>JAUBOC010000011.1:1640165-1657401 GCA_032275365.1 Anablepsoides cearensis
TATGCCAATGGAGTAAGAAAATTTTACTTGGTAAGATTCTTGAAATAAGAAAAAATTGAGTCAAATCAAGTATTTCATTGCCTCTGACCGTATGCTCCTGTGCAGCATTTCATTTTTGGAACGAAGCATCTTGTTTAAACTGAAGTATGGATCGAGTCACTTTAGCATAGGATCCGCGACCACTTGATATCATATGTTTCTGTGAATTGTCAGTCATCCAGGAAATGGAAAAATTAAAAGAAAAATGATGAAGCTACAAGACTTCTATTTTGTAGCTGAAGATGTGTGGAGCATGATGTAAACAGCATGATTCGAGGTTAGTGAATCAATATGGCAAAAATGTTCAGACTGAGTTTGAGTCTAAAAAACATCTGTATCTGATTCAGTACCACAAACAGAACTGGGTTGGATTTGTGGAAAAATTGGATTTGTCATGTTCAGACTGTCATGAAAAAATTCAACAGCTTCCTCCATTTTGCTGCTGAAAATGCAGCAAATGAAATGCAAATTAAATTTGCATGTAATTAAAAATCAAGTAGCTTTATAGTATGATCTATAATGTTTTAAAGTAAAAGTATTGCATATTCATGCATGTTTTTTGTTTTTTAGTGTTTCCCATCTAAGCCCACCCACACATAAGAATTTCACAGCATGTCGTCTTTTTAATTTAAATAAAGCCAGTTTACATCGAGAGCTATTTCTGCAGATGTTCCTCAACATCCACCTCTCTTATGAAACGTCAAACTTGGGGGGGAAAAAAGATGAAAGTATGGTTAATATTCTGTGTCACTACCACCACCAACTCCAGTAAACATTGGTTTAAATATTGGTTTTATTGCAATAGAAAATTATCAATAAGAGGATTGTTAAAATACCGGATCGATAAGCAATAGCGATAAGAGTAGTATTGATAGAACCTCAACGATCCCTAATACGACCCTCGCATATGCAAAGCACACACACACACACACACACACACCAAACTTACAGGTTGTGTCCGTTTAAGATGTTCTGCCTAGTTTTTCTTCATTTTGTCTTTTTTTCTTTGAGATTTTGCTCAACCGTAGAACAGAAACAGCTGCAGCATGAAATTGTGACCCTAAAGTGTCTATTTATTGACGATTGGCTGGAATCTTTGTGCGTAAACTTAAAACTAGAAACTTTGTAGGTTTAAAAGAAAATTAAGCCTCATTCCATGAATGTGTTCAGTAGATGCTTTGTTTTTAAATGTTACTAACTAAATAATAGCACTTATATAGTCACTGTGTTTCACTGACGCACATGATGCTTGGTTGTAACACAGCAGGATTCTCCAACCATCACTTTTATTTATAGTTTATTTCAGTCCTAAATGGCATTTAAGGTGACATTGAAAAGTTTTAAATTGTACTTGCTAAAACATTTTGGTGACCTACACTGTTATTTTCAGATATTCATAGGTAATATCTGCAATTGTCAATTTTGTATGAGATTTGAGCTAAATAAAGTGAAGTGATTGTACATTTGTGTTACCTCCTGGCTGCGAGAATACAGATTTATGATTTGATAATGTTAATGATGACACAGCAACTTTGTATTGCTGTTAAAAAATGATTAACCACAAAATTAATCAAACTATAGAGCCCTGTAAGGACTATGTCAGAAAACAAAAATATTATAACCTGCACAATTGATTTGCCTCAGACTCTGAGGGGGGCAAAACTCACAATGCCCCATTCATTATGTGTCCTTTCATTTAGGATTTTTGCACAGATTTTCTCAGATTGGCAAGAGTAAAAATATGTTGTGACTTAATTTCTATCAACTCCACAAAAAATAAATTCAGACTCAGGATTTTTTTAATTATTAATTTTTTCACTTAATGCCCTGGGCATAGTTTAGTAAAAGATTGCATTTTTTTTTCCAAAGATCTTTAATTTTTTTATTTTGTTATGACATCAATATGATGTAGGGCAATTTATCAAAAGCCAGCTTGTTCTCCTGCCAGGTTACCCCTAACAAGTCATCCTTAGTGCCAAGTCATTGGGATGACCTAGAATTTTTTCATTTTAATTGAACCCACCACAATTCCATCCTGTTTCCCTGGTCCTCTCCCAGTGGCCAGGGAGGACAAGAAAATGGTTTTGTGTTTCGAGCCACCACTCTAAATATACCAAATTAGGGATGCAAGTTATCAGTAATGAATGCCTGGTTCTGGAGCACCTTCTGCAAAGAGTCGGACCTCCGAGTGCAGCTCCACACAGCGTCATTGTTTTTACTCCAGTTATACTTGGTTCATCAACACAATTTAAAAACTGGTTTAAAGTTTGAAGTCTTTCCTTTTGACTAAAGATGTGTTATTCTCATGGTTCGTCTAAGCAGACTTATTTAGAAGTTAACCGAATGGAACAAATTTTAAAACAACACAATAAGTGTATGCACAACAACAAACTGTTTAAAAGCAGATAAAACAACCATAACGAGTGCTACTCTCTTATTTATGATTTAGGACTATTGCTTGTTTCATGTATTTGCTTGAAAAATAACCTCGTTCACTCGATTGTCACACAGCTTTCAGTAAATTCAAATTTCTCAGCCTAAGTCCTGCAGCCGAAAAACCATCTAATGAAACCGAGGCTTTGGGAAGAATACATGTGTATGCTAATCCTGCTAGCCAGGGCTGTGTATGTTTCTTCATTTTAAACAGTCCAATGAATCCATGTGGAGGGACACACATTCTGGCAGTTGTTTTTATTCACTCTTTTTTTCCACCACAAAGGATTGTGATCAGTAGATGTGTCCAAAAGAAAAAGGACACTATGTAGGATATATTGAGTTTTCTCAGTTTTTCAAGTACTTCATGGTCCGGATTCCATTTTTATTCTTCAAATATACCAGTGTACACAACAGTATTTTCTGCCTAGAAATGCTTGTGATGTCCTATTTACTGCAGATCATTTTGGACATTATAAGGTTTCCACAGTATTATTATTCTTGCATTGTCTGTTTTGTGCCACAAAACAAAATGATTTAAGCAAGAATTAAACAGATATTGGCTCAAAGTTCTGAAAATTACCTTGCATGAGACATAAAAAGCAAACTTTCAAGCTAAATATGCAACCTAATGTACTTCAAGCACACAGAGAGGATGGGTGGTGTTATATTTCCACCATCTTTGTGGATCACAGACTCTCTACAATATCCAGTCAGCTTAGCTTTTTCTCATCCTACCCATATTGCACACACAAAAAAAGTTTCTTTGATTGTAACATTCTGGCCGTTGTTTAATTTTGGAAAGTTTTGCTTGGGCTGCTTTCTTCTTTGCAGCTTCCTGACAGCTGCCACACTGTTGGCTGTGAAGATAATAAAAGCAGCACCATGACTTGAGAGATTTTTAATTATAAGAGTTCTAACATTCACTTTATTAGGCTACACAATGAAAACATGTTGCTTTTTCAATATGACAGAGTTGCTGTTTTAACCTTAAAATGTAGGAGACTTCCTGAAGTCCCAGCTTGTTTCACTACTGAGACAGTAACATGGTCACACACAGGAGCAATGACAGCAGAAGAAGTGTTTACATGAAGTATATGCTTCATAAACCAGACTATTGTTTGGACTTGTAAGTGTATAGCCAGGTCTAAATATACCTCATAGATTTAAATATCCTGCTATTCTGTATATTTATTACCTTGCAACTCTCAAACTTTCTCCACGGAAAGTATTTGTACAGTTTTGTTCGGAACAGATGGCAAGATCCACCAGGTCGACTGCTTGGGGAGAGCGTACAAAACCCTTCAGGCTTTGGGTTAATTTGCATCATTGTTTAGGGCACAAAGCATGGAACACACTTCCCGATAGTTTTAGGATGATGATTTAAATGATTTTCCAGGAGACCACAAATAATATATTTTTTTAATTTTCTCATTGCCAAATCTTTCATGTGAGTTTGCTCTCTATGGCTACCCCTGCAGAAGAAGCAGCTAAAAGACCAACAATAACACCATTTGAGAAGTGAATAAGGTCTTTTCAGTTGTGTTTCAATAACCTTATTTTTCCCCTTCTATTTTGTTGTTATTTAACTTAAGATGGCCGCCCAAGCAAACTGAACTTTAAAAACACAAAAATGGCTTCACTTTTACAGGTAATGACCTAAACATTGAGCTGTTGGTAGCTGAAATTGACCTTCAACATTTATTACCAACTCCACAGCTGATTTACTTTTAACCCATGGATGGTTTTGTGTAGAAATACCTGCCACACATTTATTTGAGCATTTGTTTGTACTTTCTTTTTTGTTGTTAGTTGTCAAATAAACAGAACCTTTTTTGACCAGTCCTAAAAACATTAAAATTTTGTCAAATGTTCTCATGAACTGCCATCTTTAAGAATTTCTTTGGTAGAAATTGACCAATTGGAACCCATTACTAATGTATTATTTGTTCGCGTATTCATCATATAATAAAATGCATTACGTTTTTTTTTTACTTCATTTCTCCACTTTTGATTTTTATGTTAGATCACTCTATAATGCTTTGCTTTCATATTTGAGGGGTAGTATTACTCCAGATTTTAAGTGAGAAACAACAAAATGAACTTTGTTTTAAAACACAAATATGACTATTTTATTTCCTGTCCTGTTTATGTATGTGATGCACGGCAGCCATGGTCATCTGAATGTAAATTTGGCTTTTTGAAAAAAAAAAAAGCACCTCCTGTGTGACTGCAGGATGCTGCCACAGCCGGGTCGCTCATCTCATCTGACAATTTGTTTTAGTTTGGATGTAAAATGCAAACACACTTGTGTTGTGCATGAGTAAACAATTGGACAAAAAACAAAAAACAAAAAAGGTCTGTGGTTGACTGCGGCTAAGTCGTGCTAACTGGTGCAGTCTGGTCTATCTGGTTCAGTAAACATTAAAGACAAAGTTTTTTTAAAAAAATAATAAGATTAACTAATAATAACAAAAACAAAGAAAAAAGGTCCACTTCTGACAGCAGCCAGCAAAAACCTTTGTAATGGAATTTACATGATGCCACCTGTCAGCTGACCAGTCATCGATTAGTTATGACACACCCCCTAGCTGCAAGAACTAGTAGACTAGTGGATTGTGTGAAACATCTTTTTTGATGAATATTTAAACATTAGTGGTGAACGTGCAGTTCAGACACGTTATCCTGAGCATTAGTTTGTTAGAAAAAATTGTAATTTAGAGAAGTCATGGGGATAATTAATTATTTATTAATGAATTAATCTGAATTTGACTGATCTTATCGATCGGCTAATGATTAATTGATAGGCCGTCATTTTCCTAAAAAAACTGAGTTTTCTCTTTTATTGAGGGTCTTTCTATACCATGAAGGAATTAATCAATGACTACAAGACAACATGTACTGCTGTAACTTTAGGTTTAACTGTATTATCAATTTTGGCTGATACAGCAAAAAAGCTTCACCAAATGTCTTTGTCAAAGTTTTTTTTTTTTTTTTTTTTTTTTTTTTACCCTAGGTCACGTGACCCCACAGGCGGAGCAATCTCGTGTAGGTGGCATGCCAATTTTTCAGAAGGGTCAAAAAATCCATTTTGGGCACCCTAAGGAGAAAGAAAATGGCCTTTAAAAATTGTGCTATTTTGAACATACATTGCTTTTTCAAACATTGTGGAGTTTTATAAAAGTAAAGGCTGTTAAGACTTAAAATTTAGAAAGAAAACAAAGCCATTTAAAGTAATTTTTATTTTAGGCCAAGATCGCTTTAAAAATTGACTAGTTTGTGGTGAACATAAATATGAGCATGAAACTTTGTATTAACGTAAGACTGCTTCCAATTGTCCTCACATGACCTCCCAACATGTACTACAAGTCAACACACTTATTGCACGCGATCCTTGCCTAAAACCAGCATTACATGATGGCAACCCTTTTGGTCTGTTAGTAGGTTATATTATGAAGATTTTAAGAAAACTTTCAGAAAGTAATTCTTGATTTTTTTACATATAACTAATTAACATTTTGAGTCAATTCAATTTGAGTTGTCTGCCAATGGCTATAAATGAGCCAGTTTTGAGTCATTCACAACACAAACTCTAACCGTGACATCTTGCGGTATCATGTGTGCAACTAATATTTTCAAGGTTCAATCAAAGCAGCTTCAGCTTAACTCACAATGTTGCTGCCATATATTTAAGACTTATTTTCACAGTTTGTTGATTTGTTGCCTGAAAGTTTCCTGACTGAATGACACAATCCGCCAGAGTTGAAGTAAAAACAGTCGCGTGCACTTAGACTTAAACGTAGACCCTCTGGGATCACAGAGGTAGGGGGAGACATTCAGGACCACCTAGGGTTTCCTCCTCCGAGTCAAGCGGATTTTTTTTAAGCTCTTGTTTAGATTTACCTAGAAAATATGTAAATGTTTGACTTTGGCAAATTCTGTGATGAGAGCAGAACTCCTTTTTTTTTCATGTTTTGGAAGGTGTGAAAATTTGTTTCCCTTGAATCCCCTACTCCTTTCCCTTTTATATCCAAGAATCGCTTAGCAAAGAGAAGATTAAGTGCACACATTAATCCAGGAGTCAGAGCAATCTTGTAATCCACTCAGTATGCTAATTGCCTGTTCTTTCTCCAGCAAAGAGGTTTACAAGCCATTAAATGGCACTGAGCAGTTGACAAAGGATAGCCAGCATGCTCCCCACCTACTCACCCCCTCCCCAATTTCTTCCTTGGACAGGCTGTTGCACACCCACACAATGCTTCTCCATGGAAAGAAATGTTACTTATTTATTTATTTGCTCATGAGATTGCAAACTTGGGTATTTCAGTTGGAAACGGCTTGAATCCAAGTGGATTTCTTGGTTGTCGAATGCGCTTTTTTATTTCCAACATATCCACATTTCCTTGTATTTTTCCATCCATATGCATCGATGCTACAAGTGAATAATGAAACAAAAAGTTGAGTGCTGCTGTGGACGTTGCAGTCCCACTCATGCACAGCCCTCCCTTCTGCCACGTTGCCCCCCGTTGTACACAGGGGGATCACAGCAAGGTAAAGTGCAATTTTTAGCGCGCTGCTGCCTGCACCGTCTCCCAAGTGGCCTTTGCATCCTTGGCGTGATGGATGCCGTTTCAGATCCGGTCTCTTGCTACACTGATAAAACAGCCTTGTCAAAACAAATCCAGTGCCAATGTAAGCAGATAAAGGTAGTTGCAGATGATTAAAAAGATTTGTGCTTTGCGTCACTCGTGGTGCCAACTGCCAAAGAACAGGGCTGTGACGGATGACTCAGACAAGAGGGGTTCGGCGTGAAGCCTGACTGCAAATGTTGCCGGTAATGACCGGAGTGTTTTTTAGCTGCAGCTAATGAGCATGGCCATTAGGCATAAATGACATTTTAAAAACCTGGGGAGTGAGGAAATGAAGAAGTACCCTTAGATAGACTGCCTGTCAGCAGCAAATATGGCAAGAGCATCTGCAGGATGCAGCACCCAGTCCACAAAGATGACCTCCACCCGCAGCGTCAGGGCTGTCAGTCTTTTCTCTGCTGGTAACCATGAAGATGAAGGCTCATTACAGAGAAACTGTCTCAGCCTCTCATGTCGGCATCAACCTGCCAACCGAAGGAAGAGTGGATTTCATACGTATTCTTTGTGTCTGACATGTAATCCCTTTATGGCCAAATAATTTAAATTTTCAAAATTCATTTTCAAAAAGCATTTTCAGAGCTTGGAGGCTCCATGCAGAGACACTGACTTCTTGGATTTTTATAAAAAGGAGTCACAGCCACAGGATATATTTGTGTGTAACAAACATGCTTCATTCAGTAAATAATTAAAATGCTTGTTAAAATTGAAATATCCCACCAAGCATTAAATGTCATTTCCAGGAATCTGGGTTTATGCTGCCGTTAGTGTTGCACTTTGATAAAATTTATTTTCTAGCTATATGTGATAAAATACAAATAATGTAAAAATGTTGAAAATGTACAATAATATCCTGGAACTATAAAAATCTGCTGACTCATCCACATTATTTTTCTTGGATTATTTTATCTCCTGCATTAAGCCCAAGCAATGGCAGTTTGTTTTGAGTATGTTAAAAGAGACAATTCAGCCGTTTAGACTTTGAATTTTTGTTAAAAACTATCTGTTGTAGATTGCTTTTTGACCATTGAAATATTTAAAGCTAAATTTATCTGCACAATTTGTCTATTTTTTAAGGACATCAGAGGAAGTGTGGAGTCATTATACAAATATAATACGAACAAAACATGGATTATATCCTGAAACAAAAAGTAGAACCAAAAAACAAACACCAATGTTGTTTTAACGGTTCTTTTGAGTACGTTTTTCAATAGTTTTGGTCTGACTTCTGAGGTTTTTACTACCTTTATCTTGCAATCTCGCCTTTCTTCTTGGGGGACCTCTGGATCCTCTCCATTAAATGGACATTATCAGCAGTTATCCGTCCCATAGAATGGCTTCAGACTGTCCAGACTGTAAGTATGAAGTCATTCTATAGGACTGATAACCCACTAGGAGGCACAGTTGGGACAGTCTGAAGCCATTCTATGGGACTGATAACTGCTGATAACGTCCATTTAATGGATGATAACATCAGAAGCGGGTGCAAGAGTGGGCACAGTCTAAATTGGGTAGGTCACAAATGGCAGAAAAGTGCATGGCTGAATGTAGCGAAGATGCACGCCATGTAAATCCGGTGTAAGACTGAAAGGACTGACGGGATAATGTCTAATGTGAAACCAGCAAGTGGATTGCTGCCATTTTACAGACAACTCTGATCTCCAAACTTCGAAAGCACAATTTATAAATAAAAGAAATAGCATTCTATGAAGTAAGACTCTCAGCTACTACTGCATCAACTTTTAGCTCAATTAGATCCCACATTGGGGCAGATGAAAGTGCTTAACCTTCCCCACCCAACGTTTTGTGCTGGTACTCCCACTAACATGCTTGCCTTCTCTAACATCTGCACCACTCCCCAAGTCTGCTGTTAAAATACAACTAGCTAACAATTACTTTCTGAGAAGTAAATATGTAATGTTAAATTAATGGCACTGTTACAACTGCTTATAAAACACCAATTAGCTGTTAGCTCCTTAGTCATGTCAGGATTAAACTCTGCTTCTTCTAACTAAAGCTGCTGAGCTGTCCACAAGATACAATTTAGTCATAACTTTTCCACAGAAATTGACCTAAAATGTCTTAACTATCCCTTTAACATTAAAGCACAGACTCTGTCAGTCCCTGTCTGTGTAAATCATCTGCTGCTTATCTATAACTGGGTCCCAGAGGCAACAGGTTCAAGAGAGAAATCCAGACATCCCTCTCCTTAGCAACACGTTCCAGCTCGTACTGGGAGACCCCGAGGCATTCCCAGGCCAGAGAGGATACATAATCCCTCCAGCAAGTCCTGGGTCGTCCCCAGGGCCTCCTACCAGTGAGACGTGCCTGGAACACCTCTAAAGAGAGGAAGCATTCTTATCAGATGCCCAAACCACCTCAACTGGTTCCTTTCGATGTGGAGGAGCAGCGGCTCTACTCTGAGCTCCCTCCGAATGATGGAGCTCCTCACCCTGTTTTTAAGGCTGAACCTGGTCACCCTACAGAAGAAGCTCCTTTTATCTGCTTGTGTCCCGGATCTCATTCTTTTAATCATGATCCACGCTTAGTGACCATAAGTGACTGTTGGAACGTAGACAGAGCAGTAACTCGAGAGCTTTGCCTTTCAACTCAGCTCTTTCTTCACTACGACCGAACAAATCAACGCCCTCAATACTGAGGATGAGGCCCCAATCTGTCAATCCATCCTTCCATCACTCCTGAACAACATATGATTTTCTCATGGCACACAGACATCAAGCAAATAAACTAATTGATTTCCAGTTCATTTTCTTGAATGTTTGACGTATGGTGGTGGGTATATGTGTGTATGTGTTTGAAGTAAGTTGGCCATTTTATCTTCATGTTGACAAGTTGTAGCACAACATAGTTTGCTCAGGTGTTGATTAAAATTAGCAGGAGAAACAAAACATCAACATAACTTTGTTTCAGGCTTTCAGTTTTGAAGTGAGCATAGCTTAGATGTGAGAATAATGATTTGTTCTGAGTCACATTTTTTGTGTGTGAAAATGCGGAGGTGTTAGCGTTTGTTGCTTATAGAGCTTCTGGTTAACGGATGTTTTCCAGTAGACGTGACCTTCCGTTTTTTTTTTCTGAAGGAATTGTCAGGTGCTACCTTTCTGTTTCTCCGAGTCTGTGGAGGAGTAAAGCTATGATAAAGTGCAGATTAGAAGTTAAGGTAAGGCTTTGTGTGGGTGTTTTCTTTTCACTCTGGGCCGTTATTTATTTTTGTTTGTTTCCTGGAAGCAATGCAAGTAACTGTGCATATTGATCTCACTAATACAGTGCTGGCACAAAGCTTAACTGCTAAAAACTCCTTATTTACAGACTCTCAAATATCATACTAAACATAAATATTTTTAAACCTTTTTGCAGAGAAATATGAAACTGACTCTGAATGCAGAATGATAAGAACAAACCTTTACTGACTGTATTGTTAAATGTTTCAGGTATTAAATGTGAACTTTTCGGAATCCTCAGAGGATTATATGGAGAAATCAGCCACACATTTATTTTCTCTGTGCTTTTATTTATTTATTCTTTGTTGGTGCAGTCAATAAACAAGATTCTAACAAACCCAAAGATTTGTTTTTTCAAATGCTCCTGTAACCTTACAGTAACTTTCCTCTCAACTCTCTTTATTACTTCCATACATTATATATACTTGCATATATTGCATTATATATGCATTATAAATGCAAATTTTAATCCTTTAACATATCAAAAAGTCTTTGGTGAATGCACACCTCCAAGACCCAGGGTTATGCAAATGGGAGTGTGCAGCTTCTAAGCTGTGATTGGTGGAACAAAGTTCTGCTGGATGGTGATTGGCTAGCACAATATGCCATCACCACTAAAACGCAGCCTCCGGCACCTCGTAAGCTTTTTCTTCTGTGTCAAATCACAGCGAGCTGCAGCTCTGGCAGATGTTGCCAGACCACCGTCAAAATTTAATCATTTGTTCTTTGTGAGAATCCCAACATTTCCTGAAAATTTGATGAAAACCAATTCTTTTAAATAATCTTGGGCATAGATGGGCAAATGGACAGACAGACAAGTCAACATAGCTTTCTTAGCAGAGGTAATAATGCATTTTTTCAGTGATATTTTGTATTAGTTTTATTTTTATATAATTTTGCAGGCCTCAGAAATGACTGGGTCGATCTTTAAGTCACCCTGGAAGCAGTTCATTTTCCCTGGCTGTACCTTGCTGTGCTCTTCCATCTTCTTTCATCCAACAAAATATTTGACCATTTCACAGATACAGCCGTTTTTGCTTACGTATTCTAAAGCATCCAGTCCAGTTTGGGTGATTAAATGAGTTTAAAAAATGGGACGTTGCTGTGTAGTGTATATAAACACTTATACGTATATTATTGCTAATCTAGCTTTCTGTAGTTTGGTGAATGACTCCATTCAAATTCAAATTGACAAGATTAGGATTTAAGAGTTAAACAATGTCAATATAATTGATTCAACGATTAAATTGTACTTAGGACAATGAAATGGCAAACCACTGAGAAAATTCTAAATTCTTAATGCGTAAGGTTGCTTATTTTTTTAATAATCTCAATTACTTTTTTATAGTGTATGTGCAACAGTGATTGCAGATACATGACAAAAAGTTAAAGTATATTAAGAAAAAGTTAAGATTGTTCCACCAAAGTTTAATTTTAGAGTTTAGGTTTACAGCAATCAAGTGTGTTATGTTTGCTGCCTATAGATCATTTAAGCCTCTTGATATTACAAAAAAAAAAAAAACAGATATGGATTATTTTGAAACTTGAATGCATCTATGTAATTGTATAACAGTTAATTTAACAATGTAGAACGCTACAGACCAGAATAAATTGGGGACAAAACTTGACACAACATCAGCACACTTATCAAACATGGCTCGATATTCTAGTTTAAAACTTTCCTTCAACATTTATTCACTAAAAATGGAACAGGCAGCCAACCTGTCAAACTTCATAGTCATTTAGGTGGGTTTTCTTTTTTTTCGGTCGTTTCCTTACAGCCTGTCTTTATGCAGCACTCGTGTTTTTCTGCTGCTGTGAGCAAAGGAAACCTTCCAGGGTGTATGAACCATTCCTTGTATTGTCAGCTACTTTGAAGTACTCCAATGTTTTAGACCCCATTGGGCTTTGAAAACTTAACTTAAGTCATGAAATGCTTGGGAAAAAAATGCTGAAGTGTTTAGGAAATTAAAAGAAAAGAATCATAAATTTCGTTTAATATACACAATGGATGACGCCAATTAAAAAGACTTTTCACTTCAGTCTTAGATAGAACTTTATTGTTTCATTTTATTGCTGTGAGTATTTTTGTTTCTATCTCTTTGGATGCTGATCCTGTTTAATGGTCACCAAATTATTGCTGGACAGTTGTGTTTGTTCTGTTAAACTGTGCTGTACATTATGCCATGACATCTGATCTTTGTGAGAAATCATTGTTCCAGAAGTTTGTGAATTGTTTGGATGAAATCTGCTAACATAATCTGGGCTGTCAACATAGTTTTAGAGAAATTTTATTTTTGGGAATCCTTCTGAAAAAGGCATTGTTGTTCAGCACATTTGAAATGTATCACAAGCTGCGTTTCCATTAACCATGAAAATGCGCAAATTAGAATTTTGAAAATAAATTTGCTCAATGGAAACACGTCAACAAAATGTTTTTGCGCTAGGATGAGGTGGTTTTTCAGCCGTATCGAAATTGGTGTATTTCGCAAAACTGCAATGGAAACACTTTTTTCGCATCTCGGGAGTCACGTGATCAAGAACCGGCTGTTTCTACTGGCGAAAAGACGTGAAGAGAAAAAGATAACAGGAAGTAGCAGTAAAATCGCCGAAGTTGTAAAAGAAAGTAGTAAACTCACCGACTACAATTTCCCAAAAATACCACTTAAGTATCCACTCCCAAGTATAAGAGGCTTGTCGCTCGAAAGCCTCGATAAGACGCTAACGTCTCCTCTGATCACTAGTGTTGTGGTAGCAACATGCTAGATTGTTTACATCCACAACGTGAATATCGCGAGAACAAGCGTATTCACGCGTGATTTCAATAGCATTTCTTTATTAATGGAAACACAGCAATTGCGAAACTGTGTTTTTTCGACATTAACAAAATATCTACAAAGTTTTGCGCACATTTGTAATGGAAACGCAGCTAATGACATTCAAAATGCTGAGACGGGCAGTCTTTTTTTTTTTTTTTTTGGTGGGGTGGGGATTGTTCTCTGATTATAACACCATCAGATGTGGTTTTATACAATATTTTTTTCTTTCCTGTGACCTGTGAAATGATTCTTGTCTTTCTCTTTTTCTCCTGTGACTTGGTTTTATTGGCACACCTGTGCAACATCATCCATTCCACCATTGGATAGTTTTTTTCTGGTCTTCCTTTAGGTCTCCACAGCTTTGTCAGTGCACTTTGTGCAGTTTGTACAAGACTGTGCAAAGTCTAGCTTCATGTCTTTAAGTTAAATACCATGAAATAAAATTACTCAACGCTATTTAATCTTCAACGTTTGCTTAAGGTTCTAAAATAGTCTGAAACATGACGTTAAGTTAGTTTTGTTTGTAAAATATCTCATGAAACATGAGCTAGATTGTAATAAAACACCTAGAAAGTGATCTTCTGAGGTTATTTTATAACCGCCTAACTTTTGGAGTCAACTCATTGAAGGTGACTGCTGTAAGGGAGAAATACTTGTTGTTTTAGGCCAGAAATTCATTTTCATGGCACCCTGTTTATCAGTTGATAGAATGATTATATACAGAACCATATTTGCTAACAGCAGTCACTATTTAGTTATCACTTGTATTTATTTTTGTTTCCCCTTGACCCAACAAGACCCTTAGGATGAAATCTCGCTTTATTAGGATGACATAATGGTGTTTGTTAAACAGTATTTATAGGAGGTCTTCTAACCACCTCAGGGGGAGCAGGAGGTAGCACAGATTTTGACAGTCAGTCTGATGGTTCTGTGTCAACTTCTGTGTTCTTTCTTACTGCAATAATCAAACTCCATTCTACAAACTGCCTTTATTCTTTGAATCACATGTTTCTGATCCTTAAATATTTCCACAACTGCCACAGCTAATAAAAACACAAATATGGCTGTACCTCCATCATAGTTACAGATATAAAACTAAAATTTGTTTTGTTAGCAGCCAAAAGTCACCCGTTAACAAATAAAATTATTCTGTTTTCCATGACGTCTTCTCTGAGTCGACCACCAGTTTTCAGCTGCTTAAGTTTCCACTGATAGATGATCCTTATTAAAGTAGGTGATGGCGTCCCTGGACCAGGGAAAGGAGTTGTTTTCAGTGGGTTCCCAAACATGTTCATGTCTGTATCAAGGTTATCACACAAACAATCACTGACAGCAGTGTCAGTCACAGATAGTGTGTGGTTTTCCTACACACAAAGGTCAGTTAAGACCTAAAAGACACTTTGTTTACATTTTTTAATGCTGATTCTAATAATGTCTTTCATGTATTTCTGTTGTTCATTTAAAATTTAGCCAACAAGGCCTTACCAAAACACTAAACTGAGGCACAGACTACTTTCTAAGGTCACATTTAATGCAAATTATTTCAGTTTTTTAAGCCATTCTGAATTAACTGTTTGACCAAGTCAGAAACTTTCCTTGTATCATTGCTACTACCACTGTTCACTGTTAAAAACAATAACAGGGCAGGTTGTATTTTGTGCATACAATCAACATGTCCTCATATAAACACTGAAAGGTACTACATGTATGACTAAATGTGACATAAATAATGCACAATTACTGTTAACAGTAAATACAACGCTGTTTTTCTTACTGCAAGGCAGCAGCTGGCATAAAAAAAAAAGCTCAAAATAACTTTTTTCCAGAGTAGATATGAAGAGGTAAGAATATTAAAATATTTCTTAGTAAAATCTGCTCTTTTCTTTGTTTTAATGCAGATCAAACAATGTAAGAATCTCAGTTTTAGACTGTTTAGGTTATTAGTTTTTTGATTTGTTTTTCCTTTGTTTTTTGTGTTTTCTTTCCCAGTGACTCCTGTGCCATCGGTCATTTGTCATTTTCTGCTCCCCATCTCCTGCTGAGCCCGCTCTAACCTGTCCCCACTTATCATTTGGCCCAAGTGTTTCTACTCCAGTCACCACTGCATGTCCATTAGCCACTCAGTTTTCACTCCACTTTCAGTCTGGCATTGTGCTTCATGCCCTTGTTCCATGTCCCCGTTGTGTCTCCTTTGTGTCTCCTTGACTTTTGTTTGTAATTTTTGTTGCCCTGTCAACCGTTTTGTTTTGTTAAATAAATCTTAAGTTTCAACTCAAGCTCCTTGTTTCCATCTGCATCCTTGGGTTCTACTAAAAAAAAAACAAGCAGCACATAAAATAAGTTACGGTTGACAGAAAGAAATAAAGTTTTGCTTTGGATAACAATCTTCTTCCTTTAATCTCCAGTTGTAAACAATGTCACAAATGCCAACAGTGTGAGGAGAACCTTGTTAAATGAGGTCATCTTCACACATTCTCTGATCCCTCCGTTCTTTGTCTCCGAGGCAAGTGGCACATAAGAGGATCTATCTTTGTGAACAGTTTTGAGCCCCCAAAATTACAAACAAACGAAAGGCAGGGAATCGATCGAGTGTGTCTCACAGAATGATGAACTGGCACTTCAGAGGGGAAAAATCAATGTTGCGTTCCCTCTTCTTCGCTCTCTATCTTTTGCTGTGGGTCCTAAAACTCTCCTCGCAGTCCTCCTGCTGCAGTGTTTAAGTGTGTGCTCAGAGCTTGAGTTTTTTTTTTCAGCCATTTAATAGCTCTTTGTTTCTTATTCCTTTTTAGCCTGGAAGACCCGTGCTACTTTGATGTGTGAACACACCCACCAATAATGGCTAACAGGATACACAGTGGACGTAAGTGCTTCTAGTCTGATTTATGTTTCTGGTGGTCCTCTACCCTCTCTGCCCTTCTGGACCTCGACTTATTGATTGGTATAACAGCGTTCTTTAAATCATGGAGGTGCGCTTAGATGAAACTACCAAAATGAAAACATCTATTCATTGTAAAACTCGCCTCAGACATTTTAATGTATGGTGTTGGCTTTTGTTTTATTATGTTTTATGCCCTGTGTGATATGCAGTTGAGTCTAAAGGGGGATTTTACAATCCCAGGAAAATGAAAGGAAGTTCATTATTTAGCCTAAATATAGAATTAATAAAGTTCTCCAAGGAGAAAATTGGATTCTAAGAGCTCTGTCTGAAGCTAGAAATGAACTGTTTCACTTTGGTAATCCTCGAGGATCACATCCACAACAGAAGGAACCGCTTCCCGTTAAATAGGCTCTCTCCAAGAAACATTCAGGTTTTTTTATAGGCTTTTGAAAAAGTTTAGTTTGAGTCTAGTGTTTATAGCTTTACCATAAGTGGTAAAGTTATTTGAATATTGAAGCTTAATTATCTTGAGGTGTGAGTTTGTGCTGCTTGTGGTTTCATTTGCAAAACATCTGTTTTGTTTTAGCAAAAACAGGAAACACTAGAAAAGAGAACAGTGGAAATTCACTAAATAGAATCAAATGACTCAAACAAGGAGAAAGCTTTAACAAGTGCAGATCATCCATCCATCCATCCATCATCCATCCATCCATCCATCCATCCATCCATCCATCCATCCATCCATCCATATATCCATTTATACAGTATGTTCCTCCATCCCTATACCCATCCATCCATCCATCCATCTATTTATACAGTATGTCTCTCCATCCATCCATCCATCCATCCATCCATCCATTTATACAGTATGTTCCTTCATCCCTCTACCCATCCATCCATACATCCATCCATCCATCCATCCATCCATATATCCATTTATACAGTATGTTCCTCCATCCCTCTACCCATCCATCCATTCATCCATCTATTTATACAGTATGTCTCTCCATCCATCCATCCATCTATCCATCCATCCATCCATCCATCCACCCATCCATCCATTTATACAGTATGTTCCTTCATCCCTCTACCCATCCATCCATCCATCCATCCATCCATCCATCCATATATCCATGTATACAGTATGTTCCTCCATCCCTCTACCCATCCATCCATCCATCC
>JAUBOC010000011.1:1703016-1713312 GCA_032275365.1 Anablepsoides cearensis
GTTCTAAATGTTCAAGAGTCTGATGGCAGAAGGGAAGAAACCGTTCTTATGGCGGGATGTTCTGGTCCGAATGGACCAAAACCTCCTGCCTGAGGGGAGTGGTATGAACAGGCTGCGTGCAGGGTGAGATCCGACCTGCTCGCCTCACTGTCCTGGAGACGTACAGGTCATGGAGAGATGGGAGGTTACAGCCGGTATTTATTCAAATATTTATTCAAGTATTTGAATAAATACTTCAAATACTTTTGCCATAATTGTCTTTTGTGAGCTTGCTCTTTATTTGTCTCAACTCATGAATGAGCTCATGAGTGTTTATTATTTTATCCAGATGCCTGCATTTAAATAAGCTGGGCATAGAGAAAAAGTTTTTAATTGCGATTAATCACAATGAATTCTTTTAGAAACAATCCTTCTACTATTCTAAAATGGGTAGGTTTGTATGTTGCAATACACTCCGTGTGACACTATGTACATTTTATTTCTTATGGCTTATTTTATTTATATATTTATTTATTTTTGCTGACAACTGTGACCTCAGTATCTAACTTTCATTCCTCATGTAGTACTCATTTGGAATGGAAAAACATAAACCTTTAAATTATTGATTTAACCTCATTATTATGCACACAATTTAACTGACTCAAAGATGTTTAGTGCATTTTTAGGTACTGCTTTAAAAGAAACACTTCCTCAGTTAGTATAAAAAATATTTCAACAGGAAATCAGGGCAATTTTCTGTTTTGTCAAAAAAGATGCAGCATTTCCAAACTTAATGAGTCTTGATAGTTGTGATTACATTATTTATCAAAAATAATGGTGATTCTTTTTTTCCCCATAATCAAGCAGCCCTACATTCAATCAAATATGTGTGGATTGAGCACTGCTGAGAAATTCCAGAGATTGTCTCTTGAGTTTCATCTTCTCGCTCCTTAATAATGTGGAAGGTGTTATCAAGTTTGCCAAAGTAACAACGTCGAAAGACTGAACGTTGGGAAACAGCCAGTCAGGCTAAACAAAAGCAAGCCGCGAGCAGGATATTGACATGGAAAGCAAAATTAGAATTGATTCGCGGAGGGAAAACGTGGGGGTGAGGGGGTTGCTGTCTTGCAGAAGCGGCAAGTTCCCATGAATTCCTAATCCGGCGGTGTTTGAGGAAATCTTTGTGCCAGAGTGGGTCTCTCATTATGCTCTGAGACAGGGCAGCAATCTGTAGCAGCCTGGGAGCCAGACAGGCATCAGCCTTTATTAAGATTCAACCTCTCTGTGAGGCTGGCAGAACACAGACCTAACAGGATCCCAGTAAACAGGCAGCTCACCGCAGGACATTTGGGTAAAGTGCATTTAAAACTGTGAGGAACCTTTGCGGGGCTTGAAAATTGGTTTATGTGTGTGATGGGAATATGTCCTCTACTTTATTCATTTCTTTTTAGTACTCCTGCCCACAGAAGACAGCAGGCAGATGATTGGTTGTGAGTTTTCTGTTTCAGTTTCTTTGTGTACGTTTGAGTGTTTGGTAGCAAAATATCTCATGAGTACAGATTTGGATTAAAATCTCAGACGGTAATCATCAGACTTTCATCTACAATTGATAAAGACTTTAATATCAACCTGAATCAAGAGGACTGTCAAAGCTTAGCCAACTCACAAAAACAATTTTTGGTGTGGTAGTAGCTAAGTGTAATTCCTAACATATACTTTTTAGTCCAAACTACCCACAAAAAACATTACTATGATAACTGGAGTCAACTCTGTCTGTTAGCAAAATATGACATGATTTACTGAGTGGAATGTAGTGAAAGTTTTAGAAAATGATCTCCAACTGATTTACCCAATTTAACATGACTGACACAACCAAAATACATTGAAAAATGCAGAAATTAGCTCTAAGTTAGTTAGTTAGTTAGTTAGTTAGTTAGTTAGTTAGTTAATTTCGAACATGTATGGAAAAACAACAAAAAATGATAAAAAATAATAACAAAATTAACATATTTGAAAAAGAATGGGAGGAAGTAAAAAACTTATTTAATCCCACCCTTCTCCAAAACATATTAAAAAATAATACTTATTTTCCTTATTCTAAGTCACAATTTCATAAAGACTAAAACAACAATCTGTTTACTTACTAAATATTATAATACCAGAATATACTCATAAGTTTAAATATACATCTACATACCCCTGTATGTTGTAGTGTTACAAATAATGAGTCAAGAAATGGTATGATATTAGCAGAGTTCTGCCCAATTCATACTTGCAGCAACATTTTGTGTTAAAGTTTGAAATTATATGTTAAAGTCAGTTTGTTTGCAAAATATTTCTGGAAACCCTGGACAGATTTTAATAGGGCAGAAAGTGATCACTGGATGTACAATTAAAACAGATTATTTGTTGTAGTCAACCCAATTCAAGATGGACACCAGAGCTAAAAAAACATTAGCCAAAAAAATAATAGCTTTAACTCAGTAAATTTTACAGATAAAAAAAAGCATTGAGGTAGTAGTAGGTGAGCATCTTTCGCAGTCTGAGCCCTAACACATCACTTAGGTTTTACTGCTTGTCCTGATGAGAGACCCAGCTCCTTATTGAAGGGTATTGCTTTTTTTAATCCCCCGTCCTTTACCGTGTTAATTGGACAGCAGGTCCACACCAGCAGACAGAAGACCCACTGCAGGAGCATTAGTGCAGAGCTGCAGGGACGCAGTTAAATCTAAGCTGAAGTGACACGGACTGACTGGGCCGAGGGGAAGGAAAACGAGCTTTTCCTGGGAAGAACGAGGGAAACCTTTTGAATAAGCAGACTGACAGGTTGGACAGTTGGAGGAGATGGAAAAGCAGTTGTTGCTGCTCGGACGCACATAGGGGTCAGATGGTGGGGCTGGCAGCTTTTGCCGAAGTGGCAGCAGGTTTTCTGTGTGACATTCTTGTCAAACGTTTGGCAGCAGGATCTCTCACAACAGCCACAGCAGGAAGTTGACGGTTAATCTAATTTTTTCCAGCCTCAATCACACTGGTGGCCTCGGGGGGTTGTTTTGCCTTGATAACATGTTCGGGCTATGTAGACTGAAGCCTTGGCTTCACTCTGTGCTTGTCGGTGAGTTCTTTGAGAGGAAACCTTTACAGTCATACAAAAAGGTGTACAGCAAACAAAAAAAAACACTTGTTATCACCCTTGTATGTCAGACTGTGTTGATACCACTGAGGAAATTGCTTTTTTACACGAGAAAACTTACAGGCTATACAGTAAAGAACAAAGAAAAGCATCACATATAAAGAATAAAGATTTCTATCAGTCCTTGTGAAAGAACATAGATATGTCAGGTGTGAGCCTAACCTCAAAGTGAAAGAGGTGAAATGTTAGACTGGAAATGCTTATGAGAGACAAGAGAGCAAAGCATCAGGGTACTGTCTTAGCTTTTAGTTCATGGAGGGAGTAAAAATATATCCATTTTTTTTATCCATTCTGTGGCTGAGTAATTAGGGGGTGTCATCCTGTAACCAGTGGGTTGCCAGTTTGATTCCCTGTTCCATTCATCTCAGTCGTTGTATCCTTTGGCAAGACACTTCAGAGGGTCTGGTGGTGCCGGTGCACGGCAGCTCCACCTCTGTCAGTGTACCTCAAAGCAACTGTGGCTACGACACAGCTTACTATCAGTGTGTGAATGATAGAAGTGTAAAGCACTTTGAAGTCCAACTAGACTTGAAAAAGTAATATATAAGTTCAAGCCATTTACCAATTTACAAAAATTCAGAGCAGTTAATGTAAAAAAAACATTTATTTGACACTTTACATTTTTTTGTTAAATTACCAGGTTCTTGCTCGTACGTTAGGGTTATTTTCCTCAGAAGAAGACATGGAGGCAAATTCTTCACAAAATGTAAACAACCATAGAGTGACATCAGACTTTAGTGCTTGTAGGATTTATTTTTTTGGTTTTGGCAAATGAGCCAAAGAAATAGTCTTCCACAATGAGCTCAACATGAGTGGAAGATGAGACAGAATGTTGTTTTTCACACAAGGCAGCTGAGACAGCTCCGTGTGAGGCAGCATTCACCTCACAGCAACGATATCCACCTTATATAGACGTCCAGCAAGGTACTTACAAGATATGAGTAACTTTATCACTGTTGTTACTAGGGTTGGACATCGAGTATCGAGAATCGATTGGAACCGGGACTAATGTTTCAATTCTCCCGGAATCTTTACTACTTAAATTTTGATGCCTAGTTTGAATACCCAGACCGCCAACTGGAAGAAGAAGCCGCCCAACAACAACAAAAATAAAAACCCTGGTGAGCCGCCGAACACCAATTTGAGTTGGTGTTCAGACTCAAATTATCAAATTAAGTGAAATAATCTGCCAGTGCAGTAAAACAATTGTGCTTGGTAAGACTTGAAATGAAGAAAACATTTCCAGGCTAACAAGATTAATAATCAAACACATTCTGCTCTTACGTAGTACATCATCTCAAAACAAGATGAAAAATACTCTTTGGCTGTATATAAGTGTATCTCATTTAAACCGTGTAAACTTTTTTGACCCTGCCTCTCAAAAGAATCGAAATTGGGAATCATTGGGAATCGTGGAATCCAAATGAGGAACCGGAATTGTTCAAATTCAAACGATGCCCAACCCTAGTTATTACTCAGAATGCCCTGCTGTATAGTGTGTTTCCTGATTTTGGATTGATCTCCAGTAGGCTTGGCGTTCACACGTGCAATCGGACCACAGCAGAGTTCACTTCAGCCGAATCAAGACCTTTCAAGTTTTCAGGCAGACCAGAGTTTGTTTTCTTGTTTCAAAACAAGACGAAACGTTTCATTAAAGTACAACCCGTCTAGTGGACCTATGTTTTTTTATTTTAATTTTTGTACCTTGATTACTGAGATCAGGACATGATGTTTGTTTTGATTTAGTTTTTTTTCCTGTTGTTCTGAACCATAACCTTCATACTGAGGTACATACTGAACTTTAACTTAAGTGTACCTTAAAACTTCTAGAAAGATGACAATTTTTTATAACATCAAAATAGCTGAAATGTCCCTTTAAGCATATTTAGCAGGAAAAAAAGTGCAACTTTTTGTAAACATAGCCTTCATTTAGTTTTATTTTTTATTGAACTGTCAAAAAATAATAAAATTTGCCCTAAGAGCTTTTCACAGAATGTGAGGCAGATTTTACACTGGAAAAATATTTTAATCCTGTTGCAATCTTACAGTTAAAAGGCAGATATTTCCTCACAAAGGAAAAAATAGTTTTCATAAAACCAAAGAGAAAAAATATTTTCTAAATTCTGTTTTTTAAATAAATGTGTTTGAATAATTCTGTCACAAAAAACAAAGTTTTGTACTTGTTTTCTTTCTTTTGAGCTTTTCTTGATAACAAACACTACTAAACTATCTTTGAGTATTTGTATCTGCGATTAGCTCGTTAATTAATGGTAATAAGGTGACATAACCTGTTAAAATGTGCTGGAGCATACACTAATAACGGAAAAGCACTCGGTTGTCAGTCAGTTGTCATAATTGGGTCACATCTGCCCTCAGAGGCAGGGCAGAGGAAGCACATAAACAAAGTAATTATGTTTTAGTTGACTTGATAGCGTGCAGTTCCAGCAGACCTGCCAGGGGATGTTTGATAAACACGAATGAGATGTCTGTTGCAGGTTCATTTGATACAGCTCTGCTTGAGCCCCTCTGAAATAAGCTGATAGCTGGAATGGATGCTGTCCTTATAATTTATTTAAGCCTCCATTATGTTCCGTTCTCAACAGGACGCACCTAAAAAAATGTTCTCTTGCCACTTCAGCAGCAGTTGAAAGTTTGTTTTTCATGTGGCAAATCTTACCCCAAAAAATCTTTTCTGAGCCATTTTAAATAGCTAATCTAATTAAAATGAAAGGAATACTCGAGGTAACTCAATGTGAATTATTGACCTACTGATGCATGTTTGAAGGGCACTAAAATGAGGAGGCTTTATCTTTCATTAAACATGCTGTTGGGAAATTATTTTGAGTACACTGGAAGAATAAAAGGCCGAGTAGTTTCCTGAAGGAGCGCGTGTCGCTCACTGCGTTTTACACTAGGATCATTTTATGTTGAGAAATGATAAAACTGTTCTCATTTTGGTCAAACCTTGAAAGTACAAAATGCACAAACACATGCACATAAATACTGTCTGTGCTGTGAACAGCTTTTAGCTACTAATATATCAACTTTTAACTCAGTTACTATAAAGCTGACTGAATTTTAGCCATTTTTATGTCAGCTAAGGTTGATTGGCTGTGGGGGCCATCTTAAATTGAGCTGACTCCAAACTTTAATCAATAATAGATGTACATCTAATGATTCAATTTTGATTGTTTCAGTTAAGCTTGTCCTGGTCTTCATAAGATATTTTGCTAACAGACAATCAGGGCTAACTCTGACATTCATCACTGGCATTTTAAGTGAAGATCTTACACAATGAAGAGAAGTTGGAGTTTTTGTTGGGACTAAATCTTAGCTAGACCCACACTGAAATTTTGCAGTGTCTGTTAAAGGGTGTGGGGGTTAGGGCTTTATACTATGTTTTAAAATCTTTCCCTCATCAAAAAAATACCCAGAGTGTTTCTTTGACTCATTCATGAATGTTTGAGTAATCCTTGAACCTCCTGTTGTAGCCATGTGGAGCTGCCTAAACACTTGCTGGAACAAAGCTCCGCCTATTTATACAAAGCTCCTCCCTGGAGCTCAGTCTGCAGCTGATCTCTCTCCCCAGCTGATCTCTCTCCCCACTCGAGGTCGCCTCGTTGGCGACCGACGAGCTTTCCGTGTTTAGCGGCCTGAGCGAGATACACGGACGACGCACGGAGTTTATACCCGACATCCCGCTCTCGGTAGCGCGGGACGCGATAGCCCCACAGAGCTCCCTGCCCCCAAAGCAACGTTATGAAGACTGGTTGAAGTGGGAGTGTCAGAAATGGTAGTAAGTTACTAAAGAGACAGAGACCAATTTCAATGTGTTTAGGCACCGGAATGTAACATAGTTACTTGATTGTGATAAATAATTGAACGGGCCTGGAAAATACCCTTTAAATCAATGGAATTACGCTCATTTATTTATTTATTTATTTATTTATTTATTTATTTATTTATTTATTTATTTATTTATTTATTATTTTGTAAGACCAGTTGTCACTTTGATTCTTGTCAATTTCAAAAGTTCATTGTTTGTAGGCTAAACCAGGTATTATTTCTTGAAGGTTTCTTTAATATTTTGAATGAATGAATGAATGAATGAATGAATGAATGAATGAATGAATGAATGAATGAATGAATGATACTTTATTGATCTCATGAAGGGAAATTACAGTGATTTCATTATTTTTTCAGTGGTTCATGAAATATTTTTTTTAACTGACAACTCCTACAGGTTATGTTAAACTAACATTCTGCACAATCTATCACACTCAGTGTTTGTGTTAAATATCACCCTTGGCTACTACCACACCAAATTCCAAGTCAGTATCTTTAAAAGTAACAGACTTACAGCCATTGTAATGATTTTAAGTACAGTTGGCTGTGGCAGCTTCTGGAATCATGTTGACTCTTAAATTGAATCAGTTTTGGGTTTTCATCCAATGATTATTTCCAGCAAGGTTCACTGAAATCTGTCCAGTGATTCATGAGCTATTTTGCTAAACAGTGTTTAAGCTTCGCCTTTTTGGTAGCAGCAGAAATAAAAATTTGCATTAAATGCTTCTGATTGTGAGAAATGATTGCGAGAATATTTCCCATTTACCATGCAAGCCGTAGTGTTAAGGAATGTAAAAATTAATATGCATAACCCATGTGCTCATGAAATCCCAGACTGGCATTTTAATGCTCCCATTATCTGCTGGGGGAGACACAGCTCCCATGTGCAGCTGATCTTGCTGACTCGTGTGTATCTCCCAGTGCTCAGACTGTCTGAAAAGCTGGAGGGAAGGAAAACAAATCATGAAAAGTGCTTAATTAGTAAATGAAAGATAGTTAGTGCTTCAAGAGTCTTTGCTATAGCTACTCGAGGTATTACTTAGAGGAACCAATGCTCTATCTAAACAGACTTTTTGCGACAGTTAGCAACTTTAGTGCTCATGTGGGATCCAAACAGTTTTTCCATTCACTCCAAATCAAATGAGCTATTACAAAAGCATGGGCTACAACTGAGGCATTTAACTGCACAATTAAATTCCAATGGTCTCGTATCTATGGAGCAATTAACCTTTGGTAAACCAATTACTATTGAGTAGGTGACGACAAAAGTTAGGTCCTAGAGGAGCAGTGTCCTGTTTTAATAGATGGTCCTGTGTCATATAAAAGATGGAAATATGAAGCCTTAATTAGCTTAGCTATGCTAAAACCCAGCCAACTCATCTTGGCCTAAGAATTGATTAACTGGCATGGAATCATCTCACCGGATGGAGCAGATAAGAAGGAGAAAACAAATGGATGAGAATGGATGCGGCGGAGTGCAGAAAAGTCATGATGCTGAATCCTCTGAGAGCAGGTGTAGTGAACAGGACGGGAGCCAAATTAGTCACATGTTCCACACAGAGCCTTCGAGAAGGTCTCGCATCCCACCAGCTGTTCTGTCGGCCATTGAGGGCCATCCTGTAGCAGGGGCGTGGTGGCTTTCCGAGGCAACGCATGTCGAGTCGTCAAAATTCAAATCTAGCACCCATCTTTTGTGCTCTTTTCCTGGAAACTCAACAACTCCCTCTTCCTGTCTGCTGACGCTTCGTTGTTTAAAAATGCTGCTTTAACTACCATTCCAGCACACTTAGTCTTTTCAGTGGCATTGTAAATGATTGTTGATTTGTCACCTGAGTGCCATTCGTCATTTTAGATGTGACGCCAACAATCTGGACCATTCCCAGCTCGTTCAGCCCGTTATACCCCCTCATGGACACAGAGCAGCTGAGCCATAAATTTATCACTGGCTGTGCCATTACCTTTAGCTTGATGGCCCTGAAGCAACAGCAGCACAATAATAGAGAATAGATTTTATCCCATATGGAGCCGAGGCTTTTGCTTGTGCTTTATTTCCTCTTTCTAGCCTGGAAGATAAAGGAGAAAATAAGGTAGCCACTGAAGTGTTATACCTACCTTAATGAAAGGTTTTAAACTGATACTGGTATTGACTCAGAAGCCCCAGGAGCATACCTGTGCATCAGATGCTGTGTCATAAACAAAGATCAAGAATCCTGGCAACTTTCCCTTACACAAACCTGAGAGAAAACTAAATCAAGCACTGCACTGATGAGTCTAATAACTAAATTTTCTGTTGCAATACAATAATTTTTCCAGTGAAATTGATGTAGAGAGGATCAATTTTTCCATTTCAGGTTATAAAAAAAGTATTCCTTTGGGAAATATAACGAGTAAAAAACAACAACTCAATAACGGGATCCAAGTATTAGCTGGTGTTGACCCTGTGATTTGTGTTTGTTGATCAATAACGATAATGCACGTTCATCAAAAGCCCCCCTCCCTCTGGGACCACGTGTTGGACTTGGTTTGTACTTGAGATGCATTGTGGGTGCGATGTCATCGGGAATATAATTTCCTGTTCACCACTGACATGCTGGTGATATGAGCTGTTAATGAAAGAAATCAGTGGAGCTTGTCAACTGTTGTCATATCCAAATGAGACAAAACTATGGGAGAAAGTGATAGAGAGAATAAGAAGAATTGGTAAAGGGCTCAATCATAACCTAAAACTACTAAAGTTACATGTTTTGCTAACAAAAACTGTGATAGTTTGCCTTGATTTGCAGATGTCGTTTTTTTACTTGTACTCCCTTTATTCCTCTCAAAGGTGTTTTACATTATTGGCTTTACATGGGCTTTTTTCCAATTGTCATTGGGAAAAGAACAATTTCAAATTGTTTACTACAACCTGTTATGTTCTGCTTAATAACTGCTGTTCTCTTTCTTTTTGAATTCTTAGTCTAACTAGTCTAGATATGACAGAACTTTATTTTAGACTCAATGTCCAATATGATAGCAAACAACTAAACAGATACATATATCTAAAATCATCCAAAATAAATAAGGTTTCATAGAAATTAATATATAAATTACAAAAACTTTAACATCAGACAACTGTGCATGATCATTTTATTCTCAAATTCATTTAAACGATAGCCCAACCTGAGTGCTGAAACCCAGCTGTCACAAACATTTCACTGCACTGCCCCATCATGGTCTTCTCAGAAGTACCCTCAGTGCAACACTGTAGGCAACTTGAATTCTTCTCAGACCTCCCTTTTAAT
>JAUBOC010000011.1:1715280-1726179 GCA_032275365.1 Anablepsoides cearensis
TTGACGTGTTTCCATTGAGCAAATTTATTTTCGAAATTCTAATTTGCGCATTTTCATGGTCAATGTAAACGCAGCTACTGTCTGCTAATATCATCGTCTGTCAGATTGTCTGTATTAAATGGACCAAGATATTTCATTTTCATATACTGACACCAGCTATATTCTCCAACAGTTTGAATTCTGGTAATTCTAAATATTTTTACTCTTTTGTTCAGCTGCATTTCACACCCAAATGTTCTGATTGTCTTTCTGGAAAGGGAAGTGTTCTGGGATTAACAATGCCTCTGCACTGAATCACCTGTATTTTATTTAAACATTTTTTTCTTCCTTTTCTATCACAATTTTTGATTGGCTACTCCTCTTGCATCTTGGAAAAAACCAGAAAACGTCAAACACAAGGCTTGATTGTGAATAGTGTACAACTAAAACATCTGTAAAGTCTTACAGAGTTTAGGGATGTTTTATGTTCTTTTATGATGATGGATTGGTTTTCGAGTTATTTCAAGTTAAATCAGCTATTAATGTTGTGTATAGTTAACTATGTATTATGAAATCATATATTTTTATTAATTTTGGTTCAGTTGTAACCCTTTTAGGTACACGATGTAGGTGGTGGTGAGGAGTGTGGGAGGGGTGGTGTGTTTTAATTTTAAAACTGCCTCCCACCTTATATGTCCCTCCATCTTGAGAGCTGCATGACTTGATAAAAAAAGGGTGCTACCAACCTCCACTTCGGTGTAAGAAAGTTCACTTTTGAAAACTTTGTTGCCATGTAAAAACCCTAAATGAAATGGAAAATTAAACTGGAGCTTCAATATTTCTAACATTTGGTGACTGGTAGGTGTCGTCGAGTGCAGCTATCATGGGATGACGGGTGCACTTGTTAAAGGTTGCACAGAGTCGGGGGCTCAGGCTCTTTACAATTCTCTATTTCTTTTCCTCAAACTCCCACACTCTTTTTCTCACTGATATGTTCTGTATCAAATGTGGGGCTTTTTGCTGCCTTGCTCTAGCAGAAGAACAGCAAGACTCCTGTCCTGCCTACACCTCTACACCCTCATTATCGGGCACCATCTGCCCAACCTTAGCCTCACATCACTCCTTTCCACCCAGCAAGCCCATCAACACTCCCTTCTCACTCTCCTCTAGCACCTTGGCTCACAGAGCTTGCACAGCTGCCATCTCGATCCGAGTTCCACATTTGTCCTCTTCTGCCATGTTTTATGCTTTGTAATCCCTCTGTCTTCAGTCCTTCTTACATGGACAAGTTTGTGTAAGCTACTCCACCAGAAACACTGAGCTCAGGAGTAGTGTCAAGACTTTTTACCAGTGTGTTTTTTGTTTTGTTTTGTTTTGTTTTGTTTTTCAATTCAATTCAGTTTATTTATACAGCACCAAATCATAAAATAAAATTGTCTCAGGGCACTGTACACAAAAAAACAATGAGTCTAAAGAAGCCAGCAGTTTGTGCTGAATCTTCACTTCGTCACAGTCTCTCATCCTGAGCAGCACATCAGCGACAGTGGAAAGGAAAAACTCCCTTTTAACAGGAAGAAACCTCCAGCAGAACAAGAACCAGGATGGGTTTGGGGGGACAGGAAAGAGACAAAAAAGGACTGGACCAGGTGTATTTTCCTCTGGAAGTGAGACAAAGCTCATATCATGGCAGGCAGGGGTGTCAAACTCAGTTACACAAGGGGTTCAAAATTCAAAACCTGGTCCAAGACTAGGACCAATTTCTGTCATTTATTAAAAAAAGTATTTTATTATCAAATTCTATGTTATGTATACCCTAACAAATACAAACATATTTATCACATTTAGAAATACACATAATTATCCTTTATTTCTTAGGCCTTAAATGACTCACAACTTTTCATTGACTTTTTCTTAGAGACACATTGTCACAATACTACAAGTCAGTTAATGAAAATTAAATATTTACAAAAAAATCACAGTTTTTGACTTTAAAAATAGAGAAAACAGAAGTAAAGTTGACTACAAACTATCAATAAAAACTGCATTAAGTAAAGTGGCAAAAAGAGAAACAATAAAGCTATT
Organism: Anablepsoides cearensis; assembly: GCA_032275365.1. NCBI lineage: Eukaryota > Metazoa > Chordata > Actinopteri > Cyprinodontiformes > Rivulidae > Anablepsoides > Anablepsoides cearensis. The sequence goes on from JAUBOC010000011.1 coordinate 1,717,342, forward strand.
TCACATATAAAATATTAAGTTTGGGGACAGATAAAATGACAGCCAGACTTGTCCCGTGAACTTTGACACATATGTAACATAAATTGCTAAACATTGAAAAATATTATGTCTAATAAGAAGTTTTACATTTTTGTCGTAATTTTGCTTTTTTTATGTTTTTACCAAAACAATATGTTTTTCTTAAGATTCTTTAGGCCTAGATTGAATGGGTTCAGTCCTGAATAAGTCACAATCTACCAAATATCTTGGGGTCACAAGTGTTCACATCCAGTTCTGCTACCAGACCTGGGTTATTGTGCTTGTGTTGTCGACAACTTTGTCTAGAGAGAGCTTTACAGGCGAAGCAGAAAGGGAGAATGGAGAACTACAGCCGCTCTTCTTGACAGATAAACAGGATTTTGTGGCTGGCACGACAAAGAATGTCAGCTCCAATCTCTTGAGAGAATTACAACTGCCAGTCAATGCTGGGACATTGGCTCAACAAACAGAGCATCAGACCTTGTGTACCGATGAGTGGGGAGATGCTGACTCCCTCGCCACGATAGTGCAGCATGGTTTATTCATGGCGGACTGAGCCAAATACACACTTTAAGGTACGGATAGGTCTGTTTTCTTTACTGCTAAAGGGACCACTTTGTGAACAAAAGACAGTATGTGAATGTCAGCCGCTCTGTGGAAAAGCACTCTAATTGTCATTGACTTTAAGCAAACAGGTTGATGCTAAGACGTTTGAGCCTCATTATTTGTGAGCTTCCACACCTTTTATCTGTGCCTCTCTTATGCAGATGCCTCTGATGCTGTAACAGTGAAAAGGTGGAAGGAAAAAAAAGCCTTATCTGCATAATTTGTATCAACATTTAACAAACATCCTTCACAGTTGGTATGTTCTCCTTTAGCTGATGAAAACCCAAATCTGGCTTTTGACCTTTATGCTCCAAATGGAGCCCCAAAGGTCACTTTGTTGTTGTTTTTTTTTTGTTAAATGTCAGCGGTTAGTGTGTCAAAGCAATGATGACAGTTTAAACTTTCTGAGCTGGTTAAAAGCCACCTCTCTGCCTTTGTGTGTTTCAACCAGATTGGCGTTTCCTCTCATAAAGGTGCTTGGCTTTTGATGCCCTCAAAATCAATTGGAATGTGGCTTTGAAGCCCCTTTGGCAATGAGTGGCATTACCCAGGGGTAAGGGGGCTGGGACGTGACAAGCCATATTAACAAGCTGTCCTCTTGATTGGATCTTTGCTGCACTTCTCGCTAGCAAGAGGAAGCCCAGCGTCTCATTAAACTGTCTGCCTTTTCCAATAGCATGTGTATCGAAGCCCATTTCCGCCATGAAAGAAAAAATAAAAGCCCAACAGGAAGTCATAATTTCGACTTTTAAAGTCGTAATTCAAATTCATATAGTACATAGCTACAATATACCATAGTGTGTGAATCAGGTCTCCAAAAAGCTAATGGAAGCTTGTAAAGGAGCCTGAGTACACAATCTTGTTAATTTAAAATACTTAATACACTAGGCAACTAGGCAAATAGTCAAAATTATGACTTTTATTCTCGTAATTATGACTTCCTGTTGGGCTTTTATTTATTTTTTTCATGTTGGAAATGGGCTTCGATACATGGGGCATTAAAGGAGCCCCTCTTTTTATGACCTCCGACCTGCCATCTTCTTCTAATAACTGTTCTGTCTAGAAGTTAGTGAGCCCCGAATGATTAAGTGTTTACATTTCAAGCTTTGTACAGATAGTTTATTCTTTCTAAGACTCAGGAAAAACATGACTTGTGCAGAAAATAAATGTCTGCATGAGATTGCAAAATGTTATGAGAAATATTCATGTTGATAATAATTTGTGTGCATTTATCTGATAAGAAGAAAGTCAGCTGTTTTAAGGAATAGCTTAAGAAATGTTTTTGTTTTCTTGCTACAGAAGACTGTACAGACTTTGCTGCCATGCAACAGAATCTTTGAACATGAGAGATGAGTCATTTGTCAGAAGTCGGAGGTCAGCCTCGTGAGGAGCCTTTGTGTCTGGTTGATTCTTCGCCATTTCTGATAACAGCTGGAAAAAGACCTCAGCAAGCTGGGGTGTTTCTTTCAGTTCAGCCAGATTGTGTGTGTTCGTTTTTGTGTGATGACTTCTCTTTCTTTTGTCTAGTTTTTATTTCTGTTGACCTAAGTTTAAAGGGTGTGTTTTGTCAAGTTATTTGCTTTTGTAAAGTCCAGCAGTAAAAAAAATTCTTACAAACATCCTGTTCAAAAGGATCTTGTGCTTTATATAAACCTTTAAAGCCTTCTTTCTTATGTTAAAAGCATTATTTCATGCTTCACTGTTCTCTTTGTCAAAACAATAACAAATTAGTATTATGGTTTAACATTTAGAGCATTTTGAATAATATTTTGTAATAAGTTCAGAACATCATTCTCAGGTTTTGATTGTTTAATTTTATTGTGTTCATCTTAATTTTTGTTTTTAATTTAATTTTTTTTATCTAATTTTAATTTTGAAAAAAAAAATAGAAAAAAATAATTGTGTTTCTTTATTGATAACTTATTACTGAATATTCCTTGTAAATAAAGGGTTCAGTTTGCAGTTGTTGAGCTCTAATAAATAATAAAGGGGGATAAATAAATAATTCTGAATGTCGTTGATCGATAAAGTCAATCTGGTGCCAGGTCTCACAAAAGCCTAAAACAGTAGCAAAGTGATGTAAAAGTACACACAAGGTCTAGAGTTCTACATATTAGCAGAAAAATTGTGTATTTTTGCCTGTGAGGTGTTAAACGTGAGCTGATTTCTCTTTAGGTGACATTTGTGACAATTCACTGCAAGAAGAGTTCTGAAGGGAAAAAGGGCGGTGGACAAGGTTAAGTGGATCAATGTTCATTTCTTTAGCCCAGCCAAAGCGCAGATGTTAATCTCATTTAAAGTGATGGGGGGAACATGACTAAATAATTCAGCTGCCACAGTGTGGAATGACATTTATCGGTTGGTGACTATTAGTAGCACAAAGGTTGGATTGAAAATGTATTTAGTGCCTCTTTAAATAGCCTCTGGGTTTGTTTTCATCTATTGGTTGTCAATAACTCCAAACACAAGATGCATATTATAAACAGTCTTTGAGATAACCCTCATAGCTTCAGCTAAACACAACTGTGAAAGTGACTGAGAAAGCCACTGTTTTTAACGGCAGTTGTCATTCATGCCAGATTGGACAGGACATCAAATGAGGTTTAACACTATAGTCACAAAGGAGTCATGGATAATTTAATGTCACAATAGCATTTTAAAATAATTTTCCAGAAATTATAGGAATTAAAAAAAAAAACTAACCAGTGTAGATTAACTGTTGCATTTCTGTTTAAAATTATTTAACAACAAGCTTTATACTTATCTTAAATTTAATTCAGTTTACTTATATAGTGCCAAAAATTAAATGTCCTGTTCAAAAATAACACCAAGGTTATTTACATTAGAACTGGAGGCCAGATTAATGTCATCCAGAGGAAGTGAGAGGCTGCAAAATTTATTCCTATGCTAAGGTTCAAAAACCACAAACAGTCTTATCTGAGTTTAGGAGCAAAAAATTAAGTCATCCAATTTTTTATGTCTTTAAGACATGCTTGTAGTTTAAGTAACTGAATGGATTCATCAGATTTCATGGATAAATATAAGTGAGTATCATCAGCATAGCAATGGAAAATAATCCAAATCTGTAAAAGAGCATTTTTCATTATTTAATTTGGTGAGTGAGTTACATAGTTTCAATTGGGCTTTGGGTGGGTAACAGAAGAGAAGCAGCAGAGAGGTAGTATGTACAACTACAAGTCTGCTTCCTGGACTGGACTCTGGGTTGACAATATTTTTATGGTTAGAAAAAAATGGCCAAATTCCTAGAAAGAACAGCAGCTCCAGCCAAAGTGGAATGGATGCCATCTCTTTAAATTATGTTAGTTTTATTGGACTCCTTTGATAATCCAATAAAAAAATGGGATAAAATCAATTCACTTATAAGTTATTATAGAATCTCATACATCCTTATATTGTTTTTTAACGTGCAAATTTTATCTTACACACTGGCATACCATGTGAATGAAAAAAAACATAAATTGGAAGTACTTTTTGGACATATACATATTGCTAGCGAGTTAAAAGAGTATATAACCTTGTAGTAGCTTAGCCATAACTTGTCCTTTGGCTAATACATAACCTATGCTAGCAAAAGACAAGGTTTTTGGAATGCATTGTGCTGAGGGTGGCTGTTTCTGTATGTAAAAAAGGCAAATGCACTAGTGAAAGTCGCATACATAAAAGTTTTCAATAATTGACCAGCATTCTGATGTACAATAGCCATACAATCATTTTGTACATTCAAAAAAGTTTCATTGTACACCAACCTGTTGCTCATAAGCAGCGGTGGGATGTAACAAAGTACAAGTACAAGTACTTTGTTACTGTACTTAAGTACATTTTTCATGTATCTGTACTTGACTTAAGTAGTTTTAATCATGGGTACTTTTGACTTTTACTTCACTACATTTTACATTAAGTATCTGTACCTTCTACTCCACTACAATTCTGTAATGTGTTGATGTACAATTCACGTCACATTATGATTTTTTGAAGTAATCAATGTCATCAGTAGCAACACTAGCAGCCCCCAATTCCACCATGGAGAGTCAGCCAGAGGAAATGCACCACTCATGGCCTTATTTTAAAGACTTATTCAAGTTAACCGGTTCAAAGAACGAGATTTGATAGAGGACAGCTTCTGTAGCTGCTGTCACAATGTCTGATGATGCACAGAAGTTCAGGTGTGAACAGAGTCACAGAGGTTACATGCTTTATCTGCACCTTTGTTCACTAAAATGACACCAATGATGTATTAAAAATATACATACGGTAGGTACATTTCATATTGTAGACCATTAGGGAATACATTAAGCAAGTACTTTTACTATAATACGTTAAGTACTTTTAAAACCAAGTACTTACTTTTACTCAAGTAAAAATGTTAATGTGGTACTTTCACTTTTACTAGAGTACATATTTGTCTGTTTATCTGTACTTTTAATTAAGTACAGTATTTGAGTACTTTCTCCACAACTGCTCATAAGTTAGACATGAGTTGCAGATATGTGATGGGTAAGTTATGGATGCACTACTGGGCAACAGTTTTAGATCACCTTCATTTTTCTGTTTTTTTTTTTTTTTTTTGGTATTCAAGCAGCAGGCAGAGGTGTGGGAGACCCAACCCTGGATCCAATACTACAGCAACAGTAATACAGCCCCACATCATCACACTTCCTCCTCCATGTTTAACAGTTGTCCCACTGAGAAACCGTACAAAAGTCCTGCATGATGAACTGCAGCTTTGTATTTATCAGTCAACACCTTCTTCCTGTCTTCACTGGTGGTGTTTCAAGGTCCAGACAAGCCTCTTTTTGTTATTCTGTGCTCTTAGAGATGGTTTTGTTGCTGCGACTCCACCTGTCAACCTGCACCTCTTCTCTTCACAGTTAAAACAGACTTGCCTTCTACGACCACTGAGGGTCTGTGAGCCACCTGTCACACATAGTGGGCTCAGTAACTTGTCAGCTAATGTTATGGCTCTGAGTCTTCCTGTCAGTTTCCACCAGTTAGTTAGTTCAGCAGTTGCCTTTGTACCCATTCAAGCTGTTCATTGGACTTACGTTGCTTGAATTTCTAATTAAAGAATGAGGTTGTTCTAAAATATTTGACCGGTAGTGGTTCATACAAAATAGACACATTACATCTTGCTCATAGGTTTACAAATGTCAGAAACCAGCTGGGCAGTTGTGTAGGGTTTAATTATGTATTTCAGGCTTGGTTCACGTTTAAAGTGAAACATATTGTAAATCTTACAAGATCTAAACTCTCAAAATGCCCCTAAAATAAATTTTTCAATGACATCTCAATAACAGAAACAAGATATCTGTTAAAACTACTGCTTTCCAAAGTCTTTCATTTTTAACTTGTATGGGGAGTTTATTATGCTGTACAAATGTCAAGAAATATATTATGTAAACTTAGATTTATGTTTTTACAGTGAAAATTCAGAGGTTTATGTTTTATGTGTTGCAACAAAAAAAATGTAAAAAAAAGATTTTTAATTTGAAAACATCTAACATCTAAAATCATCCATTTCAAAGATTTATGTTTTTTTTAAGAAGAATTGAGTGAGAAATAGTAGCCATCAGCGTTATCAGACTGCTTTGCCTAATGCAGTGTTTCAATATTTTGCAGACTGCCGCTCCCATATGGTGCTTTACAAGTCCTTCTCGAAGACCCCACCATGCATATTATTGCCTTCTATTTTGAGAGACTCCCTGCCAGGCAGTGTGTAGAGTGAAATGTAGGGATTTCACCGAACGTCTGTACCCAACAGGGCCAGTCCCCCAGCAGCTGTGGCTGATAAAGCGAATCCGCTCCACAACAGGAAGAAAAAAAAAAAGAAAAAAAAAACTTGTTCTCTGCTCCCTCTCGACTCTCAACCCACAACTTCTGTCTTTTCCCTGAGGCACAAACGTCCGACTTCCTAATGCCAACTCAGTCAGGAGTTATTGCCGCTATTTCCCCTGTGAAAAATGTCAGATGGATGGTGATTTTCTGCTTTATGATTTCACGGGAGTGTTGACCATACCGTGTCAGGGAGATACTCTGTCCTAGTTTGATAAGTGGGGCATAATAATAAAAAATGTTTTTTTTCGAAAACTAAGGGGAAAGCTCATTTAATCTCAAGCAGGTCAGCTGGAAGTACAAAAAAACAACGTTTAGCTCCTTCATTCCTGACACTGTGCGAAAGTTTGTTTCCTTTTGTGAGACTGCGCAAAAAAAAAAAAAAGAGTCTTTCTCAAGCAATTTCTACATCCATCACAGACTGAGAATAACTGTTACTGAAACTTTAATTTTATTTTTATTTATGGTGTATTTCTCCGCCGGTGAGGCAAATAACATCCTGAGCAGACTGTGGCTCGGCACCTATTGTCACTCTTCCTGAACAGAGGGCAATAATTGCTCATGCATCCACAATCTCAGCTGAGAATAAAACAAGGTGAGAAAACAGGCATCACAGCATCGCTGTGGGGGGGGAGTGAGTGTGAAAGGACGCTCAATGACACATCTGACACGTTTAGCATCACGGCACTTGTTAAAAATATATATTCTCGGTACAATATTTGTATATTTTATTGTCAAGTTCAGCAACATTACGTCTGCTGAGGACAAGAGTTTGAGAGTGAGTATAGATATTTGACGGTGGCAGCAGGAGCGGCTTAAAGCAGTTGCTGTGAGATTTGATGGTAATTTGTCATAATTCTTCTTAAGACAAAAATGGAACAGGAAAAAAAAGAGGCTTAAATTTATTTTTATACTCCCTTTGATGGTTTATTAGCTGGACTGAACCGCTTTGAGTTTAAATTAAATATAAATACATCACGATGACAGCAGAGACCAAGGATAATTTACCATTTTGGTAGAATGAAAATTTATGGAATAAATTTCTTTAGGATTAAAAAGAAGAAGCTCATTGCCACTCGAGACTCAGCATATGCATCCATAGAAAAAAGAAAGCCCACTTTCGTTTATTTCTAGGGTTTTACATAGGAAGACTTAATCAAAAATGAACTGGTTTTTACAAGATTCTAAAATTATTTCAATTTAATCTCAAGTGCTTAAAATGCACAGTAAATTCCACCATGTCAATGTTGATTAAAAAACAAAACCAAAATGGAAACGCTGCCTCACGATTTCATAGCCTGTAGAACCAACTTTAGCAGAAATAACTTGAAGTAGCCTTTTTTTCTGTGGGATTTTATCAGGTTCTCACATCATTATGGAGGATTTTTGTCCCACTCTTTTATTTTTACAACATTGTTTCATTTTATTGTGGTTTGCAGATGATTGTAACTGCACAGGTCTCTTAAAGGTAGTGTTTTACTGGGCTACGACTGTTGGCAACAAATTGCACATGGCATTTGTGAGCGTCTCCAAAATAACTTGGGACATTCATGTGGGTTTCTCTGTTTTTCTGGAATTTTTGAGCAGCGATGTTTGAAAACTTAACAGCTTTTCTCTCAAAATAGAGTTGTTGCAGTTGTCTGAAACCTGTTGTGCGGCCTTTGTAGGTTTAGTTTCTGTAATCCTAGAGTGCTGGTGTTGTATTTCTTTGTTTATATGTATGCAAAATCTTGGTAAATCTTGGCACACATGTTGCTGGGGATTTGTTCAAATATGTTGTTTAGTGGGATTCCAAGTAAAGATTTGCATATTTTATCATAATTTTGTGTCTCCGAGTAGTCTTCCTCAGTCAGAACCCCGTGAGATACTACCCACATAGCAGACAGGTGTGGGCCAGATCTGGTGTCAAGCTGGCACTGCTGGCATAGCAAGCAGTTTGTCAAATGGATGTGGGCCAGGTTTAGTAATGATGGTACTGTTTTTAAAATGGCATGCTACAGTTGTCCCAGTTAAGGTTTGGTTTAGGTGGCCTAAATCTACCAGTGCCACAACTGGCCCTGTTGTGGTTTGGTTTATGAGGTGCTGTATGTATGAACTACCTCTGGCAAACCACATCTGGGCCATGAAAGGTCCATCAATCTGAACTGTGTGGGCCAGAACTGGAACAGACACACTTTGCTATGTGGATACCATAATCCGTGATGGATCTGTGACCTGTCTAGTGTGTACACTGACTGCTGGATATGGCCACCAGAGACCTCTCTGACCCTAAAACCAAGAAGCGGGTAAAGAAGATAGATAGATAGATAGATAGATAGATAGATAGATAGATAGATAGATAGATAGATAGATAGATAGATAGAT
>JAUBOC010000011.1:1855840-1866981 GCA_032275365.1 Anablepsoides cearensis
AGATAGATAGATAGATAGATAGATAGATAGATAGATAGATAGATAGATAGATAGATAGATAGATAGATAGATAGGTTGGTTTGGGGTTGAGACTTGGCACTCATTTGCATGTGACATAAAGACTGAATTTGACCTTGATATTTCTACTAAAGGAGCCATTGCTCCAAGGCAAATGTGTGCATTAGTGTGAAATGGTTACACATAGTGTCATTAACTCAACATATCATAGAAAGGTGGCTTATGGTTAATGTAGTCTGCCTGGATTGCCAAAAATGTAAAAACACAGACGTAAGTCTGATTCAAGTAGCAGGAAGACCCAAATCAATAAGGCAACCATTGTCAGATTGGAGACTGAAAGACACACAAGAAATTGGCTATGTTCCAACAGAAAGTCAAGTTTTATTGTTGTTATTGCTTCATCAGAACCACAGCCACTGTAAGGATGTAATTAAACATTTTAATTGGTAGTAGCAAATTACCTGGTAGACTTTTGTCTTTTTTTATCATTTGTACATTCCAAGCATGAGGCAAATATTTTGTTGATTTTTTGGAGAAAAAAATCCCAACTTTAATAGGAATTACACAACTTCCTGAAAAAATAACAAAGGAAGCTTCCTGTACAATATTAGGAAAAAACATAGATCTTTCTCTCTGATGTAATCTGCACATGGTCTGTAATGTTGATGTGTAAAAATTATTTGAAACATTATGCATGATTGTACAAAATAAAAGGTAAATTAAATTAAAATTAAAAGTTAGTAGAAAAAAACACAAAAAAGAAATGGTAACTTTGTTGATGACCTTTGCATTTCTGAGCTTCATTCTTTGTCACTACAACTGACTTGTTTGCAGCTGTAAAAAAATATTCACACTTGAAATAATGATTTCAGGGTAGTTACAGTGGTTACTGATTTACTGTGTTTGGATATGAAAGGAACAGAGCAATGGAAAGTCCCCAACAGTTATGATTACATACCTTTTTTAGTCAGGCATTTCCTACACAGGCCAGTGTCATATTTTTGACCCTGAAAACCAGAATGTACATTGGCTTAGATCAACAGGGGATTCAGGACTGATATTATAGGAGTGCAAAATAGCAGAACATGAAGAAAAAAAGCTTATGTGTGTATGTGTACAGTAGCTGATAAACAGGCACAAACACCATCTGTTCCACTGCAGCTCTGACTTGGATCTCCTCACAGTGAAGTGCAGACAGGGCCGGAGTGAGACTGGTTTTCAGCCCTGGAGTTTCAAGCCTCAGACTGCCCAGGGCCCTGTAGCAGGCCATTGTAACATATAGTCAGTCTGTCACTCACACACAGTAGTAGAGGTGATCAGATCATCCCAAGGACATGACTAACACGATACTGGCCCTTTCGGCCCAAACATCATCATGGCCCACCGGCAATAGTCCCGGATCCACGGATTAACCACTCCATGCCCGGCAGACCCTTTTTTCTCCCTTCGGAAATCTACAGCAATAACAATTATAGCATTGTACATCTCACCATAAGCTAACTGCATTAGAAAACCTGCATAACATCAGCAACCAGCGGACGGGACACCCAGTCATAGTAGAAAGGGACTTCGACCACACAGACCTGAAACTCGTGCCCAAATTCTGTGAAAATAAATACCAACATCCCTGTTGCTTTCAGAGCAGTACCCACAGCACACCTCAGAAAATCTGGCCACGTTTCACTAAATCTCACCCCCCGTTTACAGATCACAGATCTGCAGCTTGAAACTCATTGTTAAAGAAGTGCAGGCGCAGATGGAGGAAATGATCTCAACAGGACAGTTTTGATCTACAATGACCACACACATTCTTCAGTCTGCCACCATCTGATAAACAGTTTAGTACAATAAGATCCCACACCAACAAACTCATAAACACCTGAGCTGTGGCCCTTTACACATATCATTAAACATACAATGACAGACTTTTTTATTTTTTTTTTGAGATTACTTTCATAAAATCTTGATTGGGTTTTTAAGTCATCAGAATGTAGGGTTCAGATTTTTTTGTTTTTTCAGTAATGTAATAAAATGTAAAGTTCAAAAAACGCACAGCTAAAGGCATTTGTAATGCTTGTTGGCAACTAAAGAATTGCAGGAAAATCCCATGCAAGAAAATATTCTGTGATCAACAAGCTGCATTTTGAACATTTTTTCGATAATCATCAACTATTTCTTGGGGTCAGAGCCTGTAGAACTGCATTCTTGAGTATGACTTGTTGCACACCTACGCCCACGTTTACATACCTCAACTTGTTTAGTGCCCACCTTAGCAGACTCTCACACATTTCTGACTTAATCAAAGTACACCTGTGAAGTGAAAATAGGCAGATCTGGACAGCTATATTATTTTTTGCATTAGTTGGAGATGCTCACAGCAGGTTTGTGACTATTTGATATAAAAAAATTGCCTCACAAATTGTTTGTACACATTCAAAACTCAAGTGACAGGGCTGTGCAGCTCTGTGACTCTCGTGAGAAAATTGAGAACCCCGCAGAAACTGCACAACATTCTGAAGATTTTATCATGAATGTTGCTGCAGACAAGTAAGATACCACTTTTGTAATTGTTAGTTTTAGTAGGAAGGTCCATCGAATATTGAAGTGAGCTTTGGGGCACCAACCATCCCGTTTGTACTTTCATTCATTCATCTTTTATCTTGCACTTCTTCCAGAGTCAGGTCACATGGGAAGCAGTTTGAGCAGGGAGGCCCAGACATCCGAAAAAAATTCTATATCATCAATCATTGATATAGAAAACGTTTCTCTGATTACATTGACCAGTATAAATGATGCCAGATATCTGCAAGAAATTACTGGCTATCCGAAGTATATATGTTTCAGAGAGCAACAACTAAATTAAGACTAGTCATAAAGTAAATTTGAGATCTTTCTCTATTTGGCCATATTGTCTAGCTTTACAAATGCTATTCATAAACATTTACACATTCCTCTGTGCTGCATCACATTTTCTTTAACTGGTGGAATAGTTGTGAAGAGCTACAACCTGCTGTTGCCACACAATCTGTTTGCAAATAATGACAGATTTGTTAATTAAAATAAAGAATGCAAAGGTTTTTCACGTAGCGTTAGCATTAAATGATATTTTGTAGCGTTAGCATGAACTGTGATTGTTTTTAAGACAGCGGTCATCTTAGCCACACTGAGACTAGATGTTAGCTTGTCAGTTTGGTCAGAATTTAACTCTTTTATTCTCTAAAATATAGTTAATTTAAAGAGATCCCTGAAACAGGCAAAATTGGCAGCACAATGGCTCAGTGGTTAGCACTGATGCCTCATAGCAAGAAGGTCCTGGGTTTGATCTGCAATTTGGACCTGGGGTCTGTTCTCCTCATGCTTGTGTGGGTTTTATCTGGGTACTCCGGTTTCCCCCACACCCCCAAAAACATGTACTATAAGTTGTCTTCAGGCCTAGGCCACCCTTGAAAAAGAGATCTGTGATTTCAGCCTGTTTAAAGAACAATAAAATAGGATATTTTTAGGTCACAGCATCATTTAGGCTGATTACATATGAGGTAAAGTGAAACAAACAAAGCATGTATCAATAGTTTTGTAGAAAAATGCAAAGGACATATTGAGCATGTCAGTATAAGTTTACTAAAATAAATGCAAAGACTAGCTGAGTGAATCCATTTAAGGTACAAGGGGTCATTACAAGAATAATTCTCTATTGTGTCAAATAACGTTCATGACCTGTGTCATCCCAGGACTTTTAGCACATCATTCCTCCCTTCCTGGACTCCACAGGAATGTGTTGTTTTCTTTTTCTTACATTCATTGGTGTCCTCTGAGTTTCCATTAGCTCAGACCAGCACATTAACTCTCCTCGGGGAGACGCTAAATGTTGTAAACACCAACCCCTGCAGGACTAATGATGTCACTGTCTTTCTTTTCTGTCCATCCCTTCCTTTGGATTTTAGCTCAAGCCTCCCGTCTTAATTATCACATTGCTCAAGTCACAGTGGAGATGAACACCCCCTGCAGACAGTAAACAAACAAATCGGACACTTTCATGGAGCATCGTCACAAGAGCTGATCGCTGCCAAAACACAGTAAACAATAATTACTGCACTTGTGGCATTTTATCCTCTCATACATATAATTGGAGAGCTCCTTCTTCTCAACAAACAACAGTGAAATAATAGGTTTGCACAAACGAGTTTGCATAGCTAGTTTTCCTGAATTTGTTCTAATTTTAGGAAACTATTGGACAACTGCTGGAAGAAGTTCAATTGACAATCCTGAAATGTGATCAAAATGTCACAAATAGATCAAGCTACCTGTTCCAATGATATAACTTCTCTTGCTAATAAACAAAACCATCAACAAAAAATCTCTTTACCAGCACCAGAAAACTGTTTGTTGTAACAAACAAGAGAAGAATTCAAACTGGTTAGCAATTGCTCACTCTAATAACATGACAAATATACCAATATATTTTCACCTGATGAACATTACAGCTATCCGAGTACTGGTGCCTGTGGTGTGGCCTTGCAGTACAGATCTTTGATTTGAAAATGTTTGTTTACTTGTCTAAAGCCTGCAAAATCTACTTTTGTGTTTAAAACTGAAGCTTACAGCCAGTGTCAGACACATAACTCTATTTGTCTACAAAAAATAAAAGTAAAATGACGTGTTCAGAATGGAGAAAATATGTAATCAGGTAAATCACCATTTGTGCAACTTTTCCAAAATATCTGCAGTTCAAAACAGCAGCAGTTTCCAGTGGAATTCTAACAAGAAGGATCCATGCAGGCCATAAGATGTTGGATCCCTGCTTGCGGCCTGCCACACGTGTGCTCTCACCTTTTACTCTCACATTGTTTTTGCTCTGCTTTCTTTGGCTGCAGTGCGTTCTGCCTGTGCCGACTCTGGGACGTGACGTCAGCGCCGACACGGGGAGCACCTGTTGTTTTACGCACCAAGGTGGGGGAACGGGCTGATGGGTTCATAACCTCTGGCGGCTCTTACGTGGAAGCATCTGGATGCAGAAAGGTTCAGGCCTCGTCTGAACAAGCACTCGGTACATATAAGCACAAAAAGTTAAAGAAAAATGACAAATGTACTGCAGACACACTCCCAACATTCAGAGGAAACTGGTAGCAGAAGCTTTGATTCCAACAGGAAACACCCACCATTGTTCCTCCGTGGTGGCTAACACCCAGCCACAGGCTGGACCAACAATTTTACAGTTCTTTTGTCTTTTAAATACCTTGATTTTCAATTTCAGGTATGGCTTTGATTGAAATCCTTATAAAGACATGAAACAATCAATGTCTTAACAGAAATTTTTTGTAATTGAATTATTTAGATCTATTTTAGGCTCTGAACAATTATCAGCTTACATGTTGTAGAATTATATAAATACTGTATGTTTTGATTGCTTTTTCATTTGAATTGCATCGTTAAAAACTCTATTTCAGATTTTACCGCATCTGTGCACAAGTAAGTTTAAACAGTAACTAAAGTTGTGCTTAAAGAATAAACTGTAAAATAAATAGACGTCGGACCAGAACCCAGAAGATGAAGCCAAAATGGGTCCAGTTTTCTGCCCCCTCAATGTAAATGAACTGGATGTTGGCCTTTGTAGATTTTCTTGTTTTCAGCTGATGCACAGGTAGAAGATCACGTCCCTCTGACTGGATCAAATAAATATAGCAGGATATATATACTGCTGCAACATTTTAAAATAGACTTTTTTTCAGCTTGTGTACATTTCTTAAACATGACGCTGATAAACCTTTCCCCTGAAAGGTAAACTGTAACATATTCAATGGCGTATTGATACCAGTATCAATATCTGTTCTGAGTATTGTGAGATTTTGTAAAAGTAAGAGCACTTTTATTAATAATGGTATTGGGTATGTGGGTATATGGCCCTGTGATGGACTTGTGACCTGTCCAGGGTGTACCCCACCCCTCGCACTGTGACTGCTGGATATGGGCACCAGTGACCCACGCGACCCTGAAAGGAATAAGCGTTTACAGAAAATGGATGGATGGGTATGTCCACTAGTAAAAATATATGAAACTCTTAAAATACCCTACATTTCAAGTTGTGATAGGACAATAACACAAGCTTTTAAGGCAAAACAAAATACTGTGGTATACCTTGAGGAAGACGTAGTACAAAAAAACATATGTCACCCAGCTCTGGTAATACAATACTTAATAAAATACTATAATGCAATGCTTTGTATTTGTTTTGTGGTCATTTTTTATAGTACATACATACATATAGTATAGTATTTTTTCAACAGAGACACAATCCAATCACCATCATTTCTGCTAGTTTCACTTTGCATTCATTTAATTTCTTCCTAACAGCAAACTGGTTCAGGTGTCTTAAAATGAAAGTAGGACAATGAATAATGTATGTTTGTGTCCTCAGTTATCTCTATGCCATTGGGCAATAATCTACATACATCATGAGAACAACCCAAAGAGCTTCAGTTACAGGAGCTGCTCTAAACTCATTGGCTTCATGATTCACCACATCTTTTCCTATAACGTTATTGAAAAGCTTGTTATTTTCAGTAAATGGGTGAATTTCCTTCATGGATACTGAGCCTTTAACATCTAACTCTGCCTCTACATGACTTTAGGTAACAGGACAGGACCATTTTCCACTCTTTTCTCCTGACATTAAACATATTTGTGTTTCCAGACATTCTTCTGGGTTTAGTCTGTCAGTGGTTGTTCTGTGACAGTCCGAAAATTAACTCAAAAATCCACTACATTGTAAACATGCCATACATTTAATCAGATTTTCTAAATTCTCTACACATGATTGAACTTTGAAATGACACATTTATTTTTTTAGGGTTTTATTTATATCATTTTAAACCCATTTTATTTAGTTTCTATAATGTTCCCATTCTTTTACTTTTCACGCATGGTAAATTTTGCCCCCTTTTTTTTCCCCCTGACACCCCTTGAGTGCAAGGTTGCTTGCCTAAATATTATTTTAAACAATCCACAGAAACACATCCACAGGAAAAACACTGAAGATCTTTCCGGGTGCCAATGCAGGTCAGGTGATAGTTTTGTCTGAAGAAGTCTCTGTTTTTAATCTTGAAAGCTAAAGAGTGTCTGGTCTGTGGTTCAGCAGCATGCTCTATAGGGGTGAAATGGGAGGTCTTGTTTTGACACTGTGGGATAACTCCCTTTGTTCTTACTTATCTCCCCCTTCTTAAGCCAGCAGCCACATGTTGTTCCTTTGTATTGTCTAGGTGTAAGATAGCAACCATCAAAACACTCTGCTTATTCGAGAACAAAGTCATGCTAAAAACATAAAACATTACCAACAATGTAAAGACTTAGGTGTGACCACTGCATCATCGTTTATTAAACAGACTTATTTACTCACTGTTTATTGAGGCTTGAATTCAACTATGTGCTTCTGTCTGTAATTTAAGAGTACATTAAGACACCTTTAAGCCACTGGCACCCGTTTTAACATTTCTCTATTTTAGTTCTCGCTACGTTTTATACAGCTCCCACATCAAAACATAGATTTTTTTTCAGCTGACATTATTATTCACTACCGGAGGCAAAGGCAAAAAAAATTTTTATCCCGGGGCTGTTGTGTGTGTGTACATGTTTTTGCTACCTGGTGGGAATGATTTTTGACCATTTTCCCAGTACACACAGCCTGGTGAGGACTCACTTTTCCTGATGGACCCGGTCCCCAGTGGGAGAAATATCGTTAGTGGGTCAGGGGTTAGATTTAGGACTAAGGTGGGAAATGAATTTAGGTTAGGTTTTGGGTCAGGTACTGTATGTGCTGAGGCGGTTAGGTTTAGGGTAAGGGTTAGATTATAGAAATACCCATTAAATGAATAGAAGTCAAAGTTCCCATGAGGATAGAAGAAAAAACATGTGTGTGTGTGTTTATAGCATTAGCAATATACCACTTAAACCATTGGGGAAATTTATATATTTTAAACTAAACTCAAATATTAATCATAAAAAGTAAATATAAAGATCATTTAACATCAACTCTATTCAAGATGGCTGCCACAGTTAACCAAAAACAAAACACAAAAACCTTAAAACTCAGACATTTTTACAGCTTTTGGGATCAAATTCGTGTTTGAGTAGCTGGAAAGCATCTTCAAAGCACACTCTAAGCACACTTGCTGAAAATGTTGGCATTAATTGTCAGCATCAAGCCTGTCGGTATGTTAGCAAAATATCTCATGAACCACTGGATATGTTTTTTGTGAAACTCTCAGGAAGCAGTCACTGGCTGTTCATCTATCAATTTCAATATGGTCACCACAACTAATTGACTT
Source organism: Anablepsoides cearensis (assembly GCA_032275365.1). Lineage (NCBI taxonomy): Eukaryota > Metazoa > Chordata > Actinopteri > Cyprinodontiformes > Rivulidae > Anablepsoides > Anablepsoides cearensis. Next base: position 1,864,177 of record JAUBOC010000011.1, read on the forward strand.
CAGAAAACACAAAAATAGATACATCACTCAATTTTACTTAAAGAACTAAGATGTGGTCTGGTAGTAGTGGAAAGTGTTTCCAAACAGTGGGACATCTTTTCTTTTTTGTTATTTTCAAGGATTAACTAAATGTTTTGTGACATAAGATGATCTTTGTCTAAAACTTTGATGTGAAATGCTGCAATCATTATGCGTTTCTTTAACTTCTGCTGGGCCTTTATAAAACCAAGCATCAAAATACTGTTGGGATTTAAAAAAAAATGTGTTTGGCACTTCTGGCAACAGCCTTAAAAGTACTTTGGAAATTTCTTCATCATGTTTTAGTTTTTCATAGATGTAATAGGATTGTATCTTGATTTGAAATGTGGAGTTAAACCTTTATATACATATACATCTATATATAGTTGAGAAGTGTTTCTTCCCTTCATCCTTTTTCCATTAAGCAGCACCTGGGTGTTTTGTTTCTCAGAGAGCCATGAGAATTTCTGTGCAGAGCTTGAGATTGTATTTCAGCCTGAGGCTTTGGAGTGGCCATGCGTCTTGGCAGAGCAAGAATTGGCTCCATGGGGGGAAGGCCAAACAACTAAACCTCTGACCTGTTTTCTTTCTAATCCTGTTGACCAACTCTAAGAAGTGAGAAACTTTATTGCACATAAAAAAATTGGAGATCTCAGCCTTCCGCAAACACATTGACCCGGGACTTAATGAATTTGTAGGAACGTTGGAACCAAACACTTTGAGATTTGTGTTACAGCTGTAAAGGCTGGTTTATACTTCAAGTTGCACTTCTTGCTCATCCTGCTGAGTAAAAAAAACAATTGTGTATTTTACATCTGTCATCCCCTGGTGACAGCAGTCACGTGCATTGCCCCCAGTCAGAACTCTGTCCTGCAGGCCATGCCGCTCACACAGTGACAGCTGGTCAATAGAGGGCGCTACGGCCATGCCCCACCACTATTTTTAGGGACAGCAAAAATATAACAAAATAAAATTTTTAGTAGAAATATCTATATATGTTTTAGATGTGTAAGATACATTTTATATAGTTATTAATGGATAAACTTTAATTTTTACTCATGAACGATGTCATGTTGAGTCACTTCCGGGTTCACGCCAGTGCGCAGAAATCTTGAGTCACCCTTAGCTGCGAACCGCAGAACGAGGCGGGGTCGGACATCTGACCCTGCCCTCAACTCTAAGGTTTACCAACCCCAGATGTTCCCACATGCCGTGACCAAGCCCATTGGACGTCTGACCCCGCCCAATGTCTGACCTTCCCCAATCCGCGGACCGCAGCCAAAGGTACTTGGAAATCTTCACCATTAGAATCTAATGTTCACTCCTGGGTATGCACAGTAGGTCCTCAATGCAAAAGAATAAGGAGTCTTAAAGGGTGCCTGCTGACGTACAGCAACATTACAAAATCTGAAACACTTTTACATGTTCTGAAACAAATTTACATTTCAGAAAACAAATTTACATTTCAGAAAACAAATTTACATTTAAGAAAACAAAATTACATTTAAAAAAACAAAATTACATCTAGAAAACAAAATTACATTTTAGAAAACAAATTTACAGTCAGAAAACAAATTTACATTTAGAAAACAAAATTACATTTCAGAAAACAAATTTACATTTAAGAAACCAAATTACATTTTAGAAAACAAAATTACATTTGAGAAAACAAATTTACATTTTAAAAAACAAAAATACATTTAAAAAACAAAATTACATTTCAGAAAAAAATTTACAAGAATCAAAACACTTTTACAAGTCCCAAAAACCGGAAGGGGAAGGAACGAAACTCTGATTCTGACCCGGAAGTGATCACAGTGACGCTTAGTGACCCAAAATCTGTTTCATTCGTTCACTTTCTTAATTTATGTATTTTTTTTTCTTGTTTAAAGCCATTATCCTTTTTTTGTGTGTACTAAACGAAAAATGACTGGTGTCTTTAGATTTAGTCATTCTTATTTTTGACAAGTGCAATGACTCTGCCCCGCAGACATGGGCATTTGTTTGCACACACGTCCGGTGAACAGTGATCACACTGAAAACCTTATATCCCGACTTTGTTCTGTTTAAAACAACAAGAACAGAAAAAAGCCTGAGAGATGCTGCAGTCCAGTTACATCAGAACTCAGAATCTGGATTGAAGTCAGAAAATGATGGACACCTGCCTGGCCTGGTTTTTCTCTTTTGGAGTATAAAAATACTAAACCAACATGCAGTCCACTTGAATAACATATCATCAGAAGGATAAAAGTACAAAAGGTAAAGTTAATGTGTTTTTTATTCATACAAAATACAACTGTATTATGTTCAGTTTGTCACAATCAATGGTCATGTAGCACAACAATAAAACAGTGGATTTCAGATTAAATATTCTCATTTACTTTAGTTTTTAACATTACCGTCTGATTTTAGGCCATTTATATATTCCTTTATATTTTATTCCAGCTCTTTATCTTAGCTTATATATTTTATATTTGGGCATTTTGTTAATATGCTCTTTCACACGTTTTTGTTAGTTTAAAAACACTTTGAGTTGTCTTGATGCTGAAATACTATATAATTAAATCTACCTTAGGGTACTGATAACACAACACTGTGACCTGAAGACTGGTGGAGAACAATCCTTCACATGGATGAAGAACAGGTGGAGATGTCTTCATCAGTGGCGATTTCTCTAAGACTGCAAGGGAAGCTCAGCTTCCCCTAAAACTTCAAAGAATAAGTGATTAAATATAAACTGTTGTGTGTACATGTCATTGACTAAATATGTGCTAAAACGCGCTCAAC
>JAUBOC010000011.1:1899796-1913385 GCA_032275365.1 Anablepsoides cearensis
GAAGGTCCTGTTTACATGTAAAATAATTAGCACACACACACACACACACACACACATACCTGTATTCACACCCTCACATCCCACCCTAACATCTCTGGTAACTGGACATCAGCCCCCCCCTGACTGACAGCCTGCAGTTCAAAGTCCAGGTCCAGTCTCGGCTAAGCCTAATTGGATTTGTGAGGCATCCTGCCACAGGACTCCAACAGCTATTTGAAAGCCCCCTCGGGCCTGCTGTGGACCACTTCCTCCACAGACTGGAACTGCGAGAGCAGCTGAAAGACATTCTTGGCTGCTCAGCTTGGGTCCTTCAGGCGATCAGGAACTTGTAGATTCTGAAAGACTCTGACAACAACAAGACAAACCATGTTGATTCTAAAAAGATGGCAGTTTTATTATTTATTTCATATTATTCTTCTTTTCTCAGTTAGTCCAAACTCAAGTTGACTTTAAAATAGGAGCTTTGTAAATAAAAAAATGCTGCATTCATAACAGTTCAGCAAGAAATACTATGTGCTAGAAAAGGTAAACATGTGTGATTAAGACGAACAGGAAACACATTTTTAAAAGTTTTTAAACAAACAAATAATACATGATGATGCTTGATCCAAAACCAGTAGTTTTACAAGAACCACAAAATGACACAATTCAGGACCAACATCAGAATTAATGCTCAGTTTGTTATAGTTTACATTTCAAGTGCAAAGTTAATAAGTTCCATGTTTGACATATTTATAGAAGTTGAAAATTGATTTTATATATTTATCATTTTATAACAGTATTATGTTAGATATTAGAAAGTCAGAGGAGCTGCCTATAGGAAGGAGAGCCACGTTGTTCTAAATAAAATAAATGTGTTTTTAAAGTCATTGTGTAATGTTCTAACTCAATAAGTATTTAGTATCAGTACTTGGTACAAGCAAGTACTCAAACTGAAGTACTTTTAATTGTATTTGGTTTAAGAAAAGCTGGTACTGGGACACCTCTAGTATCTGTTACTGATGTCTTGAAGCTGTGGAGCGTCTGATTCTTCAGTCTTCCTGAGTTGCTTTTGTTGTACTAAATGTTTGTGCACAACTCAAGTGTGTTTCTGCTCTTTACGTCCCGACTAAAACAACTGTGCAGGAAAAACGTAGACTATAGTGAGACTTTTAAATATAAAAAGCAAAGCATCTCAGAGTGAGATCATATAAAAATTAGAAAGATTTTTTATTTTATGATGTAATATTTGTGCGATCAGATAATGCACTCAAAATAAATTTTGTCAGTTTTTCCTTTAAAGAACACTAGATGGCAGTAATTATGACACTTTTGAAAATTTGAATAAATTTTAGGCTTTGCCAAGAATATACTGATAGTATCAGAATAATAAAAACACACACAAAAATATAAATGTGTGGTTGATGTTTCCTCATTTGTGTTAAATGAAACACAGGAACTATGTATCACTGCACACACAAGGAGCTCAAGTAAACTTAAACAAACTTCACCTACAAACAAAAGAAAAAAGGCTGACATGGCAGAAAATAACTTACAGGAAGTCAAAGAGTACAAGAAGAGAAGAAACACGGCAGAAAAACAACAGAACACTGAAAGGCTGGAGGCTGAGGGAAGATAAGGACAGGTGCTGATGAGAAGAGAGGCTGCAGCAGTGACTGATGAAACAGAGAACAGGTGTGGATGGGTGGGGTAAGCTGACTGAAGAACAGAGGAGAAAACAGGGAGGGAAAATATATCAAACACAACAAAATCAACTTTAAACTGAACAATAAATACAAATATGATAATAAGATTTAGATGCTTTTAGCAAATTTAAAAATAAAACAAGAAAATGAAGCAAATTTATCAACTAAAAATACTTTTCCGAGTCAAATGACACCAAAAATTGAGATTTTACAAAATATCACGTGTGGCCAGTTCTATTTCAGGTTTTAATATTTAAGTATATACACACTGATTTCACAAAAAACATTTTCTCAAAATATGGCTATCATCCATCCATCCATCCATCCATTTAATTTACAGGCAGTTTTACACAGTCCTAAAATCACAAGAGGTAATAAATATATCAAAGTGGAAGAACTGGTCATTTAATTCTGGTGGAGGTTTCAGTCTGAGGAATGATTTAATTAAAAAACAATTAATTAATTATTTAATTAAAACTAATGTTGTCAACGGCCAGTAGTGGAAGAAGCCAATTGCAGACGACATGGGGAAGTGAAGTGAAATAAAACATATTTATTTAAATAACAAAGAAAAAAGCTGACATGGCAGCAACACTTACAGAAAAGAAGAAGCAGAGGAAGAGACGAGTGAGGCTGACGGATCCACCGGAGAGGTGGAGACAGGAGGCTGCTTAAATACACAGAGGGAGAAGTGGAAAGACTTGAGCTACATTATACAACTTACTGCTACCTAAAACCACATCACTCTGTTTCCAATCAAGATGTTTGCTTTTTATTGGTAATTTAGTTTATTTAATAAATATTAATATGTATTTGATCCAGGTTTTAACATAAATTCTTCAGTTATGCCGTCTCAGTTTGTTTATAGACAGCTCTGAACTAGACGTGTGATCATCTGCGTTTGTATTTATGACATGTTTCTTCACCACAGTACGACAAAAATTACTTCTTAATAAAAATGACTGATGGAAGCACATTACACGCAGCAGGAAGGAGGCGTGTGAGAAATAACTTCAGCTCTCTGGCTGCTCTGGTCATTCCAGAGCAAAGAAGCAGAACATCAGTGCTGAGTGATTAGAACAACAACAGTGGGCAGACACCGAGTGTAGATCTCCTCTGTGGAACATACATGACCGTCAACATCATTTTTCAGCCTCCTGCCAGCAAAACGTTTGATCTACCTCTATTTCTTCATGGCTCTGTGTGTGTGTGTGTGCGTGAACATGTGTGTGTGTGTGTGTGTGTGTGTGTGTGTGTGTGTGTGTGTGTGTGTGTGTGTGTGTGTGTGTGTGTGTGTGGACACACAGAGGCCTGTCCTCCCCCACGTGAGGTAGTGTGGGAAGTAGGGAGGGAATCTCTGATATTAATGACTGCGGTTAACCTGGAAGGGTCAAACCCATTGGAGCTGTTGATGGATCTGGTCTGCTGCAGCTGACTCACTCTCTCCTTTTCTTTCACACACACACACACACACACACACACCCACACACACAGTCCCTGTACAGTGAGGTGATCATTGTTGTGCAGAGATAAAGGATTACACGAAGGCGTAGGGCTTCAGAAATGGAGATGTGGTTAAAAAATGATGGATGTAAAAGATCAAGTCTGAGTTTCTCTCTCAGGTCTGTTTATCAGAGGTAAAACTAAAGATCACACCAGAGGATGAAGTAAATCCATGAGCTGTGTCAGAACAGTGATGAAGAATTAAACGAAGAGTCAAGGTGGGAGAGAAACAGACCCTTTCACTCATTTTAATGAATACCTTTAACAAGCTATTTGTGAGCAAACCTGTAATTTATTACGGCTGTATTTTTACTGTGCATTAATAGCACAGTCTCAATCTGACATAGTGATTTTTAATTTTTTTGTGAGGAAAATTCAGTGATTTAAAAGGCCATTTTTATACAGTATGATCATAATTATTTTTTATGTATGTTTACTTTTAAAGTACACAACCAAACAATAAAAAGATTAGAGAAAATATGAGGTCATATGAAAAAATCTATTGTATGGCCTAAAACTAAAACTAGAACTATCTAAAGCTTTCAGGTTATAAAAGGCTTTTGTTCTAAAGATATACTTTTATCTGTTTTTTTTTCTACATGATTAAAAAAAAAATATAAAAAACATGTCGCACTATTTACGTTAACATCCTATATAGTTAAAACAGTTCAACTTACTTAATAATCATTTGAATTGAATTGAATAAACCTTTATTGTCATTGTACAGAACACAATGAAATTACAGTTTAGATCACCCATTCAGAAGAAGACAAAACATAAACAGAAAAAATTCAACTTACAACCAAAGTTTGAAGGGAACTGGATCAGACAAAAGCAGATTTACACTCAAAAAACAGATTGATAGATTTACTTAACTAAATTATGTCATTTTCCTTGAAAAATAAATGTGAAAGTTGCTTTACTAACTCACTTGAGTAGAAATTGTTGGCATAACTTGGTTAAGGAAATCCAACACATTTGTTTTTTGGGTGTATTTAGACAAATATGCACACACAAAACAAGCTTTGTTTCTTCAAAATCTCTTTAAATTGTGCATCTGGACACAGATGCACAAAAAATTAAGTTTTTGAAATTCTAAAACAATATAAAACTACATTCTACACAAAGGAAGGTGTTGAACTGTCCAGCCTGTAGTCCTGATCTGTTCCTATAAAGAATGCTAGAATAAATAAATTATATATCATGATGGCAAAATAACAACTAAAACATGTTTTTTTGTGTTCTGAGGAGAAAGTGGAGCATTACCAAATGGTTAGATTTTCATATTGAAAAGACTATTTTGATGTGTTTTTTATTAAAAAAGTCATGAACGACAAAATAAATATTAGGTCTGATCAGATTGATGAGCAAACAGCTACATAGCTTTAATGCAACCAAGACTAAAGTGGATTTACGTCATCTGGTGGTAAATACCAACATTTACACTGCTGTCAAGTTTTCATTACGTCGTTATTTGAACAAAAGGTTTATGACATCCCTGTGCTACAGCAAGCTGCTGCTGTTTGTCATCAGAGTCAAATCACCATAGAAATCCAGGAATAATAATTCTAATGGTGATGAATGGTTTATGAGGCAACATTCCCAGAAACTGCTGTAAAGTTTTGGAGATTGAAGTTGGTTTAAAATGACATCAATCCACTTTAGTTTCAGCTGTGTGGCTCATTGGGCAAAACTAAATTTTATTTTTGAAAATGGAGAGCTATCCACATTAGATTTTACTGATTTAATCAGTTTTCCACTGAACCCATCTGAATTGTCCATTAATAGGTTGTGGTTCATTTGGAGGGGATTGTTCCGGACGAGGGATCCAAGATAACCGAGGAGGCAAGAGTCCAGGAACAACGAACGGCAGAACAGGAACGTCGAGGATCACAGGCAGAGAACAGGTTTGTGCAAATCAAATCTGACTTCTCAAGGTCCAGACAAGGTACCATGTATGGATGTTCCAGTGATGTAGAGATGATCCAGTCAACCTTAAATACTGGAGGTGCTGACTGGGAACAGCTGAAAGTCTCAGGCTCCACTGCAAGAAAGGGATTATAGGCAGCCAAATCCATAATCCCTCACAAATACTGATGAAAGTTATATTAGAATTGTTTGCAAATATGAAACTTCATAAATACGTAACAAATTAGTTTGAGATTTGTGTCAAATCCTGTTAATTTTAGGGGGACATTTAATTGCAATGCCTTCTTTGTTTTCCAGTCAGGATTATATGGCAGCGAAACAATGGGCTGAATGCAGGATTCTAGGGGCGGAGCTAGACTTTTTGCAAGGGGTGGCCAAGGTGTTATGTAGGGGCCATGTATAAATAAATAAATAAAACTACCTTGGATTTAAAATGTTAAGATGGCCACTACAGCTAAATTTAAATAGCTGAAATTTGAACATTTTAAGACTAACTGAGCTGAAATTTGTTGTGGTGTAGCCAAGAATCCTTGCTAGTCCCAATTTAAGCTAACCACGAATGCTAATTTTACAAAAGGCTGTAAATCAGCCATTAAATACACATCTGAAAATGTATATAGTCATAGCCAAGAATTATTTTCAACATAATCTGAATGTAAATTTAAAATCCAAGATCACCAAAGTTAATTTCAGAAAGTTTGATCTCAGCCATATTTAGAAATACTGAGCTGAAACTTGGTGAGGTGGTAAGGCAATGTCATTTTGAAATCTCAGTTTTAACTTTTTAGAGATATTAGGCAGAAATTTAGTGTGGTGGTAGCTGAGAGCAATGCCTAACTGATTCTAAAAAATAACAGAAATAAAATAACCCAAGATGTCAACCAAAGCTAAATTCAAATGGCTACAATTCAGATATTTTTATGCATATTGAGCTGAAATTTAGTGAGGTGGAATTGTCATTTTTAATTTAATTCATTGCTTTAGAAAAGTTTTTTTTTTCTTCACACGCTGAGAGGTTCCATACTAGATAATACAACTGCATAACAGATATTTACTTTGTTTTAAATCTGACCAACCATCTTTTATTGCCACCTGTGATTCCCACCCTCTCTTGTCAATCATGTGGGGGTGGCACCTGTGGTGGCCAATCAGATGCCACTGTTTTTAATGTCCACCCCTCCAGTTTAATGTGTCAGATAGTTACCAGTTATCAAATTCAACTTCCTGGTAACAGATCTATTTGAACATAAAAACCTAAGATTAAAACTGAAAGGCATTCTTTCAGCTGAAGTCATTACAACAAATACACTAAAATGCTGTTGATGTACAAAGTTATGACAGTTTTAACTGCCTTTTTGTCTGTGTTGAAGTGTTTCCATAAGAGGTTCAGCTTCAAAGCAGCTGTGTTCTGATGGATGTGGATAAAGCACTTGGTGTTGCAGTTTTAAATGACAGCAACCAGGAAGTTACCCCGAGGAAACAATTGTGTTTCCAAAGCATTTGACTCAACTTACAGACGTAATTGAATCAAGCCCAGGGCCGCTTTTGACGGGGTTTCCCTGAAAGCATCCTCTACTGTTGATGGTGAACTTAGAGCCAAAACGAAAGCATGACATCAGCGAGGGAACAGAGAGGCGGAGACACGATCCCAGTTAAAAGTCAGAATAAAGGACCACTGCAGAGGAGAATGATTGTTTAAGAACATTTTTAGTTTGGATACACCTTGTTATTATATCACATTTTTAATAATTTCAGGAAAATACCTGTATTTTACGACAGAGTATTAGGGCCACACGAGATTTTATTTTTATTTTTAATTACGAGAATAAAGTCAAAATATTAGGACATCAAAGTCGTATAACAATAAAGTCATAATATTATGAGAATAAAGGCGTAATATTACGAAATTAAAGTCGTAATATTCTAGCCTTTACACAAAAAATCATGCAGTTATCACTGCATTAAAATGAGGAATGTTGAGCAACTTATCAAGTCGTTCTTCAGTTTTACTACAAATACATAGTTAATCTTTTAGCACATTAGCATCAAATTATCAGTAGCAGGACTTGGATATTGTGCAAACGACTATAAACTGAAGCCATATTGTAATTAATGGATGCATTGACAAATTTAGTCACGTAGCTAATTTGGATGAAAGCATATTAATCCAACAGTGACCCAAGTCATCAAGGACTATTTTATAAACACAGACACATGGCTGTACTTAGCAGGTGTGAGGAAAATAAGGAGGAAATGAGGAACGGGAAACAGACACGTTATGATTATGACTTTTTTCTTGTAATATTACGACTTTAATCTTGTAATATTATGACTTTATTCTCGTAAAATTATGACTTAAATCTCGTAATATTATGACTTAAATCTCGTAATATTACGACTTAAATCTCGTAACATTATGACCTTTATCTCATATCATGACTTTATTCTCGTAAAATTTTGACTTTAATTTCTTAATATTACGACTTAAATCTCGTAATATTACGACTTTAATCTCATAAAATCTCATAATATTATGACTTTATTCTCATAAAATTATGACTTTAATCTCGTAATATTGACTTAAATCTCGTAAAAAATTACGACTTTAATCTCGTAACATTATGACTTTAATCTCGTAATATTATGACTTTATTCTTGTAATATTATTACTTAAATCTTGTAATATTACGACTTAAATCTCGTAACATTATGACTTTAATCTCATAATATTATGACTTTATTCTTGTAAAATTACGATTTTAATCTCGTAATAATAATAAAAAATATTTAGTTGTGTGGCCCTAATACTCCGTCGTACTATTTGATGTTTGAACTGTGTAATAAGTTAACAGAAGTAAGTAAATAAATTTATGGTCACCACTCACCTGTGTCTGCTGCTTCCTGATAACCACATGACTGAAAGGCAAATGGAACAAAAACAAAAAGTAAGTCTGGTCATTTCTACAGTGATGATCTGTCTGTTAGTTAATACTGTAGTTTAGAAAGAGGCTAGTCTTCCTCCAGGCTGTGCAAACAAAGGGCTTTCTTTAATTGTTTTTGAGACTTGATTTTATTTGTCTGTAACATAATTTAGACAAAAAAAATCAAACTTAGCCATTTACCTAAAACAATATGCAATTCTGGGTTATAAAGCACATTTCATAATGTTTTTACAATGCAAAAACTAACCAACTAACCAAAAATTTATATAATGTTGAGTTGGTTTTGAGTAACTTAATTTGATGCAAATTTTCTTTATTTCTACAATCTTATTAAGTGCATTGGCAGATTTTCACTCAATTTGAGTCAAATTTTCAGACTAACAAGATAATCTTACACATTCTGGTTTTATTTAGTAAATCAGTCTCAAAACAAAACCCAAATAATAAGATTGTAAGACTTTGTTAGATGGACAGTTTTTAACAGCATATAAATCTCCTACTGATAAAATGCAAGAATTCTATGAGTTTTATATTAAAGCCAGTATGTCACTGGGCTGTGATTCTTTCATTTAAAAGGACAGTGCACATTAATCAATATTCAAGGAATATACATACGCCGGAGTTAAAACAACAAACAGCATTTGTGAGAGTTTCTAAAATAACTCAAAACATTTGCTACGGTTCTCTGTTTGTGACAGGGGCTTGTTCTACAGTCAAATTTGAAATGATGTAATAATTTTACTTTTGAAAAAACTCCTAAGTTGCAGGCATCTGAAATCCAAAAGTTCCTTTCATCCAAAAGTGCAAGAAATGTGAGACAACCTTTGTAACTAAAATGTGATGAACTGAAGACAGAAATAGAAAAACTTACATATGATGAAGACACTTTGTGACTAAACCATCATACTGCATGTCGTGTATTTTATTAGCTGTTACAGATGTGTCGAAAGAACCGATTCATTGTAATAACAACTAGAAACTTTACATATTTTGTAATTTTGTCTCAAACTCTGTCACAGTCCAGTGAACTGCAGAGTTAATAAGTTATGTTTGATGTTCTGTCAGAATTTTGCTAATAAATTCCACTGAAATCAACTCAAAAAGATAAATTCATAAAACAGGATTACATTTATATTTTAAGTGGGTTGTAGGCAAAATCTATAAAACTGAAGTAGTTCATTGGAGGTTTTTCTACAGCGTTTGTGAACAAAATTAGACAGAAATTCTATTTAAAAAAGATTTTAAAAAAAATTCAGTCACACTAGAATGAAGTAAATTTTGTTTATTTTATTTCTCATAACCACCTTGAGCTTTGTTACAAAGCACAAGGACATGTTTTACATCAAGTCAGTTTTTTTTTCGGCTCATCTTTAGTATGTTAGCTGAAAAGGACGGAGGAAAGATGAAAGAAGCTTATTTGCAGCACTTGGGAACGTTTCAGGGCCCGGGACACCTCCCTCAGGATTCACCCGCTCTGCACACAAATCTTTAAAAAGCTTTTACTTTTTACTGCTCCCCGTCGGCCTGCTTTACGCCTCCGTCAAGAGGAAACGCTGACCTCCTGACCTCCACTGACAAAACACACGACAGCTCTCACCTCCAGAGATCATCAGGGGTCATTAAAAGTCTGTTCTGACCTGAGAGGAAACACAAAACTAAACCGCTCTGGATTTTCAGCTAATATTTTAAATAATTTGGTTCAAATATCTTTGTCGACTGATGAAACTGACTGAGTTTATAAGCTATCGTCAGAACAAGCATGGAGCCATAAACTGATAAACATTTTTCCACATTTGCACGCTCAGATTGTCTTCACTGTGACCTGAAAGTTCAGTCAGAGTCTGAAGCAGTGAGCTCGTCACATCTGGACTGAAGATGTTTGTCACAAACACGGTGTCAGAATCTCAAAGCAGTTCTCCACATTTAGGAAAAAAACGGGAGCGATTTCGGTCACGTCGAGTCTGCCCGGACAGCTACGGCGAGCCGGCTCACAAGGCCCAGGAGATGTTGGCCGTGTGCTCCTTGGCCTTCATGCGCAGCACGGCGATGCTGGACGAGCGCCTCTCGAACTCCGGTTTGGTCTCAAAGGCCGGGTGGGAGCCGGCGGCCGGCGTGAGGAGGGAGTCCGCGCTGAAGAAGTTGTTCAGGGAGACGTGGCCGAACTGGTTCTGCTGACCGGGGAAGCCCACGTAGCCGTGGTCGGCGGCGCCGGCGGCGGCCGAGCGGGGGGAGTGGGAGTAGGAGGTGACACATGGTGGGGAGCCTCGGGGCAGCATGCAGGAGGAGACCACGGAGCCCCCGGGAGCTGGGCTGGGCCACAGGTTGTTGGGGATCTGTTGGGTAAAGACAGTGTTGTTTCATCTTCATTTAATTACATTAAAAACAGAAATAAAATACAAGTTCATCAAACCTGAATCAACAAATCCTTTTTTACAGTGCAAGTCTTTGCAGAAAACACAATAAGCGACTCGTCATGAATTGTTTACTCCACATAAAGATCACTGCACTGCAGCAACATCTGTCATTTCCAATAAAAAGTAAAGGAAATCAGCCGCAAAGAGAGAAACAAACAAATAAATTAATTGAACACCAGCTGCCTTTCATGAGTAAAATCATTTTATGTAAAAAAAAAAAAGACAAGTTATAGCTGAAAATAACGTTCCATGTAAAGCTCAGAATGTGACTTTCAGCTAACATTCGCTAACAGCCTACAAACACTTTCTCCTTCAACATCTTTTACTTGTTCATCAGATTCTCGCTGCAACAGCTTCACTCCGTCTGATTCACCAAAGTCTCAATCAGAAGCAGAAGACAAGTCACAACAAGAAGCACAGAAATTCACAGTGTCGCTAACGTTAGCCGCAGCAGTTTTATAAACGTGATGAAACTAACATTTCTGGTTAGAATGCATGTCGCTCACATCCTGCACAAGCTGCTGGCTCCTGGACTGTGTGTCATGAAGTACTCCCAGCTACTACCACACAGACCTGGAGCTCAACATCTAGAAATCCAACAGAATCATTCAATAAGTTGAACTTAGAGTTTATTATGTCTACTACTAATAAGTAAAATAATAAGACTTTACAAGGTAATGAGTTATGGATGCACATTCCATGATTACTTTCTGAGAACTTCATTAAAATACCTTTATTATGTCTTGAGATATTTTGCTAACAGAGGCAGTAAGATGATTGCTCAACTTTTCGAGCAGCTTTAATTAAAAACATTTAAACTGGAAATTATTGCATTTTTATGTGAACTCAGGAAACAACTTTCCATTTCTTCAAACAAGCATCTTTACTTTTAACTCTTTTTTTTTTTTTTTTTTTTTTTTACATTTTTATTGAATCGAAAGAGATCCATGAAAGTTTCAAAAAGTATTATTATGGCTTACTAATTCAAAGGAATAAGAAAGCAGATGAAAGCATTGTGAAGCACTTTTATTGGTGTTTTGAGTTACTATGATGGCAACGTAAATCGCAAAAGAACTACTCCTAAAAACTTTCAAACCTCTAACCTCTGCTCTCAACTAAAAAGAGTTTATGATTTCTCAAAAAAACAGCTTTTTCCTGCAGCCGTAATTTTCATATCAAAACGTGGGTATTTTTGTCTTCTTTTAGCCTATATTTCTGGTTTTGCGGCAGGGCAAACAGTTTTCTCTCAAAGTGCCAACAGTTCTCGTCCTTATTCCACTAAATATGTCTCACGCTCCTGTGTTTCTGTAATTCAACATGGCACCCAGATCGCTCTACAGTTTAAGACATACAAAGATGAAATTTGGTGGATTGCTCAACATATTCTGACGGCTAATCGCAGGTTTAAGCTAACTGCTAATGCTAATATGAAATAAGGCTAAATAATTCAGCTATTAAAAAATATACCAACAAAGATGAAAACTGGTATAGTTGTTGCTGAAATTAAAATTCAAGATGGCAGCCAAAGCTATTTTAAAACTGCAATAACATTGTCATTTTAGGACATTTTGGGGTGTAATTTTGTGTAACGGTAGCTGTAAATGATCCCCATCACAAACTGAAGCCATATCAAAAATCCAAGATGGCCACCACAGCTAAAACATAAAATGAACCATAACTTAGCTGTTTTTCAACAGATTATGAAATCTGATGTGGTGGTAGCTGAGAATGATGCTCATCCAAAAGATAAATCAAAGATGGCCGCCATGGCTAAACGGACAATAACTCGGCCATTTTTAGGCATGTCGAGGGGAAATTAGTTGTGGTTGTTGACAGTCATCTCCAACAAATAGTAAACCCAAATCTTTATTTAAATTAGACACCCTTTCATAGTTACTCCAGGAACTATTCTAGTTGGATTTAGTAGTGATAATTTAAAGGTTTTTATATTTTTTTTAACTATTGTGGCTCCTTTCTGTTGAATTCACTATAAGAATCAGCAACATCTTTTCTCATGTTTTCTTCTTTAAACCATGGAGCCCTGATGAGCGGGGCAGCCCAGAGAGCTGCAGCAGAGAACAGAAACAGAATAAAATAATCTGTGCTCAGTTTAAAGAGACGACAGCCAACACATGTTAAAAAATCCTTATAGATCCATCTTTCTAATGATTGATTGAACGAGCACAGCCCCGACGGAACTGAGCGTGTGCAGAAAATCCAGCCTAAAACCAAAACTTAAGAGCTGCCTCTGATGGTTTTCTACCTCAGAGAAGTCATTAAAAAAGGATCTACGATACTCGGAGGCCTGATGTCAGTTTCTGAGAGGAAACACCAACCAAAAGGACAAAACTGACATCCCACATCTCCTCGCACCTAATCTTCTCTGTGACCTTTGCTCAAACAGCAAGATGAATGTTGGGACAACATGAAATCTGATATAAGACCATTTATCCAGCGTGACACCTCACAGAGCCTCTAATCAGCGTCCGGGCCTCTTATCTGAAGATGCCTCTCACAAAAAAGTGATTCATGGAGCCGCCATGGCAGGCGACCGCTTTATGCAATTTGTCGTGACTTACGTAAACTGGATATTTTTGACAATGGAGGGGGAAATAATCTCAAACTGCATTGAAACGTTACACATGGAGCTCATCCAGCACTGTAAAAATCTGTTTGTTTTTTTTCCTGTTTGTTATTTCAGCTTTTTATTTATGCCAGTTTGACAAACTTTTGTGAAGTTGTTGATGGTTATGGTTATGTGGGCCGATTACACCCCCCAAAACATCAAACTTTCACATCGCTCGGATGAAGGATACGAGGTTAGAAACACTCAGTGTTCTGAGCTTCTCTGGATCCAAGATTTCTTATCCTGCTCAGAGTTGTAAATAAGTTATTAAATAATAAAATGATTGTAAAAATAGGTCCTAATTAAAATGTTAAAATAGGTCCTAATTTAAATGTTGTGCTGTATTTGTATTAATAAAGTGCAAAAAGTTTAGAAATCAGTAAACACGTTAGTGAATGAAAACTTTACACGCGCGCAAACAGACACACACACACACACACACACACACACACACACACACACACACACACACACAAACACACAAAAACAC
>JAUBOC010000011.1:1918928-1934467 GCA_032275365.1 Anablepsoides cearensis
CCCCCCCCCCCCCCCCCCCCCCCCCCCCCCCCCCCCCCCCCCCCCCCCCCCGTCATATGGGGAGTCTAAGGTGACCCTTGCACACTCGCCCATGCTGAGGAGAAAATGTGAAAAGTTCACTCTGGTTGTGATGGGCCCGTGTCTGCAGATTCCAGCCATAATAACCAGATTCTGTGCAGCCTTTGGACATCATGGGTTCATCAGTCGGACTAATTCTTTAATAAGTCGTGTGAGCCACCCTGACTGACTGACAGATGTTCCTAAACTAAAAACAACATGACACTCACTGCAACGTACAGCTCTGCCGTTATGTTTCAGCAATGCTTTAAATATTAGTGGATCTTGATGATCTTAATGTAAATAAAGCCTGTCCAAATGAAGCAAACACACGACCAACACAAACCTTTTCAGCAGGCAGGAACGTGACATCACGATGCCCAAAGCCACACTTAGCTTTAATTTAATCCACTGAAAGGCCTTTAAACTCTGACTCGCCACAAAAACACAAAAGGACCCAGAGTTTGTTTTAGCCGAAAGCCCCGAAAACGAGGCGAGCTTTAATGTCCTTTGAACCTGCGGAACGTTTGGCCCTGAAAAATGGATTTAACCAAAGAAAAAAGTGGAAAAAAAGTGAAAGCAATGGTGCTTTCAAATGTTTTCATTGTTTGTTTGTCTTTTGTTTAGTCCAGGAATCAGGCATTCCTGAGCTCTGACAAACTAGTTTGTTAAGATTCTCAAATGTCCCAAACCTGGACAAACTAAGCAAATATTTGATTTTTACAAAGCTTTATGAGATGCTACCTGTAGCCACACTTGAAATTTCTTAGTAACGTCAGGGTAACACCATAAATTTTAAATTTCATCATTTAGTCCCTATAATCCCACCAATGATACATTCCAACAAAATGCTCTAATCTTATTATTTACTTAAATAATGGCTCATCATGAAGTGTCTGTGTTTGAAGATGTTAGTAATGCATTAGCATTCACACTTATTATTATTATTTTTTTTTTTTATCTCATCACACAAAAGTTGATTTCATTATAAATAAATGAAAAATTCCTGTTTATTAGTTGATAAAAAATAGATCTTTTTTTACCTGTTTTTCTCTGCATCTGAGTCTCGCTCCTCGGCTTCTGTAAACACATTCCTCTCAGTTCATGTCTGCTGTTTTCTTTACTTTGGCTAAAAGAAGCAGCTTTTAATGTCACAAAACAGCAACATTTAGCTGTGGTTTTACAGCATCAGTGAGTTTTAATGAAAACATCTAAAAGGTTCCTCTCCAAATCCTATAATTTCACAAGGGTTTGTTGTTATTTATCGAACATATTCTCACAATCTGTTGCAACAGACTCTTGGTCTTTGCTACAGTATATCCCTCAGCACTGCATTGTTTTACACACATATGATCTCTTAAAAGAATTTGTTAAATATTACTGTAAATTGCTCCAAAAATTGAATGGGGAATTTGAAACAGAAATGTTTCTTTGATTCAAATAAACGTTTCAAATAGGAGCTTCGGAGAGTTTTTGAACATGAAAAAATGAATGTGGAACATATTACTCGCAGCTAAATTTCCAGCCATATTAATGCAGTTAAAGGCAACACTTTTGGGGCGGCTGTGGTTCGGTGGTTAGATCAGTCGTTTGGTTCCTGTCACATGTCGAAATGTCCCTGGGCAAGACACTGAACCTTCATGTTCTCTGATGTGCCCCATACTGTGCATACACTGTTTTACTGTTTTGATGATTTGTGTCCTACAGATCCAAACACCAATTTATCCAGTTTTTTCTACATTTGTCTACTGATCTTGTCATCATTAAGCTTTGATCGGGTGTTGAAACGGTTAATAAACTGAGAGGAAATGATAAAAAGTTAAAAAGAAATGTGCAACTATTATTTATGGAGAACCTTTAGCCAAGTTAAGAATGTTCTCTCTGTTTTTTTGTTCTCTTAATGTGGTTCCTCACCTGGTGGCATGATCTGTCTATTTCAGTGTTTTTGTTGGAATAACATGAACAGAATTTTCTTTTTTTTCATAAACAGGGGAAAAAATCAGCTTAACAAATATCCAAAGTACAGACAGAGAAAAGAGACAGAATCTGGGGAATTTAAATGAGTTGAGGTCAGGTTGGCAGAACAGCTTGAGCTGAGAAGATTCTTCTATTCTACAGTAAATATGTGGACAGTTAACATTAACATTACAAACAGTGACCTTACATTATTATACAAATAACAATGTTTGAAGTAATTCTGAGCTTATCTTAAACAAAACCCTGTAGACAAGCTGGATGTCACTTCTTTAATGGCTCTGGTTTATAAGAATATATGTGGCAACGCAAAGACCTGCAAACATAGCTGGGGAGTTTCAGAACCACCTCAGCTCTGGCGTGTGCCGTTCTTCCTGACAAAAATCCCCGTCGGCTCACAGTCCAAAGCCCACCCTCCAGACATGAGCGTGATGGGAGGGAAAATAAGCAGAAAGAAGCGCATTTCCTGTCAGGGAGCCACTTTGAAGCGCTCACTGTTTGTTTTTACATTCATTAACGTGTGCTTTTCCAGACAGCAGGTCAGCGTGGACCCTCACAGCCCCGAGGAGGACCGCCTCCGTTACAGCAGCCAGAGTGGACAGAGGCCGCCGCTTTCCAAATGTCAAACCCAAACACACACACACGGTCCTTATAGTCTACGACTGCAAACATAAAGGATCGAATTCTAACTACGTTTGTGTTCCCTAGCTAAGAAAATCAAAGGTTTAAGTTTGGGCGAACAGAGAACCAAACTCGACAACAGAAAGAGACCATCGCACGTCGTTTCTGAGTTCTGAAGAGACGAGAAGGTCCAATAATCTGTCCCAAGAGTTCCATAAGAGGAACAGAACACAAAGCCCAGAGCTTCTACAGGTCCTGCTTCTTATTTCCTGTCATCATTTCATGTCAAGCGTGTAATTCTCCCAGGTTTTGTGGCCTTTGGTTTGACGCTGCTTGGATGCAGTCAAAGTTTAGTTCGAAGTTCTGAAAAAAAACTGATGTTCTAAGAAGGTTCAGGTTCTTGTTCTTGTTTTAGATTTTACACAGGGCGCCGTCTTTAAATCCAGCTCTGCAAAACAGTAAACCAAGGATTTGGAATGAAGTTATGGCTGTTTATTCTAATTACGAGAAAAAAAAAAAGTCCTCTATAAGATGTTTACAACCTTTAAAAAATGTTACAAAAAGGGAAGTCCAGTGCTGAATAAGGGGAATATTTTGCAGCACTTTACTCGTTTGAGTAACTTTTACTCCTGTCCCTCTTTTTGCCCCCTCCCCAGCCCCCGCTCAGCTGCACGGGGTTGTCTCTGAAAGAGATGCGCTCCTTTTTGGATAAAGCAGACGTGAGTTGCTGAGGAGACGAAGCTTCTTCACCTGGAGACAAATGGAAGACAAATGCATTTATGTTACAATAAACTCTGACAAATCACTGAACAAGAAATTTAATTATTTAAAGGTTTTCTTTTCTTTTTATTTTTGAAGGCTCGTTGAGAATATAATTAAAGTTGAGCGTATATATTTTTATTCTATTTAATTTACCTTTGCAAAAAAATAAGTGCATGTTGGAGAATGTTAGCATCAAATTACTACACTATATTTATACCCAGCAACAAAAATTTATGGAATTACATGATAATCTTTGTTCATTGATTTGCAGTGCTGGAAACAGTTCCCCTAAAGCACTAAAGCACTAATAGGGAACCAATTTCTTGACTATTACTTTAGGGCTTTTGCTAATTTCTTAATTTATTAGTGGATTAGCACTTGCTAAATTTCAGGGCTAAATTTGTAAGCACTAATTTAGTTCTTTAAATATTATTGATCAACATTATTGTCAACAGCTGAGGGTGAAAGCTGTCAGACATGTTGGTCATATGTGTGTCAGTTATCCACTAGATCAGTGGTTTTCAAACTTTTTTGCTTCCGATCCACAAAATAACAGTTACAGACACTTGTGACCCCATATTGTTTATGCATGCAAACATTCCTAATAACTCTGTTAAAAATGGGAATAATAACTAGGGGTGTAACGATACATTGATCTATATCGATATATCGATTTGAATGGTTCATGATTCAGTTATATCGAGGCAAAATGAAAATCGTGATCCATATTTTCATCATAGTCTGGATGACAATCAATATCTTATGTCCATCTAACACAGCCATTGTGTTAGATGGACAGATGATATTGCATTATATGGATCGCAGACTTGTGAATTGAATTGAATCGAAATTGTATTGTGACAGACTTTATGATATCAAGAAATATCGAATCATCATCTGAACATATCGATGTAATATCGTATCGTGATAAAGCTGGTGATTTACATCCCTAATAATAACTATAAAAATACATAGTAACTATAGTATTTTTTATTCATTTATGAGTATTTCAACAAATTGCAATAATCATGATGAAAATATTCCATTAGCACTTTTTTGCATTTAAATTGATGTCTGGAAATCATCTGGGGCCCCTCACTTGATGTTTTGTGACCCACAAAGAGGTCCTGACCCCAGCTTTGGGAACCACTGCACGAGATGCACACAGTAAAAATTGTCTCATGTTGACTCTGAAATAATGGGTCAGCTGGGATTTTAGTGCTTTAAAATTAGCTTTTGCTAAATTTTAAGTGTGTTAGTGCTTTAAAATTAGGGGACCTAAATAATAATAAATTTAGTGCTTTAGGGTTAGTGCAACTCATTTTTATATTAGTGGAGCCCACCACTGTTGATTTGTATCAAATAAAAAACTTCTTTAAAGCTTATGAGTTAAATCTCAAACTAAAGACTTTGTTGTGAGCAGGTAAGTTTTCTGCTGTTCTCAGTTAAGAGCACTACAAGCTGTACAAGTGAGGCCTTTTATTTTCACTGTACGATCGGGACGAAGCTTCTTCTACACACAGAACAAAAGCAGCACTTCTGCTCAGTATGATGCGTTCCACGTGTGGAGCTCAAGGCTGCTGCGTCCACACAGGGAGCCAAACGGTGGGGGGTGGACTTAAGGTGAGGGGTCCAGAACATGCTTCGGTTACTTAGCTAAGACTAAAAAGCTGGGATAATATATAGAATATCCAGGCACCAACAAACCTAAGTTTTTCAGCCATATTGCCCAGCCCTAGTGACCAGTCCTGTTTCAGGATGATTGAGCCACACTGGTGTGTACATCCTGCTGCCAGCACGCTTCATCCAGGGTACAAATAGAAAAATAACCCTTCCACGTTAAATCTAGGATGCATTTATATATCTTCACAGAAAAAAGACATGTTTTTTATAGCTAAAGCTTGATTACTTGGTTTCAGTGACTCATGTTGACCTAATGTGATTATTCATACTAAAATAGCAACAATTCTATTGTCAAATCCCTAAATTCATTAAAATAACTCCAGTCTTCTGACATGAGTGCTTTACTACTGTTGAGTCAATTAAACACATTTTGTTTTGTTTGTTAAAAGAAACAGATTTTTTAATACTGTTGCCTTAAACATATTTCAGTTTACCCTGGACATTTTTGATAAGTGGTGTTTTCATCATTTCAGACAAAAAAAAACTTTTCTTTCTGTAGCAGGAAACAACAACTCCGCCTGCCTAACGTGAAAACGCTGGTTGCTGCACCTCGTGGAAATCATTGAGACATTATCACCAGAATCCAATTTGGCTTCATTAGCGAGAGCAGAACAGGAGCTCTGTTCTTTAAAAAATTCCAGGGCTTGTTTAACGTGATCATCTGCTGTCTGTTAGCAGCATGTTTGTCACTCAAACTCCTGAGCTCTGACTCGTCTCCACAGAAACACCAGTCATTCCTCACTGGTTTTTCTTTTTTTTTTACTTTTTGCTCACTCACTCTCTTTCTGCTCACTTCCTGTCAGAAAAACCTGTCTGTCCCCAGACCGACCCAGTGGCTCTCTCTCCCCTGTTAAAGCAGCCAAGCAGTGGGGTCATTCAATAAGACTCTGTATGGTTCTGTGTGACCTTAACAAACACATTTTAAACATTTTAAAACTACTGAAAACTCTGTTTTTATTGTTTCTGCGTAAATGTGACTCATGGAGATTTAGAGACACTATGAGGTAGCAGCCTAGTTTGTGCAATACCTACTAATACTTTCTTATCAATAAACTACAATTTTTACTTGTTTTTACTTGTCTCTGTTCTGATCCTGTCAATATTAATATTTCACAGCCATTAAAAAATGACAGCCGACACGTAGGCCGTGTAGGCCCGTCGTGTCAGCTGCACAACCGGCTGTGAAATGAGACAGTCTGGCCTAGAGAAGACGTATGTTTGCTCTGCCTTGTTAACATAATGATACGTTTTATATGTGACCATCACATCGAAACGAGGATTAAGTCTAAAAGTGGGATATGGAGAAATAGGCAAATATAGTATTTTGATTAAAACATTTACAAAAATTGCATTTTGTCAAAACATAATGAATAAATGCTTCATTAACGTATCATCTAAAAGAAGTGTCTGAAATATAATCATAAAACAAAATTCTGAAGCACCTTTTTGAGCAGTAGCAACAAAAAAAAAATTTTTTGTGGAAAAATGCCTTTAAAATTTTGAGATTTTCCTTGTGAGCTAGCAAAGTTTTGTTTCTTTTCAGCAGGAAAATCTCCATATTCAAATATAATTTGAGGTTTCCTCTTTATATTGACATCAAAAATTCCTCATTAAAATTACATAAAATAAGAATTCAGACCAAATATTAATCGTAACCAACAGGACAAATTAAGTCTTATATATGGATTTCCTTATATCAGTATGATCCAGGTATTAAAATGTAGCTTTTAAAGCCAGGAATCTAAAAATGTAATTAGGTCATTTTGACCAAATTTCACTTAATCCTAATTTCGATATGATGGGTCACAATTATCACATCGCTTCAGTTGCTTTTTCAAGGATAGATAAGATTCAGTTTTAATAGAAAAATGTTAAATAAATAAAAAACATTAATAAATTGGGTTTATTAAAGAAGTGCTTGTAACTACATTTCTTTTATATTTCATTGCAACAAAAGTTTCTTCAGCAAAGTTGTTTATATATAAATTTATATATGTATGAATCAACTTAAATGGTAAATGGACTGAACTTATATATTTTTATCAAGTCCCTCCGGACCCCAAAGGGCTTTGCACTTACAGACATTCACCCATGCACACACACATTCACACACTGATGATGGTAGCTGCCCTGGGGCACACTGACAGAGGCGGGCCTGCCATGCACCATCAGCAGACAAGGCGGGTGAAGTGTCTTGCCCAAGGACACAATGAATGACGGCTGGACGTGGGATCAAACCAGCGACCTTCTGGTTCCAGGACGACTCCCCTAACCACTCCAACACAGCTGCCCCACTTTCTTATTTTATTTGCTCTACAGTATGTATTATTGAGGTTGATCGCCACCTAGTGGTTGATGCATTTCAGCAGTTATTTGTTGCTTCTGTGAACAGATTATTTTTGTGTCAAAAAAGGGGAAAAAATGCTTAAAAATGCAGGAACATTGCAGACTTACGTGCATGAGCCAAGGATTTTCTGTAAAGGTAACTGTTCCCTTTGCAAGCATGAGAGCTCAAACTGCTGTCAGCACACGGTCCGGTGGCGTGAGGACGATCTATGTGTGCTGAATCAGCCTGTGCATTCTGAACAAAACACACACAAAAAAGACACCTTCTGCAAAAAAGCCAATACTGTGAAAACCACAACAAAACCAAAAGAGCAGGATATGTTCAGACTGCATATCCTGTTTAGATATGCAGTCTGAACATATCTGAACAGCAGAAAGAAGCCAGCTTAATCTCAAGGAGCCACAACACTCACCACAGGTTGGACTCTGCCTCCACTCAGAAAGTCTGACTTTATCTCCGGTAAGAAACGTTCACTAAGATAAAATGAAAGAAGGTTTATCAATACTAATATATCTACATGTGTTTCACATTAGTCCCATGCCTTCTGTCCAGTGCCAAGTGTAATCAAGTCTAACATAGAAAATAGAGACATTTAGCTGGTTCTCTGTAAAGCATTGTGTTGCTTCAGTAGTTTGTTTAGGTCGATGTTCTGCTGGAAGATGAACCTCCACCCCAGTACTATAAATCCAATACGTTTTCTACATTTTGTGCCATTAGTCTTTTCTTTCACTATGATCATTTTCTCAGTCATTGCAAACAAAATACATCTCCACAGCATGATGGTGCCACCCCCATGCTTTACTGTGTAAATTGTGTTTTCAGCCTGATAAAATGGGATGGGTTTGCTCCAGCTATGCTGTTGATGCATAACAAGTTCAGTTTTTTGTTTCATCTAATCACAACACCTTCTTCTACATCAGGGATCATCCATTCTGGTCCTCGAGGTCTGCAGCCCTGCATGTTTTACTTTTTTCCCCTTCTCTAACACACCTGATTCAGTCAGTGAATTACCTCTTCCAAGTTCTGCAGAAGCCTGAAAATCATTTATTCATTCAAATCAGAGTTCTTTGGTATTCATGATTTCACTTGCTTGATAAAAGCTCTTACTACTTAGAGTTGAGCTGCCATTAATTATGGGGCATTAGAAAATTCAGAAGCAAATTGTTTTGATGAATACAGACACTTTTATTAGTTGCTTTTTTTCAGAATTGTTAAAAATAACCCCACCCCAGTATACTGTAATTATTTTAAAGCATTTTGTTTAGTTCCATTACTTATGGAAATATAATAAATAGGGATGCATCGATATGAAAACTTCAGCCGATATATACAGTATATCTGATATAATTATTGCTGTTATGGCCGATAACCGATATTTACAGATATTGCACAAACACAACAAATTATATTATACATATACGCACAAACACACTTGAGTCTTTTCTTGATACCATAAATAAAGACCAGACCTCTGACATGGCTCCCTACTTCAGTTATTCCTGGCTATGCAGAGTCACTATCATGATCAAACAGATGCTGCTGAACCAACCATATCCCCAAAACAAAAACACAAACCAAAAAAGTGGGAAATCAATATTGGATGTTAACATCGGCCCAGTTTTACATATTGGACTGATAACAAAATTATAAAAAATTACCAATATCGTCTGATACCGACATGAATGCCGATATATCTTGCATCCCTAATAACAAAAGTCCCTTTAAATTATGGGTTATATGGCAGCAAAACACAAACCCTATCAAGTATGTGTAACACTATTGTAATACTAATTGTATAGGTCTGAAGGAATCCCAAACTGAAATATCTCCTCTCAGACACGTTAAGATCAGTTTTTAGGTTTATTCTCTAAGTTTAAGTCCTTCAGGCAAGTTTAGCTAAACTTCTGCCAGAACGTTGCATTAATTTATTTTCTGTACTTGTCAGGTATCTTTATTTAATCTTTATACTTAGCAAAAAATAGAAAAAGTTCAAACACAGGCATTGTGCTGTATGAAGCTTCTCACCTCTTTGTGTGTCGGTCAGATTGAGCAGCTCCTCCACTTTTCCCACACGTTTGCTCCGTCCTCTCTGCCTGCTGAAGACCTACCTCAGTCTCACCAACTGCACGCGAAAAACAAAATAGAATAAAACAAAAGCTCCGACTTTATCCATCTTGTTACAGTGTGTCACATTTTTTAAATACGTGTAACACAGACCAAGCATGGTTTTAGACGGCAGCAGGTGTATTTAAATCTGCAGTGAAAATGCTGAATAAACAGAGTACAAACTTCCACAAAACAAAAGGTCAGGGGCTTCTTTTGTGGACAGGATTTGTCATGTTTCACTGTAACTACAGCTGACCAGGTTTCTCTGCACAGGGACGGATCAGTGGTCAAATCTTTCATTGGTTGTGACGGGGTGATTTATTTAACTTGGAGGACTCTGATTCAAAGGGCTCAGCATTTACCAACATTCATGTGAGTACTTGTGGTTCTTTTGGGCAGCTGAATCAAAACAGTCTCCTACAAGTTCGTCATAAAAGAAAGATCTGAAAGGCTGCTGATTTACAATCCAAATCCCACAATAAAGCTGTATTTCTACGTAAACATTTACGCTGCAGTGACAGTAAAGCTGCTGTGGATGGGTGTAAACTGATAATGAAACCTGACAGCCTAACACTGGAACTAATGACGCATTTATTTAAACCATTTACTTGCTTTTGCGGAGTTGTTAAAAAAAAAACAAAAGAGAGAGGAAAGCTTTACAGTTTTCATGGCTTAATTGAAAAGCTCCACTAAAAATGTCAAGTGATGGATGTTTCCCCCCGGGGCCGCAAAGGCCAGGAAATAGCTACATGCACTTCCTAAAGCTGAGAGCGGCAGAGAGAGCAGTCTGACTACCTCCAGTGAAATCTTTTCAAAACAGCTGCTTTCTCTTACACTGTGCTACTTAACGCACCGAATGAGCCAAAAATTTACTGGAAATTGTTTTTAAAAGAGTCAGTCATATTACAGGGATGGAAGAAAAGTTGCTAATGATAATTTATAATCACTGCGTTGCCACAGTCCTTCATAATGACTTCCATGAAAAAAAAAGACTACATTTATGTTGTACTCCGGCAACATAAAGAGCACCCCACCCCCTTTCTTCCTTTCCACAGAAGCCCCAACTATAAGCTTCTTCCTGACCTCCTTCAACCTCCTAAATCCCCCTCTAGTACTCCTCCAGGACATCAGGATGGGGCCTGTAGGAGTCATGCCTATTAAAGGGGCTCTTAAGCACATTAACTGATCTCGTATCCGCCGAAGAGCCGAGGTCTCAGTATCAGAACGCTGAGGGGGGAAGAGGAAGGCAGGGATTTGGTCACCAGCTAACTACAGACAAACAAGAAGCAAAGTGGGCACAAGCTGACTCCAGAAACAAACACTGGGTTGAAAAGTGGATCAAGACTAAAGCAGATAGTAATAAGAGACTGATGCTACAAATAACGCCAAAATGTTTTAGGTGGAAACACCAAAGTGTCGAAAGAGCTCAGACATGCTTGGCTGTATGTATTTGGACATTAATGGAAATAAACTAATAAATGACATGATAAGACACTAATGGACAATGGTTTAATGGACAAAATGTCCTGCAGAAGGTTCAGCCGTCACACTTGGCGCATAAAGAACTGATTTAATCCCTCAAAGCAATGATCAAGCTACCAGTAGCAACAAAGTTTAGTTTGTGCTAATCCCTTTTTATTGTAACCATCATAATTGGGAATGGTCTTTTTGACACAGCCTTGAACACTGATTAGCAGTGATGTCATTACGTAAAGCCACGGTTTTGCTCCATTGGTCAAACAAGTGTTGTTGGAAGAAAACATTCTTTTTGTTAAAACGTGGCTGTTAATTAGACTCTTTGTGGCACATTGTGTGTTTCACTTGTTTATGATGAAACAAAACCTTTTTTTAATTTGTAATATAACTGAAACAATCTGCTAATATAGACTACTGTCACAGACTTTTAAAACATGTTGGAAAAAGGCGTATTGAGCAGCATTTAGCAGCGTTTTTATGGCATCCATAGACTAGAAGAGGATGTCTGCAATCTGACGTGTTTAAAGTTGAATGTTTGTCTCTGTCAGTGCCTCAGACTATCTCAACATATAAGCCCTGAATGTCTCTTTGAGTGGCAGTGCTCCTTAAACATATCCCACTAGCAGAGAGCTTTCCACTGCCCGAGACACTGTAAATAGATCATAAATTGAATACACATGAGTGATGGTAAACGCTCTAAGACTGGGATATTTTGGAAGGTCTGTGATAAACAAAGAGATTGTGTTACAGTTTGACTTTGTTGATGACATGAATGTGTGAAATCGAGTTAAGTACTCAGGAGGTAGGGGTTCCAGGGTGGAATAAAAATACATCTCCTTGTGTCTCTGTGACTTCAGCACGGATGTTTGAAATTGAATGGAAGAGTGCAAAAGAGTGCGCCTGCGGCATCCGTGGAAGGTGTTGGTGGAAAGTAAGAGTAAAGATTTGGAGAAAAGCTTGGAGGGATACAACAAGAATTTAAACGCTGAATGATGTAAATCAAATAAAGTAGAGAAATCTGCATTTATACTTTTTTGCCTTTAAAAGAAGATTTCACATGGCTTTGGACCGTTCTCTCTCTCTGACTCCCTCCTGGCATATGTAAGCTGATACTCATTTCAAGTGGGTTACTCATGTCCAGCACATCCACACAAAGAGCCTGGATAAAATAAACATGCCGCGTCAGATATCTTGGAAGAAATCTGTCATGGGTTTGGGGCTAATTACCTCCAGAAGGGGCTTGACTCAAAGCCTGAAACGTTAGCCCCTTACAGGGAGCGCTCAACGGGCCAGGCTGGGTTGGGGTGGCCAGGCCTCGAGAACTGGGGATGGATCCGGAGGAGGGGGTGCTTTCCACAGGTCAGAACCAGAGATCCATAAGCATAGCACCACCAGTCAGATAGAGATAAGCCTCCTTGAACACCACTGAGGCCATCGCCTCGTAGACATTTTGTAAAAAGTCTGGCAGTGTCATCTTCTACAGAATTTTGCTGGTTTGGTTACGCATTTTACAGGATTCAGCTCAATGCTAGGTGGTTGTGAG
Source organism: Anablepsoides cearensis (assembly GCA_032275365.1). Taxonomy (NCBI): domain Eukaryota; kingdom Metazoa; phylum Chordata; class Actinopteri; order Cyprinodontiformes; family Rivulidae; genus Anablepsoides; species Anablepsoides cearensis. The sequence continues at coordinate 1,931,498 of JAUBOC010000011.1, forward strand.
CTTATCCACAGAACCACTAATTCCAGTGTCAGTACAGCATTGGAAAATTGACATATTTTGCTACGAGCTGATTTAGATTACTTAATAGTTATAGCAGCATTATACTTGGAAGAGTTGCTTCCCAGACAACGGTAAGTGTTGTGTTGTGAATATGCAGGGCCCTGACCTCAGCAGGGGAGACGAGTCTTCATGGTACAGGGAGACTTGCTCCCATCCTTCCTCCTGCTCTGCCATTAGCAAATCCCCTTCTTTAAAATCTGCTTGTGCATGTCACGCTGCCAGACCATCTTTGCTCCTCAGGGCAGGGCATCCAATCATTATAGAAAAAAAAAGATGGGGGCAGAAATTTGTTTCTTTCCTGACAGTCTCTTAATAGACTCCTGTGACAGTGGACAAACATTTTATAGGAAATATTGCAAATAAAACGGGGGGAATTTAGCTTCCACGCTCTGGTTAAATTCCCCGCAGGAACGTATCTCTTCATTGAGTGCTGAACTTCTGCTCCATTTTCACTAGTTGCTGTGTTCACAGGTTGAAGTCAATCCTCATTCAGAGACAGATAAGATGACTCTGGAGGTCATCACACCCTGTGTTTTTTTGTGTAAGACCTTGTTGTTTCAGTGTACGTTGGTTAAACTTTGTGAGAAATACAATTTACAGACTTGGCTGTGTACTGGAGAGCTGCTTATTAAGACTTTCAGGTTTGTATGTTTTGTTTTTTGTGGACAGATTAATTTCAGCTTTCTCTTCTAGTTATGATTGTTTTGTTTATTTTGATTATGGCTCTCACTGAAGCTTAAATGCCTTTCTGTGTTGTTAAGAGTAGAGAAAGGGTAAACAGTGAAAAATAAACAGCTTTTAAGCCAATATGTCTATTTGTTATGTCCAAAATTATGTTAGACCCTTTTTACCTCCCCACTAGCATGGGGCTGTAAAAGTTAGGCAAAACATCTCATAGAGAAAATAAAATTAAAAAAACACAACAACTCATAAATCATTTGGTATACATCTACAACTGTATAACTTTTAAAGGGGTTGCCACAGCAAACAAACTCACATGAACTATTTGGCACTTGTTTTACACTGACTGCCCTTCTTGATGCAATCTGGACATGAACCTGCAGCCTTAGGAATACAAACCACTGAACACTGATCTACCACAATTTAATACTGCAAAGAAACTTAAAGGTCATATGAAGACTACTTTAGTTTGTCATATAACTGTATGATTTGATAGTATGTTATATGCAGTAGGAATATCCATCAAAGTATTTTTGCAAACAAGGCCAAAACATGACATTTTCTTCAAACTGAATGAAAATCAAAGTTGGAATTTCCCTTCAGTACTTCTGAAAGAGGAATAGCAATATGTGACGTCATTTTGGTCAAACAATACTCTTTCCTCTTTTTACCTAGAAGCAGCTTTTGTTTCTAAAGTTTTACGTAATTTTGTGGATTTGAAATGGTATACTAAGTGTAGGGCTACAACTAATCAATAAAATTGGTAAAAATTGATTAATAAGTGTTGGCAACAAATGTCATTATCGATTTGGGTATTAATTTAATGATTTAGCTTTAAGTTTTAATTTGATAACAATGTCTGATTGAAGACACTTGCCTTATCCTAATACTGCAAATAAAAAGGCATTTATTAAATCATTGTAATAAGCAGCTGTTTTAACTGAAAGTATTTTAACATGATCATCACTGACATGAGACTGTCCATGGTCAAATATAAAGACTTTATTAATAGTTTACACTTTTATTTCAGGTTACACTTTTAAGGATATAGCACACATTTGTGTATATTTTTGCGTACATTCATTTTTTTACTGAAGCTATTTGACAAATATTTACTTATTTATGCATTACAATTTAATGTTATAATAACAGAATTCTCAAACAGCAACCAGTTTTTGAGCATTTTGCTTTCTCAGTCCAATTTTTTTTAATTTTTGAATCAAGAGGTCAAAATTTCTACTTTTTGTTGTTGTTTTCTGATTAATTGATTATTCAAAAAAATAATTGAATGATTAATCGATTGTTATAATAATCATTAGTTGCAGCCCTAACTGTGTGGCCTTTGGATGCATGAATGGTGTGGGGTCAGCTGCAACCTTTCTTAATTTTCCAAATGATTCACGACGGCGGATGATTTGGGTGAATGCGGTGCAGAGGAAGGACTGAAAGCCCGCAAAGCGTAGCTCTGCTCAGACCTTTTTTGAAGACCCATGCCTTTTTGGTGCCTCCCAGTTTGAGTCCATCCATCGATTTTGCACCCAAAAGGATTGCGCTGAAGGAGGATGCCACTGCATCAATATCTAATCACACAGGATCAATAACGGCGCAGCTACATGGGACACTCTGCAGTGGTCATGACAGGAACTTTGTCAGCAGCATCACAAACCAAAAGAATGCGCCAAAGCTAAACAAACTGGTGAGTTGCTTTTTATTAAGACTATTAATTATGAGCATAATCAGGCCTACCTCGTTCAGTACTCAAAAACAGGGCTGAGGTAGGGAATAAGGCCAGCAGATTAGCAGCCACTCTAATGGTAGAGAGGGAGCCTGGTGCAGGTGTGCAGTGTGCAGGGACTCGCCAGCACTACAGGCAAACACAACCCATTTCAGACTTTTTCATTGCAGTGGGAATGGCCCATGTCCAATCTTTCACTCAAAACAAAATCCAATTTATTTATCCAATTTATGGTACTGGTTCGGATACGTAGCTGATGTTTTTCAAAGGGACCTCAGTTTGAACGCTCTAGTCGCATTACAGATATTAATAAGATTTTTTCTTCTTTCTGCTACCTTTCATTTTATTTGTGATTTACAGAGTTGTAAATTAAGTATACTTCTTTACTGTACTTAAGTAGAAATTTTGGGTAGCTGCACTTTACTTGAGTAATTATTTTTCAGCCTACTTTTTACTTCTACTTCTTACATTTTTAAACAGTTATCTGTACTTTC
>JAUBOC010000011.1:1947707-1961686 GCA_032275365.1 Anablepsoides cearensis
GGCTATTTCTATTTCTATTCTATTCTATTCTATTCTATTCTATTCTATTCTATTCTATTCTATTCTATTCTATTCTAAAATGGGTCATCGTGTATCTCTTTATTTGAAATAAAATGTATTATTTAAGCAAATTTATTTATATAATTTATTTATTATTTATTTGTCTGGGTATTATATGTAAAAAAAAAATAAATTAGAGCTCACATTTTAAAATTCCAGCTACATTTGAATTGCTATAAACTTGCATTTTATATTTAAAACATTAGTAGACTTCTAATTATCAAATTTAGTTTTACTATTTATTTCCTTATTTTGAAAAACACAAAGCCCATTTTTGCTGCTATTATTGTAGCTCTGTGGTCAGTCTGTCTCCTGCAGAAGCTTTTAACATTAGCTTCAGACACTGCACCTCTCAGTTTCCAGAATGCTTGACTATTCACTTGAAATTTTTAGTTTCAAAAGCCTGAAAAGACAACCATTAAACCATAAAACTTAAGCTCATTGGTCAGCTGATGGTGTTATTGGTTCTGGTCCGTGTTATACAGTCTGTGTTCCCACCTGAGCTCTTTGCTGAGAGACTGCTGTAAAGCCCGAGTCTGCTGAAGCTGAGCCTGACAGAAAGAAAGGAAGGAGTCCGGAGTGGTGCTGAGCTTCTGAGCAGCTACAGGAGTGACACACGAGTCTGTCTGTTGGTTATCAATGACCCTCAGGCCACACACTGTCTTCTGCAGTGCTGATCTGAAAAAGAAGAGAAAAAGTGCTTTAATCTCAGGGATTCAGTCTGAAAACTGAAAGAAAAACAGCTGAAACGTGTTCTTTTTTTGTCAGACCTTTTTGAACAATAAACAGGTTGTAGTTGTAACATTAGAGGGAAAAAAACGAAAAAAATTAATAATATACTCTCTCTTTTTTTTAAGATGACGGTTTTAAAACTGGCAGATGATAAATCAATCACTGTCTCAGTGAGCCCCATTAATCTTGGCCTCTAACAGAGCGGGTAGAGATTTGTTTTGATATCAAAAAGTTTGAGGAGCTGTTCTTTTTTTTTTTTTTTTTTCGCTTGGCAGTTCTTTATTAAATTAGAAACAGAGCTGCTGGATTTGAGCCTAGAAAAAATAAATACATGCATCAGCCTTAAACTAAAAGGGAACCCTGAGTAACTGAGGGTCTTGGAAGATGAAACTGCCAGCCCAAGGCTAAGGATGTGCAAGGAGAAGAATCCCAGCTATCCACCACAGAAACTGACTGGAAGGCTGTTCCACTGAAGCACCGGCCAGCTGTGGTCAGTGTTCGGTAAGAAAAAGCTTGAAACTCTACCACGGAATGAGAAGCATAAAACTTCCCTCGCTTTTACACCATAATGCTCGCTTTTGTACAACATGCTCCTAAATTGTGCCTAACACACCTGAGGAGAGTAAAGGCTGAAAAACAGGTTCGGACAGATTGATTAAGGGTGCATTAATTTAGTTTTTGTTTAGAACATGTGCTAAAAAATGTTACTAATTATATGTTGAGCACTTCTTTCACTCATTGTTTTCAGAATGTATAAATTCATAAGTGAGAATGAGTCTGCTACTTTACATACAGAACATTTAAATAATTTGGCTTATTGTTTAATAAAATGTTCTAGTTTCGTAAAACCATTCTGCTGAGCGTTTTGAAATGTTGTGTTTTTTTCCATGTATTATAAAAACCCTCTATCCAAGGTTGAAGCAGAATAATGTACATCTATTTAACAGAAAAATAACCCAAACTGTTTCAGGATCGGTTGAATTTGTGCACTTCAGGCATGGACTGTAGGATCTGTGCCGAGGCTTTAGGATCACGCTGTAACGTATAAATGGTTTGTTTTATGTCCAGATAGAACGCACGCTGTCGCCACCCTAAGAAAAAGCCACGACTGCAGTGGAGAGGGCCTGTGAATTGTCAGAGGGATCTAGTTTACATGTGCTCCACTGGTCTTTCTAACAAAGATGAGGATTAAATTCCAGCCCTGTGGGCATGTCGTCTGGCCCGCTGTCTTCAAATGAAGCTCCAAACCAAAACAGGACCTTCTGGTTGGTGCATGACCTCACTGAGGTGGGGAGCCTAATTTGATTTAGAAACACACTCGACTCGCACAAATCGTAAAGTCCTATGTGTAGAATATTTCAGTAAGTTCTGGGTGAGATGAAGAATGAAGCGTCTTCATCAGAAGATTGCTTGATCTTCAAGCATGAATCTGTCGACTGAAGCATTAATTAGATATTTATTATATAGGAGATATTTTTGCTAACTTCTTTTTAGTGAGAAAACTATTTAAAAGGCTCTTTCCATTTCATTTCATTTATTTATTTAAAAGAACAATGCACATTAATCAATATTCTGTGAATATAAATGCACCGGAATTAGCTCAGCAGCTCAATTTTCAATTCCAATTTTCTAAGAAAGCCCTTCACAATTCAGGATTCCAAATATTTTTTAAACTCTTATTTTTTTATTGATTTAATTTTTTATTTTTTTTTTGACGATTGTGACAAAAATAATAAAATAGCCATGCCACGCCACTAGGTGTCCACATTAACCACACATTAAAATGAAGAAGAAAAACAGCTTGACTAAGTGTCACCCAAAATAATAGAGCATTTTGTAGTTTTTTGAGAACATAGCGAAACCTAGCTCTTCTAGGTTACAGGTCAACCTGGTAAACACAGAGGTTGATTTTAATATGGTGTTGAAACCAAGCTCAAAAAGCAGTTTTGTAGCTTAGATTTTTCTCAGAAAATCTCATTTACGATTATAAAGGAAGGATGAACACAAATCAGTTTAGAGCAAATACATCAGGTCTGTATAATGACGTAGATTTACCTGGTGAATTTGTTTCCAATGGTGTTTCAATGATGAACATGTGAGGTTGGCCTGCTTTGCACATGTGCATTTGTAATAATTTCTAACAACAAAAGGGTCAGTCTAATTTTTGTCTTTGCTATTGTTTACAATGTTTATTGGTGACCGAATCAGGCTGAAGTGAGGCAGACACACAGTAAAACTGGTAAAAACAGCTTAAATGTGTTTGGTTTTCAGCATAGTCTGCTACGTCACTGCTTCTGAAAAGCTAAGTTTGTTCTGTGTACATAATTTTTTACAAACTCTACTTTGAGAAATATTTTGGCAATCTTGTTTTATTCTCATCAAAATCTTCATCTGATTCAAGAAAAGAGGTCCAAATGAAGTAGAAATTCTGGTTTTAAAATATCTGTAGCATCGTAGGTGGGACCTCAGAGCCTTCAAAGTTTTTACCAGTTATGTAACAACAATATTCTTCCCCAAACTGACATAAACATTCTCCTTTGTGAAGTCGATGCTCACATTCCTTCAACCTTGCTTCTCGTTGCACGTGGGCACACGGTGGTGTTTCATTGAGTGAAGACTTCCTCCAAAACCCTAAAGTGGAATTGTTTAATCTGGTCAAATTTTCATTTTCATCTACATCTCCTGGATGAGGAACTGCCGACAGGGAGTGTAATTCTTAGCGTTGGGCTTTTGGTGCTTTAATTTAGCTGGTGTTATCACTGGCTTGAGATGAAAAGAGCCGGGCACGAGTGTGGAAACACTGAGGGTTAGTATCACTGCTGGCAGGGAAGGTTAGGGAAAGTTCACTGAAACTGAAACAATAATAATAATTTAATGCTCAAATTTAAGAACATTAGAAAAGCCAGGAACCATTAGCACAGAAGAAAGAAACGAATATCTGACATTTCCTATGTATGAATTAGCTACAAGCAACAACGCAAAAACAGCATGGCAGCTCAAGTTGGTGCCTCTCAGCAAAAAAGGTTGCTGGTTTAAACTGGATCATATTTTTAGTTAAACTACAAGCAAATGTCTTTACATTAAGAGAATATTTAGAAGCTGTAAACGAAGGAACAAAGTGACAAGAAAAAAAAAGTTAATGTTGTGTTTCCTCAGTAATTTGGCCTTCATAAGCACTCAGTGTGGTTGCATGTACAGCCCACAGATGTCAGAGGGAGCACACAGTAATCTAATAGGGACCGTGGATCACCAGGGTAATCCTGGGAAGTGGACAGGGAGACTCGTGTTGGTCTGGAATGTTTACATGACCTGAGCTAGAAGACGGTGTTGTGTTAGATAAATATGGGATTTTCACTGATACGTTCCTTTGAACTTTAGTCCAGACAAGTGGCTTTTCCATGAAAAGGAAATTCTTTTATGAAAGTACTGTGTAATATTTTTTAATATTTTTTGACTTAAAGCAGTGTAGAAGGAGAGAACAGACATCTGCTGTGCTGATTCCAGACTAGTCGAAGCACTGCCTGCAGTGAGCTCAACGCAGACACAACGTGTTCAGTCCCTGATGGACAGCAGCGTCCATCAGTCCTGTCCTACCTCCAGCCACTCTCCTGTTGAAGGGGATTCCCGGACAAGTGGACTTCTCGAAGGAAACAACATCCATTCAGGTTTTCACACACATTGTGCAGCTCTAGCAAAGAAACAGTAAAAAAATATTTGGTAATATGAAGAATACAGGAACTGAATGATAGATTTAAACATTTGTTCTGCAAACTTAGTGAAATTTAAAATATTATGAAGTAGTGTCTCTAAAAAAAGGACATGCACAATTGATATTTTACCAGTTTAAGAAGCTCTTTGAATGATCTTAGTTTAGAAATTTTGAGTTTAATTCTGACCAGACTACATTATAATGACTAGTCCAACTGTTAAAAGAGCAGAGTTTTGCTCTCTTAACTTCAATAGGTTTTTATGTGAATACTATTTTTTAATCCATAACTCTGCCATCTTATTACACAGTTACATTGGCAGAAATATGGTTTTCCTAGAAGTGACCCAGAAATGACCACAGAATTCTATTTAAATATTGGTATAATGTGAAATCAAAGGTGGCGTAAAGGTTATTAGGGCAATATTTGAATGAACATTCAGAAAACATTTGAGATGGACTTATTTTAAGGCAGCAGTTTGGATCGTTTCACTGTCTTCTACCAGCTGTAGTTTGTGCATCTGGTCAAGATAAGCTCTGTTTTTCTGTTTTTAGGGGAGTTGACAAGACTCTTTCCCTGCGTTTGCCTACTGATGGTGATCAGAGGGTCCGGTGGCGCTGGTGCATGGCAGCCCCGCCTCTGTCAGTGTGCCCCAGGGCAGCTGTGGCTACAATGCAGCTTACCTCCATCAGTGTGTGAATGGGTGAATGACTGTAGTGTAAAGCCTTTTGGGGTCTCCATGGGGCTTTATAAAGTGCATCAGCCCATTAACCATTTTCCAAACTAAGGTTGTTCAATATACCATCTAAAGCTGATCAGATATTAATTGCTAATTATCTTTCCTTCTTTAAATGAAGCATCTTTTTATTCTTCTGAGTCAGCAGCAGCAGCAACATGGAACAATCATCTATAAGATGCTTTGAGACCAGTGAGCTGAAGAACCTTACCTTCATCACAGCTGGTTCATTTGTCAAAAGAAGAATAATTCAGCTGCTTCTGATTACTTTTGTCAGGCTGTGTTTCAGTAAATCAGTTGCATTTAGATTATTGTTCAGTTGTTAGTGAAATGATTTCTCCTGTGTTTCTAAAATGTGCACAACAATAAGAGCAACTTGTCACTATCTTTGAACGCAGCAACCGACATTGATTTTTTTTCTTCATACAGTAATTTGATTTGATTCAAACTGTAAATTCAACTTTAAACCTAAAAACGTATTCAAAAATTGTAAACGTTTAACACAAATTCAACCCACACCCACATTTGGTTTCATTTTCTTTCTGGTGGTTAACCAAATGTTTAAAAAAGAACAGACTTCAGCTGAAACCTTACATTTCAGCCCTTAATTTAATGACTAATTCGTCAGGTCAGCACCTAACGCTAAACCACTAAACTTGAAAGACAGGCTCAAATTAGACCAGGTCTGACAGCATCTGTTAGTAGCTGGTCCAGCCCTCTGAGGCCCCGCCCACAGCTCCTAAAGATGTTCTGCCAATATCTTCAAGTCCAAACTGTTTTGGTGGAATAAGTATTTTCACGAGTCTTGATCGAGAGTATTCAAATAGTTGTGTTCTTGGTTGATATACGCTGTGCATCATCCACTGAGTATAAAAAATTGGGAGTTTTCTGCAGTAACAGTGGTAATATTTTTATTTCTGCACAGAAAAATGAGAGTTAAAGTTCATCATGCAACCTTTTTTCCACACTGAATAAAGAGGATGTACATGAGTGCTGGTTGTGGGAGTGCTTGAGTTTTTATTTTATAAGTACAGCCCAATTAAAAATATAGAATTTTTATATTTGTACATGTTAAGCTTTTATAGCTTTAACGTTTTACCTGACAGACAGTTGAACCGAAGATCCAGATTTTCAAGGGAAACAAAATCAGTCATGGAGGGCAGCTGAGTTATTCTTAAAAAGAAAAAATAAATGACAACTCTACATTTATACCAGAAAAAAACACAGACTAATACATATATTTTTTAAATATACACTTATGATGTTTCACAAACATGATGAGTAGAATCAAAGTTTATTAAAAATGTGAAACAAATTGTAGCATGTTTTTTTTCTTCTATATCTACGACTGGTAAAATAATTTACTCAAACACAAATGTGCGTTAGGAGCGAAGGAAAAGACTGTACCTGTTTTGAGCCACAGAGACGTGTTGCAGGAGGGGCAGCCAGCAGACAGAGAGGCCTTGCAGGGAGGAGATGCTGTTGTCGTCCAGACGCAGCTCTCTGAGCAGAACCTGGTTGTTGAGAACAGGGGGCTGATGCAGAAACAAGCTGTCAGGTCACACTAGTCACACAGCGAGGTTAGACTAACTTTACACTGCTGCTGCTGCTGCTGCTGCTGGGCGAGCAGCAACGAGCCCACTCCATCCATCAACGTCAGCTGCTTTAGTCCTGCTGTGGTCACTGGCATCAGCAGTGGCCCCCGAGTGAAGCTCATCCGTCAGTCATTATTAAGCAAACACAGTCGAGCTGATTGACTCCGTTTGTTTTATCAGCGAGGAAATAAAACGTAAGCTCACGCTTTTCATTATTGATTTTTTTTAAAGCATGATTAAGTTTATGCTTTTTTCACTTATCACAGTGATTTTATGCAACACACACTGAAAAAAACTGAATGCTTCTTTTAGGTCCTTTGACATTTTTGGCATCTTACAGAAGATACATTCCTGTTAGATGAAAGATTTTCAGCAGGAATATTGTTTTTGTCAAAGATCATAGTTATTTTACAGAAGTTTAGCATCAAAGATCCATTTTTCAACCACATTCTGCACAGGACTGTAATAAAATTACTGATTTGTCTCAAACACTAAAAGTTCGAACTAAAATGTTTTCATCTTGCCTAATAAATTTCTTTAAAATGCTCACATTGTGCCACATTTACATAATATTATTATTAAAATAAGTTAAAGATTGTAAATCTTTTTGCTTTATTTTATACTGTTTAAGTGAGGTAAATTTATCTAAAATGGGCCACATTGACTTTGATGTTTTAGAAAGTAGTTAAATTAGCACTGTAAAACCTAACCCCTAACCCTAACCTTTTATTATTATTATTATTATTATTATTATTATTATTATTATTATTATTATTATTATTATTATTATTTAAAAAAATAACCAGACATATCCCACAGATCTCTTTTGTAAGCTAGGTCCGAAGGCAACCTGACATGCATGTTTTTTTTTCCTTCTAATTTTGCAATAAAGACAGTATGTTTGAAAAAGATTTTTAAAAATTTAAATGAGAAGTTCCAATATAAAGCAAGTTGCCTCCTGACTGTGACACATCAGGTAAAATGGGCATAGTTTTAGCTATAATGTTAAATAAAATCACACAGATTTCACCTCCAAATGGATTAATCATAAAGAAAATGATTTGTAAATATTTCCTTTAACAATTAAACTTCAACAGTAAATGAACTATAGTTTGTGTTCCTGGACATTAGTGTATGTTTTTGTGTGTTTGAATGTACTAAAATGTAAAACTATTGTGACAGTCTAAGTTAAAAAGTATAAGTTTAAAACGTTTTGATAAAGCCTTAAAATAAACTTGTGTAGCAGATGCACTGTGATATTGCACACAACAAAAATTGTCCATTAAGCAAGTCTATTTATTTTATATTCAGAAAATACGTTTTTTTTAATCTTTTGTCTTAATTTGAGTCTGAATCTTTTCTAATTTTTCAAATCAAATAAAAAATTTTGTCTATGAAAAATGGATAACTGCACTTACCAAAGATTTTTAGGCCAACAAGATCAATAATCCAAGCATTCTGCTTCAGTATATCAGTTTCAAAAAACAAAAATACTTTTTGTCTGGATATAAAATAAAAATACTTGGTTAGAAGGACAATGTCTACAGTATTGAGCCTTTGTTATAGTTTTTTTTCCACACAAATAAATATTTTACATCATCATTACATGATAATCTCACATGAAACAAATAGTTTTTTTAGAGTCATATTAGGATCAATCCATATTAATTGTGATGCATGATTATAGGATAGTTTAAGATTTTTTATCTGAAACAAAATGCATAATTTTGCAAAACAATTGCTTATGTTATTTGTGTGGCCCATTTACAATTCTTCTCTCAGCAGAAATTTGTACTAAAAATGGCTTTTTCAAAAAGGAACCTCTGTTTTAAAGGTTAACATCTTTATTTTTTATCAATACATTAAAAACAGTTTAGTTTGTAAGCCTAATTAAATTCTTGTTAGTTATGAGTTCAATTTATTATGCCAGGCTCAGATTTAATAGTTCTGTTTTGCAACACTTCATAAAATCCTGTGTCCCACCCAAATAAAACAAATCAAAACTATTGTTAAATGTCTACCAGGAATGTAGTGTGCAGGAGCAATTAAAGGGAATAGCTGTATAATTTAAAAAAAAATGTGATCATCTTGCTCAACCTTATTTGGCTCATATTAGCTGAAGTCACAGTGTAGGAAGTATAAAACAAAATGTGGGTCAAAACCAGGTAAACTGCAACATTCAGTGTATTCACCATTTGTTTCTATTTCTATTTCTATTTGTTTCGGTTGTTTTGTTTTGTTTTGTTTTTTACCTCAGTAAGACTGTTGGCTCTAAGGTCCAGTGTGTGGAGCAGAAGGTTGTTCTCCAGTCCCTCCACAGCAGCCAGGTGGTTGTGTGAGCAGTCCAAGTGGAGGAGTGTGTAAACATCCCTCAGCCCTTTAGTGCTGATCAGCTGGTTATGGTCAACCAAAAGTCTCTGCAGCCTTTTAACACACTCCAGACCGGCTGCAAACAAAAAGGAGAAGTTGATTATTAAAACAGTAAAGCTGCTTTCCTTGTGGAGAATCTGCACTCAAGAAATAAAATAAAAAAACTCTTGGAATGATCTGTTTTAGTAGCACTGTCTGCAGGGTTAGTGTATGGGGTAGGACTCTGGGCTAAAAAGAAGAGAAATGCTGCCCTCTAGTGTGGAGAATTAAATAATTACCAGCAGTTGTTTGAGCTACACCTGGAGGTTTTATGTTGGTTTATTGTGTATGCAGTTGACTTTTCTATTTTCAAATTAAATATACAAATTCTTGTCACAAACGTTGCATGTTCTCACCGATGCGGGTGATGGAGTTGTAGGAGAGTTCAAGAACGTCCAAATTTCCACTTATACCATGGATGGACGTCAGTTTGTTGTGTGCAAGTCGAAGAACACGCAGATTGCTCATATTGTCACAGTCCACAAATGAAATGGAGTTCTCCTGAAAAGTCAAATTTTAGGACAAGTATTATTGTGGGGGTGGTTGATGGGTTAACTTAAAGGGGCAGCAGTGACTGGTGCTGATTGAAATGTTCACCTGTACATCGATGTAACGGAGCTCCTGTAGCTGACTGACTCCCTCCAAACATCTGAGGCCACAGCGTCGGAGGGTGAGGGACTGGAGATGATTACACTGGACAAGAGTGGACAGGCTGCAGCCGGGCACGTCCTCCAAAGTCAATGTGGTGATCTGACAGAGGCAGAGAGGTCTGTAAGCTCAGGGCTTTAATCAGCGCAGGGGAAATTTAGAAACTGATCACAATGTTTTTTTAATTTCTTTGCAAATGTTTTCAAGAATGTAAAATTATTTCACACATGGATTAGGTTTGACTTAAAATGTACTACTGTTTTTGCTCTTAGATCTCTAATTTGTTCAACTTTTTGTTAAAGGGGAGTATTTATGTATATTCTAGGCACATTCTTTTTCAAAAATAAATTTGACTTTGTCTATTTAAACACCTTGAAATTGGTCTCTGTCTCTTTAAGAACCTCCTACCATTACCGACACTCCCACTTCAGCACATCTTCACAACTATGCTTCGGGGGGAGTGGTGCTCTGCTCGGCTGCAGACTGAGCTACGGGGAGGAGCTTTGTGTAAATAGGCGGAGCTTTGTACCAGCACGTGCTCTGGTAGCTCCACATGTCTACCACAGGAGATTCAAGGATTTCTCAAACATACATGAATGAATTTGGATATGTTTAAAGGCATTATAACATACTTTTTTTTTTTAGATTATTCTTTCTGGATTATCGAGATGCAGCAGGACACACAAAAAAGTCAATTTTGCATAATGGTTCCCCTTTAACTGTTTTGATTGGGCAACTTGCTTCCTCCAACAAATAAAATGTCAAAGACAGCTGTTTGTTGTGTGAATGTATGGAAACTGGATGTAGAATTTAGTACAATGCAATGAGGAAAACCAACTAAAATCTTGCCTTGGGGATCTAATTGGTTTCGGGTTGGGACTGTGTATTAATGTTGGTATTTCACCTCGTGACACCAAGGCATTTACCCAGTTTATTTGCTGTTTAATCCAGTTCCTTTACCAGGGGCGGAGCCAGAGGGGTGGCCAGGGTGGCAACGGCCCCCCCCCCCCCCCCTAACACTTGATTAACCATCCCAGGTGCCACCCCCTAATGATTGACAGGTGGGATTATTGGATAAAATAATACATCTAGTGGACAGTCTATTACATGTAAGTGCAGCGTCTATAAAAGTTTTTTAAGAAACCTTGATAAATGCTGTGTTTGCACCATTTTAAATTTATATTTGACTGTCCTATATAGTTTTGGTGATTGCAGCTCTCACCACAACAAATTTTAACTCAATATGTTTAAAAAATAGCTGAGTTAGGGCAAATTAGACTTTGTTGTTTTCGTACATTAGCATTAGCCCTTAGCTAAAAATTGAAATTAGCTTTCAGAATGTCATGGGGTTTGATCTTGGTTACTACCATACAGGATTTAAGCTCAATATTTCTAAAAATGGCTGAATTATAGCCATTTGAAATTAGCTTTAGTGGCCATCTTGGATTTAGTATTTACATTCAGGTAATGGCAAAAATTGTTCTTGGTTACAACTACACACTTTTTTAGCTGTGCATGTTTAAAACTGGCTGAATTATACCCTTTTTGTAAAATTAGCATTAGCAGTTAGCTTAAACTGGGTTTAGCAATCGGCATACTCAGTTTCTGCTGAATTAGAGGCATGTGAAATTCAGCCGTCTCAAACTTTTTTTATTTTATGTGCGCCCCCCCTAAAACACACCTTGGCCACCCCTGTGCTACCCCTTGCAAAAACGTCTAGCTCCGCTGCTGTCCTTCACATCCTGTATCTGCTAGCTTCTCGGTCGGGAGATGTAAAAATGTGGTGTCATACCAGAGCTTGTTACCTCCTGTGGGGATTTCCAGCCTGACATCTGAAGGAGACTTTGTGGGCAGAGTGGGGGCAGGCTGTGAGCGTCAGCTGCCCTCCTCACCACCCTCCGCCTCTGGAAAGAACCTTTCTGCTTTCTTCTGTTCTGGAGGGACATTTCAGACCAGGAGACACAGTCCTTCATCCAATTCAGTCTCTTTTGCTCCGTGCGCTCTGACAGGTCAGCAGGCTGAGACTCTTGTTGCTCCAGAGTTTTGCCTGCAGATGTGCTACAGGTGTTGTTGTCTAAAAGATGCTGCTGACTCATTTCGAAGCTGACAAGTTGCTCTTTGATTGTCTCTGATGATGGACCAGGTCTGGACGAGTCCTGGTGTCCTGTTCTGAAAGATTTTAGGTTGTCGTTTTCTCTATTCTTTTCCTCTAATTCATTCTTGGTAGTCAAGGCTTCTTTTTTGTTGTCCTGCTCCCCCTCTCCCTCCTCTCCTCCAGATATTTCTACAAAGCTTTCACTTTCTGCTTTCATCTTTTCTTCTTTGTCTCTTTTCAGATCTACCACGCTGCTCCTCATATCCACATGTGTTTCTGTCACTTCTTTCCTCTTGTCATTTTCATTAAACATTTCCGTGTCTTTATGCTTTTCTTCTTCATCCCCTCTTTTTCTCTCAACTTCTATTCTTTCAATTTTTCCTTGATGTTGTTGTTGGTTCTTTATTTTTTGCTTGGATGTGTTTCTGTCTTCTGTGTTTCTGAATTCCTCTTCATCGTTTGGTTTATTTGTTTCTTTTTCATGTTTTTCTATTTGTTTGTTTGAAAGTTCTCTTTTTTCATCTGTGATTCTTTCCTTTTCACGTTGTTGGAGTTTCATTTTGTTCTCGATTGCACTCGTTCCTTCTCCCTTGCTCCCTATCCAGGCCTTTCTCATCTCCTCATGGATCATCGTCACATTGCTGCTTTTCCTCATTTCTTCTTCTTCTCTTTTCTCCTTCTTGTTCTTTGTTTCAGTCCCTTCTTTTGTCTTTTTTTCATCCCTAAACTTTATTTTTTCCTCGTTGTTTTTACCTTTCCCTGTATTTTCAATCACCATGAGAAACACAGTCTCCTCTGCTCTTCGTGTTTCCTCCATCTTTTTCCTCTCCTGTTCATCTGATCGTCTCATGTTTTCTTCTTTCATCAGTAAAATTGGTTGAACTTTTCTCTCTTCCTCTTTCTTTTTGTTCAGTTCTTCTTCTCTCCGTTTTTTTTCCTCTTGCAGTTTTTTCATTTTATCTTCCTCATATTTTTTCTGCTCTTCTTCTCTTTTTCTCCTCTCTCTTTCTACTTTAACACTCCTTTCAGCAAGTTTTTGCTTTTCTTCTTCTTCCAAACGATTTTGCTCTTGTTGTCTTTTCCTTTTCTCCTCTTCATCTTTTTTCCTAGTTTCTTCTTTCTTCATCATCCTTTCTTCTTCTGCTTTGTTTTTCTTAATTTCCTCTTCAATCAGCTTCCTCTCTTGCTCCACTTGTTTTTTTAGGTTAGCAATGAGCTCCTTATGGGTAGAAATGATGCTGTTAGACTACAACAAGAACTTTCTCAGTTCTTGGATTAACATGATAAAAACAATAAGGAAACTGCAAACCGCCTTCATTTTAGTCTTTTCACTTAAAGTTTAAAAACATATAAACAATTTCTGTCTTGTTTGTGAGTTAAAATAAATGATCATTTATGTAATAATGTTACCAAATTAATTATGATGATACAGATTCCAGCTAGATTAAAACATTTACAGTAATCTCAACATTATGATCAAACCAAACAGTCTTTATCCAAATTAGATAATCAAACCTCAATTTATCCCCATAAATGTTTACTGTTGTGTGTTAGAAGAGCAGCAATGGCAGCAAGTATAACAGAGCAAAAGTCTTCAGCGAATTGTCTGCTTTCATATCTGTTTTTTTTTTATTTACTGTAGATTGGTCCTGAGCAGTGAGTCTCCAGGCTTAATGAGGCATTTCTTTTTTCATCAGTGTGGTTCAGTATGCCACAAATCAAACAGCACATGTTGGTTTATAAAAGTTAAAACTGAGATGGATATCTCTCTGACTGTAACTAACACAAAGTACAGTAAAAATAAATATTAAATATTGTATTTATATTTTTTGCACAATATCATTCAGCAGTGCAATGTATCTTTATGTTTGAAAAATAGATGGATGGATGGATGATGGATAGATGGATGGATATGTGAATGATGGATGGATGGATGGATGGATGGATGGATGGATGGATGGATGGATGGATGGATGGATGGATGAATGGATGGATGG
>JAUBOC010000011.1:1962923-1974134 GCA_032275365.1 Anablepsoides cearensis
AGAACCAGGCACCCATTTACTCTTTTTACCTTTTTTAAGGAACTGAGTTGTGCGCACTAAAAGATTTTCTTATTGTTTAGTACATGTGACAACAATCTCCTGTCTTCTTCATACGTCTGGGCTATGGGGTAGGGTGGCAAGACAGAAGCCTTATCTTTCAAAGAAAAACATCCAAGCCCGGCTTAATTTTGCAGAAAGACATCTGAAATGTCTCAAACGCGTGTTATGGTCTGATGAAACCAAGGTTGAACTTTTTGGAAATAATTCCACAAGTTATATTTGGAGCAAAAAAAACACTGCTTATCACCAAAATAACACCATACCTACTGTGAAGCATGGTGGTGGTAGCATCATGCTTTAGGGCTGTTTTGCTTCAGCTGGAACTGGGGTCTTAGTCAGGGTGGACAGAATTAGGAACAGTTCCAAATATCAGTCAGTGTTGGCACAAAAACTTTGGCCTTCTGTTAGAAAGATGAAGAAGAAGAAGAGGAACTTCATCTTTCAGCGTGACAATGATCCAAAGCACACATCTGAATCAAGAAAAGAATGGCTTCACCAAGATAAGATTAAGGCTTTGGAATGGCTCAGACAGAGTCCAGACCTGAATCCCAACGAACATCTGTGGGGTGATCTGAGGAGGGCTGTGCACAAGAGATGCCCTCACAATCTATCAGATTTTGAGCGGTTTTGCAAAGAAGAGTGGGCAAATATTGCTACATCAAGATGTGCCACGCTGATAGGCTTCTACCCAAAAAGACTGAGTGCTGTAATTAAAGCCATAGGTGCTGCAACAAAGTATTAGTTCAAGGGTGTGCATATTTATGCAACCAGGTTATTGTAAGTTTTTTATTTTATATTTTTCTGCTTTAAATTTTTTTTTTAATTGCATTGTACTGTCACATTAAAGGTGGAAAAAGTTGTTAAATTTTTTTTGTCTTGCCATCATTTTCTCTACATCACAAAAACTGGGCATTTGAACAGGGGTGTGTAGACTTTTTATATCCACTGTATAATCAAACAACTGTGATAACTTTCAGCTACATTTTGACTTAGTAAAAAAATCAATCAAAATACAAATTTGCTCCGTGAGAATAAAATGTGGTGCAACTACAGTGTGGGCTTTTTGAGCCTGAGGGTCATAGAGTGTGAGAGCTGGATCACAGGACCCGAGGATGCTATGAACAAACCACTTTGTTTTCTGATGACAAAGACCTAATCCTGTGTGCTGCTGTTCTGCTGCCTCTGTTTGAGCAGAGTCCAGAGGCCCACACAGGTTCCACCGGACACATTCCTGCTGGCCTTCTAAGAACAACCCACTCACCTTCTGTGCAGCTTTCAAAGACCAACAGCTAGTCCTTCATCGCAAACTGCTTTTGTCCGGAGAAGCACAAAGCCCGCGTTTTGTTTCCAATACAATAGTTCCAGGTCAGACTCATTTTCCAATAAACCAGAAACAGATTTTTATTCCCTGTCACTGAAAGGGGAAGGTGGATATAAACTTTTACCCAAGTCAAAATATCTTATAAACCACTATGTTGAATTGAATAAAACTGGCATAAATGAATCATTGAATGTCCGTTTATAACTCATTACTTTTTGAAGTAAACAGTTCAAGATGTCTGCCACAAATGACCCTTAAAAAACAGAACTCACTGTAACTTAATTCATTTAATAAATATAGACCTAATAATGTGTTGGTTGAGTTTAAAGTGCCAATGACATGCATATTCATGAAATACAAAAAGTCAAATAAAATATATTTATATTTAAGAAACTTGACATAATACACATGATTTTACCCATTAGGTCACATAATTGGCATATTTTCTTTTGAACTTGGCTCAGCTAAAGTGAAACAGGAAGTGACATCAAAGGGGAACTCTTTGAGAAAGAAAACTCCCTGGTTTATTGTTTATTTAAACAATATTATTTGAACTATGACTCTTTTCTCAGCTCTCTATGATAGCGATTAAAATAATCGAAAAGAAACATCAGATGCTTCTCTGCAGTCTGTTAGCCATTTTACATTCAGACATCCCCCTTTGACATCACTTCCTGTTACTGAACACGCAAGTATCCCAACAACTGTTTGTCACAGCGGCATGAAATTTTTTTTACAATATGTTATCAAATGTATATTTCCAAAAATACACTCATATTATTTATAAAAAAAATGATGTCATGGGCACTTTAAGCTCCAATCTGAGCAATAACAGACTGTGCAAGATGTTTGCACTTGCTATTTAAATTTTTGGAGTCAACGCAACCGGTTTCATCATGAGCTACTGGATGAATTTGACTACTTTTTCCAGGTGATAACCATTGGATCAACAATTAGTTATAGGAGACAACCCAATTCAAGATGAGTCCACAAAAAATGCACATTCCATTATTTTAAAGTTTGATTTAAATCGTTTTAATGCCATCATTTCTGAGTATAAAATGATTTTTAGCTTAACACTCTGGCATGCAAGGTGGCAGGTGCTATGCATTCCCTTCAGAAGTGGTCTTTAATTATATTTAAAGATCCATTCTAACCCTCCTACCACAGTGTCGGCACCTTCAGTGGCCTTACAGGTTTGGTTCTGTTGGAAAGGGGCACCATGGGTCACAGCACAGCTTCAGTGCGTGCTTGATGGGCTCCTGTAGGACAGATCGAAGCTGCTCCTGTTGTTGGAGTCCAACTCCCTGTCCCCAATGTTTTATTAGCTTCTCCAAGATTTATTCACCAAGTTCAATTGCTCAAAAAGGCTCCATCAGCAATCCTTGTCCACTCCAATTAGAGCCGGGCCCTTTGTCAGTGGGCAAGGTGTCAATCGCCTTTGTCCGAGTGCACGGAACCCAGACAGCGACCAGACAGGGCCAAACTGCAGATTCACACAGCAGATTACACCAGTCAATGGCCCCTCCGGCCAAAAAACGCAGCAGCAGTTTGGATAGCAGCTGTGTGTTTGCACTGCCAAGGGTTTTCTGTTACTCGTCTGTTGCCACTGACTTGGCAACACATTGGGAATCCAAAACTATTGGTTCAACCGCTTTGATGGAACGGGAGGACTGGATGCAGGAACGGGCTCAAATTTAATCTGCAGCTTGTAAATGCACAAATTACACACGCACAGAAGCTCAATATGCATTCATCAATGATCCATGAAATAAATTTGCAAAGTTGGCATAGTTTTTTTTTTTTTTACTTAATCAGATCATCTACTTAACTAAGCAATTACAAGCTGACATTTTAAACTTTGGAGTTGGCAGAATCTTAATGCATAAGATAAACTTGGACACATTTAACCAAGCTGCAGAAAAGTTAAGCTTTTCATATAGGTCTATTGCTTTGATACCCAATCAGAGTCAATCCCCAGCTCAACACTGGCTCAGGCTCAGTTCACCCAGTTTATCCCAGTACATCTGAACTGAGATAAACTCTCACACACTGGACTGACAGCAGCAGGGAACCGGTTGGACTTGAACTCAGAGTTGGATTCACTTTCATACTTAACATTAAGCCTCTACAATGACCTTAGAGCTTCTAAATCTGCATCAAATGACTGTGGGATTGCTGTAGTCAAAAGATTCTCCTGACAAGCTGGGAACTACAGCTGACCAATTTATCTGAATGGTTTGTGTTGTTGGACGGATAGTTCTGTTGCACATAGCTCTTTTAAAAGTGTCTGGTTGAAAAAATATCTTTTTTACAGCTCTACATTTTAGAATAAATTTATTAGTTTGTCTATTTTGTTTTCTTTTCAGGGAGAGGTGGTGCAGAGGTCAGGGCAGGTCACAGGTTCGACTCTCCACCAACTAAAATGTAGGTGGGAAAGGTGAATTACACGCTTGCCTCCACCCTCATTTGTCCCAATATGAGCCCATAAACTAATGCTTTCACCTCACCGCAGCTGCTCCTATGGTTGCCCTGGATCACAGTTCTCTGCTCCACACAGAGGCTGTGCAGCTCCAGGATCTGAGGTTCTGTCAGTAAAGGACATCCGGTGCAAAAAAATAATTGCCAAGTCTTCGTGCAAGTTCGCTCAATTAGGTGACAAGAAGGGACCCGACAAAAGAAAAAAATTAAAGTTGTTTATGTATTTTTCTCCATCCACAAAAATAATTTAATTAAGTAAAATTAAACATTTTAACAAAAATGCTGAAATACCCATGTTGTACCACTAGGTGGTGAAACATCCACATTAATGACAAAACAAAACGTTAAAAAAGTCTAGCTTTCTCCCCAAAACAGTTTTTTGCTTTATAAAAAGATATTTTTTTTTTCTCTTGTGATATAATTTCCGGTTTCCTCAAAGGTATTGAACATTTCAGCACACAATCAAAGCTTCACAGCAACGGGATCAGAATGAAATAAGATGTTTTTGAAAAATGGTAAAACTGGCTCAACCAGCGATTGGGTTTCTTGAGTACAAAGTGATTGTGGCAATCTGCAACAAAGTAAGGAAATGTGTAGACTATTTCTTCGTTGTAACATTTTTCTGCCAATTTAATCTTATACCTGAGTGTTAGCACCTGGACTAACAGAAGCTTAAAACAAGGGTCAACAACAGCAGCAAAAAAACAAACAAAAATAAACAATTGTTTGGCAATGAAAGAGAAGGTTTAGCAAATGTTTTTATGTGTGCAACCCACATACGTAGGTAGTTTGTGTTTTGGTTTGTTTATTTGTGTGTGTGAATTTTAGTTTTTCATTTAGATCCTTTGTTAGATTAGCCCTTGTGTTATCTCTGAAAATCCTCATTCACCCTCAGTTTTCCATAGGGAGTTTTCTAGTCATTCTTCTTCTTCTCGATATTTATTTGATTGGCAAACGACAATTTGGTGGATTACTACCACCAACTACTAAAACAAAGTCTTGTCATCCTTGCCACCATCACCCGTCTGTAATCAGCCTCCTGCAGGTGCTCTCTATTATCACACCTCCCTCTGTGTATTTAACCAATCTCTTGTCACTTCTGTTTGTTTCATGGTTTATGCTGTCAGCCTAGGTCGCTGCCCTCGACTTTCCTGAGTCTCAGCCTCTGGAAGTTCTGCTGCCATGTTGATCAGTTGTTGTATTTCAGTAAATAGTTTTATTCATCAAGCTCCTCGTGCCTGTCTGCATTTTGGGTCCAACCCCTCTGCACCCTTCATAGATGGGTAGATTAGTGGGTGTAGATAGTGGAATCATCTAAAACAGCTCCAATCTTCAAAATTTCACAGTGAATTTTGCAAATTATGTTTTGAAAAATCTTTACACCACCATCACTCTGACATTACATGATTATTTACATGTAATTTTATGGCTGATGCAAACAGCAGCAGCTTGCATTAACAGTTCTATTGCAGTCTTGGCGTCTGCATGTATGCAATTCATGTTGACAGCAGAGTATTGATTTGATTTGTTTTAAATTATTCTCATGAACCACCATAACTCTTTGGAACTCATTTTAGCTGATGGCAATGCCTTTTGACATTTAGAGTATATGTTGCTGTAGTTTACCAAAATGTGACTCAATTTTTAGTTTATCAAACTGAGGTTGTGAACATAACAATTTACAACACGTAATTAAAAATAGTTTCTATCTATACAGTATCTCTAACTTTTTTAATTTGCTTCTTGACTATATGTCTGTCCCAACCTAACACAGAGAGATCTATGTTTCCCTACATGTCTATCAATAGCAACATTGACCCTTAGGGACTAAATTAAAAGTGGGTTTCTTTGTTTACTTCAGAAAAGCAGAGAATCCTCTGAGTTTATAAAAAATGTCAGTTATAATGAGTGTTTATTGTGGAGCCACAGTGAACAGAGATCCACTGTGCAGAGAGAAACTGTAGAGTGAGCACTAACCACAACAGTTTTTCAATTGTCCACTAATGTGCAGAACGGAGAAAACCTTGTCTAAATAGATAAAGCTTACATCATCCAACCAAAACATCACAGGAAACTTTGAAATTTGATTAAGACTGTAATGACAAGAAAATAATAAGGCATCCACAAATAATTCACATGGATATAAATAATCCATTGATTAATCCAGTACATCAGTAATCAAATATCCATGTTGTTCCCAGGTGTTTAGAGCCTTAGTCCTGGAAGATCTGCTCTCTTCTTCATCATAAGAACCACTGAAGATCAATTCTGTACTTTCTTAAATCTATATTAGAAACCTTTTCTACAGCATGTATTTTATTAGGCTTTGATAAAAAACAAATTCCAGCATGTTTAGTCTGTTCATCTGGAAATATTTTGTCAACACACAAGCTGTTCATCATGATGGAAATATAGCACATAGTTTCAGATTAGTTTAAGATTAGTTGAACTCAGTTTATGTAAATAGCGCCAAGTCACAACAAACATCTCAGGGTGGTACAAAAAAAAGCAGATTGCGTTGAATCCCTTCGTCACAGGCTCCCATCCTGAGCAGCACATTGGCGACAGTGGAGAGGAAAATCTCCCTGTTAACAGGAAGAAACCTGAAAGAAAGCTCCATCAGAGCTAAACAGCAAACCAATCTAAAGCTTCTATGTTGAATAGTTTATGAGTTATAAGCATTTTTGTATGTTCAGATAACTCCTTTTCAGATGGAGCCCCCTCCTCATATATGGGGTGTATGGTAAAACTGTTGGCTGGCGCAGTGTAGGTCAGACACATCTACAGTCCTACCAAATGTCAGGCAGATCGGTGCAGCGGTTTCTGTGCTAAGGTTGCTCAAAAATATCTGAAAAAAAATTAATACACAAATAAATAGTACAAAAACAGTATGATCCCCACTTTGTGTGTGGCGGGGGGTCAATGTGTTCCAACTCTACAGTAAATTATTGTACGCTGCTTTAACTGTAGAGGTCATTATCAAAACAGCAGATTTACCATTAAAACATCAAAAACCACTTATTTCAGATATGAGATATTCATTTATTCATTTTGTGGATTATTCATTTATTCAAAACAAGATCAGAAAGACTTTTTTTGGCTGGATATAAGGTTTTAAAACTTGATTAGATGGACAGTTTTTGCAGTGTGAGGTGTTCTGGGCACGTCCCACTGGCAGGAGACCCAGACCCTCTCGGCTGGCCTGGGAACACCTTGGGATTCCTCCAGACGAGTTAGCCCAAGTGGCTGCAGAGGGAAGTCAGGGTTTCTCTGCTTAGGCTGCTGCCCCCGCGACCTGACCCCGGACAAGCAGAAGAAAACGGACGGACGAAGACCCTTTAGTTCTTACAGTGTTTTTACAACAAAAAGTTTGAAAAAACGAATAAAAAAGGCTTGAAACGTCAGTACGCTTCACCACTGTTTGGCTGGGGTTTGTCTGAGATTCACTATGTGGAGCCAGCAAAAGATAAAAGAAACTGAAGTGCATTTGACCCAGGTCTGACGCAGTGTAGGTCCCATGACTTGTTCTTGGCTTTGTGTCACAAAAGGCGAGGCTTTGCCCTCAGTAATCCACATCAACAGTTTGTGTGTGTGTGTGTGTGTGTGTGTTTGTGTGTGTGTGTGTGGGGGGGGGGGGGGGGGGGGGGGGTGTTGTTTTATGTCATTAAGTATAAAACAACGTCTGAATGCTTGTAGTTCTTAGAAGTAATTGAGAAGAGCTGCAGCTCTTGATCTGTTTAATAAAAACAAACTTCAAACCTTTAGAGAAAGAAAATATTAACTAAAATCACTGTTCATTGTAACAAGAATAATTTGAGTCTCTTGTCGAATACACACACAACTGCATCATAGGTAACACATCCATCATTTCTGTTAGCCCAGCACAGACTGTTTCTTTTGTTTAATCAAGTCAGGTTCGAGCTGTGCGGTGCCTCTCACAGCACACAGTGTGATCTAGCTTCTTACAAAACATGCAGTGCTCATACCTGCAGCTGACAACAGCTGATTGAGGAGAAAAAATAATTTAATTAATCATTAATGGGTCAAACAAACGATGCATGCTGCCATGTCTATATTTAGCTTTGTGAGCTCTGTGCACATCTATTGTCCACTAATTAAGATGATCCTCACTGGCCATCAACACGTGTAACTTTGACTTGGTGAAAAACAATAAGTCTTAACTTTCCGCAGGATCTGTGGAGAAAACCCATGACTGCCGGATGGCGTTGTGTTACCAGAGTCAGAGTCGCTTCATGAAGTATTCATCAGAGACACAGTGTAAGCCACCATTTGTGACTGGCTGTATCAAAAATCAAAACACACAATGAGGAGTGTGAACTCTGCAACCATGTAACACGTTTCATTACGCACAGCTGAGTCTTTTTCAAATAATCATGAGTTTGCTTCATGAGGAATGGATATAAATTAGAGAAGTAACAAGTAAATGTTAAATAACTGTTGAAACTGAGTTGTTAAAGTTAAAAGAAGCAGAGCAGTAAAAACTAAAAAGGAGGAAAACACTGACTAAAAGCTAAAAGTAGAAGAACTGTAGCTAAAAGTAGCATCGATGGAAAAAATAGTAAATTTGCTAAAGCAGATTTCAAAGAGTGAGAATTGATGTATCAAGAAATAAAACTAAATTTCGATGGCATGAAGCTATAAAAAAAAGTTCAGTTTATTGATGTGTTGCTCTGTGGTAAAGTTATAAACAGTTAGTTTCTTCTTCTTTTGGCAGTTTCCTCTTCAGGGGTCATTACAATTACTCATCCACAGCCTCATTTTATCCAGTCCTCAATCTAACGATATGTCTGTCAGTGGAAAGTTGGGAAGACTTAGTTTAGTTTAGTTTATTTGCACAATAAAAATACATCAATTCAAAGATTAAAAAAAAAAAGTTAATGACAGTGCAGGGAGAGGCACAAAGCCTCCACCAAAAACAAAATACATTGAACCATCATTAAAATCATTAAAACAATTATTAAATTGTCAAAATAATAGTAATAATAAAAATAAAACAAATAATTAAACGTAAAAGTGCAAAGAAATAATAACAAACATAGTAAATAGAAATACCACATAAAAAATATAAAGGGGAAATGAACTATCTTACATATTGAATACCTAAAAAATATGGCATAGATTCATAAAAAGTCTTCATTGATGTAAATCCAACAGATCTTCAGATTCTTTACTAAGAACAGCAAGTTTATCTTTCAGTCATAGAAATCTGACCACTATTGGCCTAGCTTTCTCTGATAATGTCTTTAGTACCAGTTCTGTGAACCCACTCCAGCTGGAGCTGAAAATCTTCCTCACTTTTTCTTCAGATTCGGATGATTTCTCATTCACAGATTTCTTCCACAACAATATTATGGCGTCTTATTTGATCTTCTTGGTATTCAGCCTTTTCAGGAACAGAACTCAAACTTGTATTGATTGTATCCACCTCAGCTCTAATCTTGCTGCTAGATCAATCTGTGCCTTTTTCAGATCATCAACATTTTTTTGTGTCATTTCCAGGCTCACCTTAAAATCGTACACTTGCTGTGAAAGTTCATCGATCCTCTTGTTGGAAGAATCCGTGATTTAAGGGCCTTTCCCAATCAGTGGCTCCTCCCTCGCCCTACTCCCTACACTATAAGCCCCCTCGCAGCTGAACTGAGTCCCCTTGATGGCGCTGTAAGGTTTAAATACACACCCTCTGCTTTTGAGACGTCCTCTCCTCACACCACTGGAACAGGAAGCTGACATCACCTTGATAACAGTCCAAGCTCCGGCAGCGACTGAATGCTGGAGAACCATAAGATCGTTTACAAGACGCTTTTTTTCAATAGACCCTAGAAAATATTTAATCAGGCCCACATTTTAGAGAGTTTTCAGATATGACTGTATTTGTATCAAACACAGTGTGATAACTTGCCAAAACAATTGAACTTTTAACATTTATTTACTTTTTCTTTCTTCTTTTTTTTTAATATGGACCAGGGTTTTGTGTCTTTAAAAAAGTTTGAATTGAATTGAACATGATGTATATAGTCTTTGTAAAATTATATTTGTTGCTGAGGTGTTTAAATGCGTGTGCAGAACTTATATTTATACGCCCCTTGCTCCATGTTGGCCACTATTTGGTGTTGCCTGTGCTGCTCAAGTAATCGTTGGATGCTAACTTGCTGTGGAGGGCTTTATAAGCTGCTGACGGGGTGTTTGTGGAAACTTAGTCACATAATGAAACTGGTACACAACATATTGCAGGCTTACAGTCGGATATTCAGCGCCACTGCAGAAATCAGCTGGTCATACACTGTTGATCTCAATAAACCCCAACAAAAAGATGGACTACATGCGGCTAACAAGATAACAAACAACCATGTTTATTGTGATGGTCAGGAGATGATAGCGTCCCTGGCTGCACAAACACTGAGTCACTCTGTAGTGGTGGCATTGTGCACACTGAGGGAGCTTGGTTATTCACCGTTTGACAGCTGTAACACTGCAGCTGGATTCATTGAGGTAAAACAACATGCAAACATTGTTATATTTCATTTAGTGTTCTGCATGAAACCCAAATGTTTAAACTCACTGTACTTGCAGGTGGGAATGCAAGCAGAGCTGTGTGCTTAATAGAAATTAGAAAAAGATTTGACCTTCCTTTCACGATACCTTATGAAAATCGAAACTGTGTGCCAAAGGATTCAAAGTTTCCCTAGGTGCTTTGAATTGGACAGATAGTAGAGCTGTTTTTGAGAGGCAGGGACTACTTGCTCAGTTTAGTGGTGAAAGATGGCACACCCCTCTACCAAAGAGGTCTTTTAAAATAGTGAACAGTTTCCATGAAAATTTCACAACATAACTTCATATGATGCTGTATTCTCTTGTTGCCCAGCAAGTTCATAAGATTCTTGTTTGGATCTTCTGTCTGCAGCTTTGTTTATGTTGACTCTTCTGTTTTGTTCAGGTCATACAGGTCACTAGTCAAAAATGGTACCAATTCCACTGTAGTGTGGACAATGGGTAAAGCATAAATAAAAACAGAGTATGATGATTAGCTAATTCTTTTAACCCTATATTCAACTGAATACACTACAAAGACAAGATTTTTTTATAAATATTTTATATTTCAGCTTTCACAGAAAGTAACTGATGCAGCATTTGACTGGTTAACGCCGGCGGAGCTAGCATGATTGCAATGATAGCAATGTTGTGCTTCTTTTTCAGGTTGTGGTCAAGTTTGTTGTGTTTCCCAAGTATTTTTTCTCACACTGGCACCTTTTGCCAGCCGGTTCGGATGTTATCAGTCCATTAAATGGACGTTATTAGCGTTTAGCAGGCCCATAGAATGGCTTCAGACT
>JAUBOC010000011.1:1981524-1992424 GCA_032275365.1 Anablepsoides cearensis
GCCCGATTCCGATCGAGTCTGAAACCTTGTGATCGGGACCGATTTCCGATCACTTGATCGGATCGGGACATCCCTAGTAAATATATTGTTGTAATTTCAGTGTTCAGGTTTATCTGCTTCACTGTTTGTTTTTCTGCTTCACAGACATTTGGTGATAATGAAGAAATAAACTGCTCTCTAACATCTCAACCTTCACAGACTGTTAATAACCCCCCCATAGACCCTCTTAACACCTGCCGCCTTGCGCAGAGTTTCTTGCAAAGTGACTTGTGACAGTTGTAGCCTCTGCCCTTTGGCCAAAAACGAAAGTAAAACGACGTTCCACCCCACCCTCGCCTTTGTTTGCTTTATCAAATGCCCAAAAACAGCAAGGCCGTCAAGAGAGAGCTTGACGATGATGTCACAGAGTCTGTCAGGGACCTGCTTTCCAACGAGGACGCTTGTGACGATTCCTTCAAGAAGAGCTCGCTGATTGTCGACAGCCCCGAGGGGGAAGGCAAGGAGTGCGATGTGGAGGAAGGAGGCTTCGACGTCGAGGAGGAGGAGCGCCCAGCCTGGAACAGCAAGCTCCAGTACATCCTGGCCCAGGTGGGCTTCTCTGTAGGCCTGGGCAACGTCTGGAGGTTCCCCTACCTGTGTCAGAAGAACGGAGGGGGTGAGTTTCTCTCAGCCGACCTTGTTTCTAGTCTCACTGTGGGCCTTTCAGCTGCTCCACTCGAACACATTATTTATTAAAGAACAAGTACTTCCTAAACAAATTCAGCCTTTCTATCATTTAATAAACTGAAAGAATTATTAACAGTTGTTTCATAACATATTTATGTTTTTACCTTGACTAAGCTATGACTAATCCTTACAGACGTAGATCTGTCTCTGAGCTGTACTTTTTCACATCCCACCACACACACACCTTTCCAGAGATGAAATGTTTTTTAAACTTTATGCCTCCAGTCACTGACTTGTTGTCTGTACATCTGTCTGGAAAATCACAGAAATGCTTCCCGAGGATTTGTTTGAATTTGGTGCAAACGTCCTCTTAAATGGACTTAAACAAAATACACCTCATGTTTAAAAGGATAAAATGAGGAGATGGTGACGATCTGAATTTAAAAGAGCAAAGTCAGCTCACTTGGACCTCATTGTGTTTTTCTAAACTATTGTTTTGTTTGGTTTATTACATGTAACATCCACCTTTTAGCCTCCTATTACCACCCTGCTGTGCTCTATATGAGTTTGATGATCCTCCTTTACTGAAGCTTTTCATAAGTTTGCAAGCTCTTAGTACTCACTACATAGGTTTAGCAACAGATTCTTGACACAATACCAGGGTTCCAGCAGATCCAACCCATTCTCACTCCCAACTCGTCACATATTGACGCTTTTCCAATGTTCCCTCTGTGTCCGGTTTTGACGCGTCGGGTACCCCTCTTTATTATTGATGAGTTGGGGCGGATTACATTGTCATAATTTCAGAAAGTGTATAAAATGCACAAATCTAACTTTCCCAAAGCCTAAAATTACCTTTATTCGCTTTAGACATTCTGTCCCTGTCCCTAGTACCTAAAATTAACCATCAACCCTGATTCCTAATATTAACCATTTTTAGAAATTGTAGGAAAGTCACAACAACTACGTGTCCCAAAGCCTAAAATTACCAAATATTCCCCCTAGACAGCTTATCCCTGACACTACTACCTAAAATTAACCATGAACCCTGATCCCTAGTCCCTAATATTAATCACAGACCCCAAACTCAAAGACCCCTATATTTTGCGTCCTGACGCGTCAAAACCAGATGCCGAGGGAACCCGGAAATGCCTGGTGCGTCAATAACTGATGCGAAGGGGTTACCCGACGTGTAAAATTAAGACGCAGAGGGAACCTTGGAAAAGCTTCAATATATGTGACAAGTTGGGAGTGAGAATGTGTTGACAGGTCATTAAAGTCTTAAAAGGCATTGAATTTATCAATCCAAAAATAAGGCCTTAATTAGCCTTAAATGTCTTAAATGAATGTTTCAGAGATCTTAAAAATGTTAACACATTGTAAGTAGGATGATAGTAATTCATCTCAAATATTGAAATTATTGAATTATTATTGAAATTATAATTGAAATTATTGAAATATTGAAATATTGAAATTGGTAACATTTCAAGTTGCTGCGACACTTGAAGCTGTGTTGGTATTAAAAAGTATTGGGACAGTATTAAAAAGGTATTAAGTTATTAAGTGTAATGTAAGAATTTTTGTATATACCTTGGTCATGTTTTTTTGCAGCATTGTCCTTTGGTAAAAGACAATGATGCTACTCGCCAAACAAGGTTTTCTGTCCATTTTCCCCTGCAACACTTTTTCTGCACCATCACCACTTTTTGTATATCAGCAACATGCTGCCATGGAGGTACCACCACATAACCTCATGGTCACTTTAATACGTAGGCCCTGCCAACTACGTGCTAGAAGATGACACCATGCTAGCACCCTCCCACCACAGGCTTTACGTCTGCACCAGGCTGTTTGCACCACCGGGTCACGATTATAATGGTACCCCGGGCATGAGGCCAGTGTGGTTTGTGTTTTTCAAGTTCTAAATGTCAACGCTGCACCTGTGCGTGTTGGCCTCCATGACCTGCGCAACCCTCACAACAGACGTTTTGCATTCTCTATACCAATGTGGACCTGTTGCGCCATATCACACACACTTAACCACATACTTAATAAGCTCCCTGTAAGACCCAGCAGAGATAATCAAACGTTTGGCTGAATTTTTACATTGTGAAGGGGATTGTGGATGATTTGCAGCAACATTTACCGTATTTTATTCCTCCAGTGTTCAAGCTACATATACCAACAGATTAACCAATATGGTTATAAATTTAAATTAGTAAAATTAAATGAAATATTAAACCTGCATTATCTCCGTGTTCCATAACAGCTGCAGTTTATGTTCATCTAAAACCAAACGTTCACAAATAATAACCTGTAAGAAAATTCAAATATAGTTAATTCTCAGAAATATTATACAAATTTTGTCTTTAAGTTAGATGGAACATTTAAATTCATGGTTTTGCTTATGAAAGCTGCAATGCCTCTGAGCAGGTAAAACCTTTAACTGGGTGAGTATTTGACTGTTCCTTCAAACAGGTTCAGTTTAACAAAAATATCACAGTGTGCGATAAGAGCTTGTAATTCATCTCTTTGTTTATTATTGTCTTTGTTTATTATTGCTCTTATTTTTGTAGTTTAGCACCAAAAACCCCTCTAACACAGTTACACCAAAGTCCAGTGAGGAACTAACTATAATAACAAAGTGTGGTGGAAGGCAGACAACAGTTTAGTCAAATTAGACACCTAAAGGTGTTATTTAGAAGCCAATGAAAAGTCTGTCATTACAGGGTGTCGCAAAGGAAAACTGCATGTCTAACATTTACAAGAGCAAACTAAAGATGAATGTATAAACTGGTGATACAAACAGTACAAAGGACTGCCAATAGTTGAATTTAAAGAGGATTTAACTAGTATTTTAATATCGTGGATCTAATTTCCATGACGTTAGAATAACTTTGCGAGCTATTTGGGTTCTTATTTTAGTAAGCTGTCAAGTTGTTTAGAGAGTAGTGCTCAGTGTGGATTTGCTTTAAAAAAGCAAACTACAAAGTGTGCATCATAATGTCAACAGGAATGACACATTAAATGAGTAAATATTAGGGATGCACCAATATGAAAATTTCAGCTGATATTGATATCCGATATCATTAGAGCTGTTATGGCCGATAACCAATATTTACCAATATTACACAAACACACAAATTATATTATACATATACGCACAAACACACTTGTGTCTTTTTTTGATACCGTAAATAAACAACCAGACCTCTGACATGGCTCTACTTCAGTTATTCCTGGATAAACAGCATCAGCATCACTATCATGATCAAACAGATGCCGCTCAACCAACCATCTCCGTTCCCAAAACAGAAATTAAACCTAAAAATTGAGAAATTAATATCGGATGTTAATATCAGCCCAGTTTTACCTATAGGAACGACCTTATTGTTTTCCTAGTTATTAGACACTTTTTATATTTTAAGTCTCTTCAAACATACCTGACATGTTTCGACGTATTACTTCCATCTTCATCAGAGGTGTCACAGCTGTGACACTAGGAAAACAATAAGATTTATAACATATAGACACAATGAACTTTATTGGATTATAGGACCGATACCGATATTCTAAAAAATGACCAATATCGGCTTATACCGATGCCAATATATTGTGCATCCCTAGTAAATATATAACTTGGGTATGTTTGTGTATCACATTTTATAAGAAACGTTCAACAGCTAAAGTAGTTCTTGTAGTTGGGTTCTGTTGTTTATTTAAAAAACAGTCTGCTTAAAAATGAGAAAATAAGCTCTCAAACGGTCCTCAAATCTTTGGAAGACAACAATGTTAATATTTGGTAAAGAGAAGAAAGATGGTTTGAGACAAGTTTAACAAAAGGACATTTTTGTTGAACAGAAACAATGTACAAGTAACTGAAGAGTTTCAGTTTCAAGTTTCAGCTTTCCAGAACTTACATCTTTGTATCTAATGCCCGTTCACACCAGCTTGCACCTCCACGCATTAAGGTCAGGTAAAATCGTATCGTGTGCGAATAAGTTTCAGAAAAACTGTCACAGAGTAATATTTGTCCCTTTGCGATTGAATTCAACACTCTCACTATCAAGAGCACATGTGAGCCTGTAACAACAAAGGTGGCGTGGAGCAGTTAACGCTAACACTACAAACTGGTTTAACCACCGGAAACACAGCCACAAACTGGAGTGCGAGGAAAGTCCGATAACGTGGGCCGAGGCAACATCGGCTACAGTAAACTCTGGTGGAAATAAATCTACTCAGCTAACAATCCACCAACACTCCATCAATCTGTCCCTTACAAGCTGAAAGTAAGAACTAGAAGGAGCTCACAGGCCATGGCATACCCAGTTACTAAATGTATACTGCCACTCCACATTGTGGAAATGACGAGTTTCAATTCAAAGCTTTCTATTTTAATCTATAAAAATGAAGAAGTTAGTTTGATGATTTGTAAGTACAATTTTAGAATACAAGGTACAGTAACTTATGAGTCAACAACATGCAAGTGCAATTGTTAACTATTAATCATTATCAACTAAAAGCCATCATGATTCATTTGACTAGTACCCATAACCCTACCATGCATCTCACCAAAACATTGTGATCCAATCCAAAACAGATCCTGATCACCCTCAGGAGGAAAGGAAGAGAGAATGAACTGCATGTGTACCCAAAAAGAGAGCAACTCATTGCAGTTTAAAAGCTTAAGACTCTGCAGTTTTTAGTTCAAATTCCTCAACTGTGAAGTAAAATGTCAGTCAAGAAAAGTCTAGTTGCCTTTATTTGAACTTTTTAGGGTTCCCTTTCCCTGGATGAGTGAAAACCTTCAACATATCCTGTTTTTATTTATATGTGATGTAGTCAGTCCAGTCTCTGCAGCTTTTCTGCAGTGTTTACAATCTTTTCTCCAAATCTATTTATTTTTTAAATGTTTGCTGACAGAGGATGAAAGTCGACACTATAGAGCTGTTGAAGGCACGTTTTATCCTTTGACTAAAACTGTTTATGTAGAAAGTGCCATGATTAGAATAACTACAAATTAGTTTAAAAATACATGCCAGTATGTGCCATACAGAGTCCTAATTAAGAAGCACTTGTCTGTCAGAAGCAGACTGTTCACCAGCCTGGAGGACTGAGATGAGCATCATGTGGCCTTCTGAGTCATCAGCATTAAGACAGCATGCTGCAAAGGTGCAGCTGTTGTCCTCTCAAGCATTTATCTAATATAACCAACATTTTTACAATCAAAACACATTTTCCACAATGTCACTCGCACGGTAGTAATGTTCGATACCCACTTTCCAGGTAAAACTTCTTCTGGAATCAGCAATGCTGATTTGATACTGATAATTTATGCAAATACACATAATGTGTCTGGTTAATCAAATAAAGTAGTGTGTATATGTAAACACCGATTCATAAAGAATACAAGACATCAGAGTACCGGTAATTTACTTTTTCATTTTAAACTCAGAAGTGACTTGATGTAGCGTTTTCTACTGCTAGGCTAATACCACAGAAAAACCAAAAAGAGGACAAAATTATACAAAGTTGTGTTTTAAACAATAAAAAAAATGAAGTAAAATAATAAAACTGTTAAAATAAATGAAGGTTTAGTTATCAAGAAGTACTATAAAATGAAAGCTTGCATCTTAATTTATGTTACATGAACATAATAATATGAAAATACTTATTTACACATTATTCAGGCAGAAGATAAAGTAGTTCCCACCTACAGTGCATGATTTGGACAAGATTTCAATAGTTTAGTAACTTTTTGCTGCATTCCTGTTTATGATATACTTTACCTGAAACGACTGGAGTATCAAAGTACTGATATTTTAATCTTTGTATCGATTCTAGACCATAAATTTCTGGTCTAGGTGGTATCGATATCTTTCACATGATTTAACTTGCGGTTTACTGGCTGCTGCTTTGATGATTCACCAACATGTACGTGTTCTCTAAAGGTGAAAAGGTGCTGCTCTTCCCAGCAGGAGATTATATAAAGCAATCTACTGCCTTCTATAAAGCTGATTAAATGGAACCATCTTAGACAGGTTCATCTGGCAGGATAGAAACTCTATCCAAGTCCAATGTTGTAGAAAATGTACCTTTTCACTACAATTTCTATTATATGTCAATATTTACTTAAAGTACAGTGAAAATGACCTGAAATACTTGGATGATCATTATGCTGAAAATACAAAATATATAAATATGCACAGTGTGTTGCACTTTGTAGCATATAATTTAGCTTTTCAGTTGTGCGCCAAGCACACACACACACACACACACACGTCACAGTTTGTATAATTTATTATTTCATAAAAAGATAATCACTGTGACTAGCTATTAATTCATCAATACAGTCAGAATTACACTTTATTTCTCAAAACTGGTCATTCACGGCGATTCATTTTGTAATATAGTACGCTTTGTATACAATGAACAGTTAGTGGCTAATAAAATAACTTGAATAATTCATGAGTCTGACAGTAATAATAAAAAAACACACAAGAAGCACTACCTTAGGACTGAAGTTATTATATGTAAGAGAAAACACATAAAGAACTTTTCCACTGATAAAGTTAAATATTTATGTGGCAGAATTTGAGTAGGATTTAAGCATCTTTCTGTTTGTGTGAGTGCAGAGAAGGAAGATTCACAGCCTCACTCTTCAGGTTTGTTTTAAGTAAGTCTGGTCTCCCTGCTGTGTTCATCTGTAATTTGATTAAAATGGCAGATCTGGGCCTTGCACAGGTCTCTGTGTTTGGCCTTGTTCTGCTATCTTTCTGTGGTTTTAACTGAAGCCGTTCTCCCTCACTAACATGAATGAAAGAGCTGTTCACTTCAATTTAGTTCAGGTCCAAATGAGGAACTAAGGGTTCAGAACTTTGTCAAAGGTTCAGTGACAATGTAAAACATAAAGCACCTTTTTTTTATTATTAGAACAGCTTCAAACGTAAGATAAAACATTTAAAAGATATAAAAATAGTCACAATTTAGAATTTACTTTAAAAAAGAACCAACAATAACAACATATAGTTCAAATAAACGATTAATTTAGTGATTTTATTGCTTCAAAATAATCAATAAAGATCAGACTCTTGTTTAAATGCTGAGTTAATTTTATGTGCAAAAAGCAAATTGAGTTCAGCTAAATAAAGATTGATCAAGGTTGATAAAATGTATTATAGCTTAAATATTTTAATGGCATTTGAATAGCTCCATCCTAAAATAAACTACGTTTTGTGACCATAGATCTTTTGCTCCATGTTGCTTAATTCAGCAGTTTTTAAACACAACTCTCATCAGACTGCTAGTTAGTTATAGAATTATTTTAGACTTGATTCTTTCTTATTAATTGTGTAGTAATAGTCTTTTGAAAAAGTAACACACTCTAATTTTTCTTTGTAAATATCAAGAAACATTTTAGTGTGTTTTTTCCACATTAACAAATTATCGACAAAGTTTTGCGCACATTTGTAATGGAAACGCAGCTAGTGAGACTTTTTTTCTCTCTTCAAAACTGTATTTTAACTTAAATTTGTAGCCTGTACACCCTTGGAGTTTAAATTTAGGAAAAGCAAACCCTGCTGAAAACTGATTTATTGTAATTTCTCTGAGAGACTAAAGGATTTTGTACTGATGTGTCATTATTTTTTTATTAAACCCTTATTCTTACCCAGTATTACCTAATTGTGTCCTTCCAGTTTGAAAACCCAGCAGTATTTACTATTCATGCGCAGCATCCAGGCTAAATTTTGTTAGCAGTGGAAGTCAATGTCCTGTATTTCTCTGCATTCTGTGCATTTAAAACTAGGGGTGTAATCTCGTTATGCCTGCGTGTAATGACAATAAAGGCATTCTATTCTATTCGAAATCACCAGCTTTATCACGATACGATACTACATCGATAAGTTTAGATGACGATTCTATATTGCTCAATATCACAAAGTCTGTCATGATACCATTTCGATTCAAATCAATTCACATGTCTGCAATCGATATAATGCAATATCATATGCCCATCTAACACAATTACTGTGTTAGATTTGCATATGATATCGACTCACATCAAGAATATGATGACGAATATTTTCATTTTGTCTCGATATAACTGAATCATGAACCATTCAAATCGATATATTGATATAGATCAATGTATCGTTACACCCCTAATTAAAACTCAAGTAGCATGTCTCCTATTGTTGGTACAATACTAACATGGGACAGAAATGGACAGTAAAGAAAACAAAAGCTTTATTACTGAAGCTAACACAGATTTTGATGCACAGAACGGCCATATTGGATCTTAAGGTCAGGGTTGGTCAGGAATTCTTGACTTATTTTGGCCTTATTTTGACATTTATGATGGGTTTCAGTTAGTTTTATGATTGTTACTGATGTCAGAGCTTTATCCCAGAATACACTGTATCAAGCAAACCAGAGTTAGTTGTTTTGACATTAAAAACTGACTGTACAGAACACACTTTCAACAACAAACATTACACTTATGCACCTCCCATCTAGACTAGATTTGGGTGGGAACAGCAGGACTTGGGGGGGGGGGGGATAACTGATTGAACTCCCTGCCAGATGAAACAATAAGATGTGCTTAAACAGACATGAAACCACCCATGGCGGAGGTTTTTTAGACACTGTCTTCAGTGACTCACAGCAAACATTGGAGGACATCGACCCACCAGCGCTCACATCTGTTGTTGTGGTTTGTCCTTGAGAGGGGAATGTAATCTTTGCTGAAGTGTGCAACACAGTTTGTTCAGAGCACAACCACAATGTTTCGTTCTTTGGGTTTTCTTTGCTGCGGTGACGCTTCAGTGTCAAAGATGTTTGTGGTTGTGTTTGAAACCCACAGGAAGTTTCTTTGTGTGTAAGGTAAAAGGGAAACTTTGCTACATGGATTTCTCGTGTCTTTTTACGTAACTGGAAAAGTTAAAAAAAACTGATGCCAATCCACTGGACATTTCTTCTAAACAAAACATTTTAGTTTCTTTCATGCCTTAAAACAACCTGGAAATGTTTCAGCACACACGTACCCTAACTATGTCCAGGGATGTGCCCTTTCTGTATTTTATTGCTGCACACTATTACAGCCTGTCGATGTTTGTAATTCACTCTGAAGCCATAATTCTAGAGTGTGATGAGCCATGACTTTCATGACTCCTTAAACGAAATTCACTGTAATTTAAATAATTTCAGCCTTCAGTGTCTTTCCTGGTTTCCAGAATGGTTTGATTGCACCACACGGACACCATGGGGCACATTAGGTAGGTATTAACAGCAGCAGATGTTGGCATATTAAGTACTGGGTGGCTCTTCGATAAAGAATCTACTGTGGATTCGTGTTATCCAAAATGTCAACCCAAGGGAGATATGTGAAATTAAAGATTAGAAGACGATGGCCTTCTGTTCCAGTTTGTGGGGGGGTTGGGGTGTCACCATGTGCCGCAGTGCTTTAAGGAACTGAAATCTGAGATCTGATGCAACAGTTTCATTTCCTTGCGCGTGCTTCGTCTGACTCGGCGTCCGTGTTGTTTTGACTGGCAGGAGCGTACCTGGTGCCCTATCTGATCCTGCTCATATTGATTGGCATCCCGCTGTTCTTCCTGGAGCTTGCAGTGGGTCAGCGTATCCGCAGGGGCAGCATCGGGGTGTGGAACTACATAAGCCCTCGGCTGGGGGGCATTGGCTTTGCAAGTTGTGTGGTGAGTCTGACACGGAAGTCTCTTTTTTTTTTCTGGTTTCGAAAAGTGAAACTGGACAAAAAAAACTGATGCAATCTTGTATCAGTTTCACTGATGCAGTGTAATTATTGCATCAGCATGATGATTCATCATGCTGATGCAATATTTTTGGAAAGGTAATACAGCTTTCGAGAACATAGGTGATTTCTGCACGCATTTGACATCTTCTTGTTTTATGTGTTTGGGGTTCTTTACATTCTCTTGTCTTGCAGGTGTGCTTCTTCGTGGCCCTCTATTACAATGTCATCATCAGCTGGAGTTTCTTCTACTTCTCTCAATCCTTCCAGCAGCCTCTGCCATGGCACGAATGCCCACTCATCAAGAACAAGACCAGTACATGTAAGACACAGGACCTGGACAGGGGGGTCAAAAAAAGTCTGAACTCTAATAGGATATAAGGTTCAATACGGTGGCCCAGAGGTGTCAACACAAATACAAAAGCCACAACACAAATACAAAAGCCGCAACACAAATCAAAAAGC
>JAUBOC010000011.1:2124214-2141505 GCA_032275365.1 Anablepsoides cearensis
TGGGTGCTGGGTCTGGAGTCTGCTGATAACTGAATGTAAAGTATCACAGGCTGTAGCCGCGTTAGATGAGGGGGGAACATAAACTGATGTCACAACTACGTGTGAAAATTCCCTTGGGAGCTGGTAAGGGCTCATGCTAACAGCTAATAGCTCAAAGTCTTTACTGCAGTGTGATAGACTTTTACCCAAAGACTATTCTTAGAGAAGAGTAACTTTTACCAAAGTGATTTTATGGTAGGATACTTGTACTTTTACGTAGGGCTAGGGGATATGATCACAATTATTTTTTCATATTGTCCAATCAAAATTTCACTTTCACTAATATAATAAATGGCTGTGATTTAGTAGAACATTAAATTCTTTTTACAAGGTATTTTTAGAGATATTTACCAAAAAAAACATTATTTTTGCGTAAATCATATAATCTCACATTAATAAAGTTATCCTGTTGTAATATAAAAGTTATAGAAAGGAATTTCACATTAAATATGTCATAAAGAAATATAAACCCTACAAACAGCAACAACTTGTGCACACTTGCCTGTTGAATAGGATGTAAGCTCATTATTTGATGTGTTACAGCAGCTCAGAGCTTTTAATAAATACAGGCGTCTGTGGACAAACTAATTATTTTTCTATTATTTTAACTTTAATGTTTTCATTGAAGAAGCTTTAATTCCAGTTTTGAAACAACAGACTAGTTAAAGATTTTTTTTACAAACTGAGTTAAAACAAACTTGGGTAAGGAAATTATCCGAGTTGTTATTCCAGTGGTTGATTTTGTATGATTGGAAATATTGAAGATAATTTCTAAACTTTTATGAACAAAGGAAAAAAAAATGCTCCCTTTTTCCCAATTAGCTCTAAAATTGATTAAATTTAGAATTAACTTCACGCAGAGAGCTCTTGTAATCAGTGTTTTTAACATACAGCAACGAGAGGAGCTGACGAAGCATAAAGAGAAGGTGATCCGGAAGCGGGATCGTCTCCTGCGAGAGGGGGCGGAGTCAGAGAAGGCGGTGCTTCCCCTCAGCGAGGAGGTGGATGCATTGGCTGCCAACATTGACTACATTAACGACAGCATTGCAGACTGTCAGGCCAACATCATGCAGATGGAGGAAACTAAGGTATGAAAGTGTTTGTATGAAACGAGCATGAGCTCTGAATGCACGGATTCATTTTGTTGTTGTAAAGTTTGTTTTGTTTGGGTTGTTTTGGGTGATTCGTCTTCAAAAAAACAAATATTTGAAACATTAAGAGTGATTTTTTTTCCAGAGTGACGTGAATGTTTTTTGTTTTCCAGGAGGAGGGCGACACGGTGGATGTCTCTGCTGTGATCGGCTCTTGTAGTCTGGCTGAAGCTCGTTTCCTGCTGGATCATTTCATGTCAATGGCAATTAACAAGGTATCAACCCTCAAATGAAAATAATGCTATACCTCGTGACTTCAGTTAATCATAACAATCATACCTCTTCAGGGTCTGCAGGCAGCTCAGCGGGAGTCCCAGGTGAAGGTCATGGAGGGCCGGCTGAAGCAGACTGAGATCACCAGTGCTACTCAGAACCAGCTGCTGTTCCACATGCTGAAGGAAAAAGCTGAGTTCAACCCAGAGCTGGATGCACTGTTAGGAAATGCTCTTCAAGGTAAAAACTGCTTCATGTTGGAGAGTAGAGGTGAAAGTCTCTGTAATGATGGGGTGGTGGTGTAGCTTTTCTTTTACAGGATAGTTTTGATATATTTGTAAGTATGCTACCTACACAATCACACAGTATGTATTTTTCAGGAAATGGACTGGATTACTGGTTAGTTGCATGATTGGGTCTTTGCAGATGCTCTTGCCTGTTGCCTTCTGCTTAATAGAAG
Organism: Anablepsoides cearensis; assembly: GCA_032275365.1. Lineage (NCBI taxonomy): Eukaryota > Metazoa > Chordata > Actinopteri > Cyprinodontiformes > Rivulidae > Anablepsoides > Anablepsoides cearensis. The sequence goes on from JAUBOC010000011.1 coordinate 2,126,078, forward strand.
CTGGACTCATTATGCAACTGATTCATAAGTTCTAATAAACTCTAATCAAATTCACGAATCACAGAGAGAATCTGTTTAATTGTAAAATTGCTATGTATGCAGATGATACTGTATTTTATATACATAGTAACAGTATAAATCAGGTTGCCCAACAGCTTACCAACCTAAAATCTCCATAGTTCTGTATGCAACTTACTGAATTTAAAACTATAGATGTTTTTCTTAGTCATACAGTTTTAGTGTAGACTAGTTCTGGGCGGTATGACCCAAATTTTATATCACAATATTTTCAACAAATATATACCGGTATTACAGTATTTCACTGTATTTTTCTTTTCATCAAAGCTCAGATAATAAAAGTACAAACGCTGCTTATTGATCAGCAAACCAGGGTCAGCTGAAGTCATTCTCTTTCTGCAACACAGAAACTATTTCTTGACTTATCTTTTACTGTACCTCTGTCTGTGTTGCTGTTTCCCTCTTTGCCTGGTTGTAGACAGTAGTCACGCATTTTGGTACAGTCGTGAAGGAGGAGGGTTGAGCAAAGATCACTATTGGGTCTATCGTTTTGTGTTTACAACTCAGCCTCTGTGCACCCGTCAACTCACCCATACATTTACGTTGCTCGTGAAATTTATCCGTTCACATCACTGAAGAGGTGTATACTGCATTCAGTGATGGCAAAAACAGTAGAGGTTTATCTAGGGCTCGGCGATTAAATCGATTAATCCAATTTGCCATTTATAAAGATTTAAATTTGGAAAATCGTGATTTTTTTTTTTCCCACCAGTGCACTCTTTGGGGCTTCTGTAGTTCAGAGGTCACCCCACCTGTCCCTCAAGATGCTTGGTACACAACATGACAATATGGCAGCTAGCAAAGAGGATTTACTTCTCAAAAAAGGCACTGTTTCTCCACAAAAAGCAGGAGTATAACTAATTTGTTTCGACACCTGAAACAGGCACGCCGTTAAGTGGGAAGCAAAATCAATTAAAATCGAATTTGGGGTGAGAAAAATCAGAGATTTTTATTTTGGGCCATATCGCCCAGCCCTAGGTTTATCTTTTTACGTCAGTCAACGTAAGCAGTGAAATCGCCACCAGTGACCAGTTGTTGAGAAGCTGCTCCAACAATAACATTAGCTTGCTAATGTGCATCGCGGTGCTGCATGGAAAAGTGTCCCCCGTGAAACAGTTCATTGGCGGCCACGACGTAATGTTCAGAATGTGTTCAGGCTATTTAAACTGGTATGTCGGTGTTCAGAAAATTCATATCATAACAAAAATATAAAACATTTTTTGATACAAACAGGTATACCGCCCAGCACTAGTGTAGAGGAGTGTAGTGGTGGTTTGTTTTGGTTTTGGGAGAGGCTCAGAGTTAGGTGTGAATAGTTGTAGTTTGTGCTAAACTTTAACTGAGGTTCAGTTGAACAATGTTTTCACAGCTCAAATTTTAGACTAAAAAGAAATGACATGCAAGACGTACATGCACTTTTTGATTGACCAGTTGCAGAACTGTTCTGCTGCATTAAAGCAAATTAATTACTACAAGCAAATTGATTCCCTCTGTTTTTACCAGCCTCTGTTCAGCAGTACGCTGTGTTTAATGTACCAGTTGTACTTATGGATTTATTTATAGTGGTTTTATTTTTCCAGTTTTGGGGGACTGTGTTTTTGTTTTGTGCATTGCCTCTTTTGGTTCCCCCATGTTTTCTTTTCTGGTATTTTTTTACAGAGCTAGGTAACATCCCAGCCGGTAAGTGAAACCTCATTAGACATATGAATGCATGGTTTCTTTTCTTTGCACTCCAAGAACTAACTCAACATAACTGAAGCCGGTGCATGAGGTGCAGTGCAATCATCTGTCAGCTGACCTCTTCCTCTCTCTCTACTTGGACACACTCCTCGGCTTTGCTCGTGTGTGCTACAGCCTCCATGCTTTAGCACCTTCTAACCCTCCACAGGACCCTCACAACCTGGATGTTTTAGCTCTGTCGGACCCATTAGGTCGTCTGACCCCATCAGGAGCATCAAATTATTGATTCCTCACACCCATAAAACTCTCCTCCACACATTAGGTCCCTTACCACCACGTCTCTCTGAATAACCCCTCTGTTTTTTTCTCATTCATTTGAACCTGTGTAGCCCAGCAAGGACCACGTTTGCCAAAAAAATAAAAAAACAGCATGGTGCTGCTCTGACATTGAGCTCATCTGCTTCTCTTGTTCTTGTTTTACATCCATTTTTGAGCAGCTGCAGAAAAAAAGCTAAATGGAGAGAGCGATGAGTAGTTTAATCTTAAATGAGTTAAGATGAAAGAATGTTCTCACAGTTCATTGTGGTTATAACTCTGTTTTAATGTTTTTCACTGACCTCATTTGACAGAAAATGGGGACGACAGCAGCAGTGATGAGTCGTCTCAAAGTCCTTTGGCAGAGGGAACGTAAGTTTCTGCTTATTTTCTTTGTTGTGTTATGCTGACTTATTCTATTTGCCATTTTATTGCTATGAAAAATGTGTTGGCACACTCAAAGAACATAAAAACAACACAACACAGGTATGACAAACATGACATGGCATCCTGTTTGTCAAAAACACTGGCCGTTTAGATGAACTCGTGTGTTTTAGTTTTTTTAGTAAGGTGTTTTATGTCGGATGCCCTTCCTGACTCAACCTTCACAATTTACCAGGACTTGAGACCAGATCAAGAGATGCACTGACCTCATCTATGTCTCCCTTAAAGGATTTGTCTGAAGAATGTTCTGAAGCACTTTTCTAAGCAGTACCAACAATAACTATAATTATTAGCTGAAAACTCCTTAATTTTTACTACTAAGCTAGTGAATCTACTTTCAATACCAGCTGAGAAATCCCAATATCCAAATAAGGCAAAAGTTTCCATTTTTGAAATGACGTCAAATAAATTTCATTTGAATACACAGAAAATAGGATACAAACCATTTTTCTAGGGATCTTTCCTGATTAGTACAACAAATCAAATCGTGTCTCTGGAACCACTCATATCAGGATGATCTAGGTATCAAAATGTAGCTTAAAACGCCAAGAATTTGAAAATGTAGGCATTTCAAGATAATCAATTATTCATATGATAAATTTAAAATAGTCTCCAAACAATATTATCATTTATCACAATAATTTCTGAGACAATTTATCGTCCATCAAGATTTCTTACTGTGACATTATGAAAATGTGCTTTGTTTATTATGACCAAACCCTGATCTGATGGTTTCTGCTCAGGTTAATCAACACTGAGGTCACTTTGCTGTCTGTAGCTATCTGTTAATGTTTGTTGGTCTTTTTCTAGGCAATTCTTAGTCATTAATTATTTTTTACTGTATTTTGCACTTTTATTTACTATAGTGGTTTATGTATAATGGTTTTTAATATATACAGCAACTTACTGACTGTGGGCAGAAGGTTGTTGTTTTCAACACTTTGAGGATTTAATCATTCAAATTTTGTTTTTAATTTTAAAACTATGTATTCTCTTTTATATTATTTTATGTTTTTTATATACATTTTTTGTTATTTTATAATACTTGTCCAAGACCAATAAATGAAAAGTAGCTTTTTTGCCATCTTTTTGCTAACTGTTTTTTTATTGATGCTCCTTGTTAAATAAACTAAAGTAAAGCCTAATATTCATATGATGTGACATCCATCAGATTGTCTGCTTCCTGTGTAATGGATTTTTCATGTAGCATCTGTTCAGAGTATATTTCTTGATGGATATTGATGTATGAAAAGTTTAAGTGCATTTCTTGATGCATTAAAAGTCTAATGTGTTCCTTTTACAGCGCTTTGACGTCAGACCTCATGAAACTTTGTGGTGAGACAAAAACAAAAAATAAGGTATTTTAGTGTTTTTTGTGTTTACACTCTATATTTAAAAAAAACACCACTTTATTTTCCAGTATTGTATTTTGTAACTTTGGACAGGCTCGTAGAAGGACCACCACTCAGATGGAGCTGCTGTACGCCAATAGTGACTCTGCTGCTGACGCAGCTGCAGACTTCGCTGGTCCGCTGCTGCAGCCCCCTGAAACACCTGAAGCCAGTGGAGACATGGACTTCTCATCAGTCAGGGACTACACAGTTCTCTCCCCTGGCTTTTCCTCTAAAATGGGCAGCATGTAAGTCTGAGCCCAGCGCTCTTACTAACAAATGACCCTCCCTCTGTCCTCTGCTGCTCCTGCTGCTTTATTAGTTATTTGCTTGGCATCCTTTACAAACATCTGTATAAAGAGCCACACCTCCAAACAATGAGTAATTTGATGTAAATGCATGAAGAGATGGGAACGTATCTGCTTTCGTACAACTTCTTTATTGTCATCACCTGCAAAAAGGTCCTCTTTAAATTAATCTTAAACTCTAAAAGCAAATTCCTAACCAAGCTGCTTCGTCCATACAGTGCTTACTGCATGCTCATCTCTTCATCCCTGCCATTATTTTCTGTTCATTTTTTGCATTCATGTGTTGTTTTTTTTATTTTATAATTTTGTCTGTACTGTCTTTTGTGTTGTTTATGGATAAATTGGTCAAACCGAAGGCTCAGTTCTGGCTCCAGGCCAGGCGTAGAGAAGCAAGCTCCGGAGCCTTCTCCGCTCTCTCGCAGGAAGACCTATGACAAGTCACAGGCAGCGGCTGACAGGGCAAAGGTCAAGGAGATTAAACAGTAAGAAGAGCTTGATGCCAACACTGTGGCTGCAGAGCTGAAACAAAGAAAGGCAACTTCTCTTTAATGCTACTAATCTCTTGTCAATTTCCTGCTTTGGGAAAGCATCTATAATACTTTGCATCTTGTCTGATGACCTCAAGAAACCTAAAGCTATGGTTCAAATACTTTTTAAGTGTTTTTTTTAATGAACAATTAATATCTTTCCTGTTGTATAGCTTTTTGAATGACCCTTATTCACAAAAAATGTTTAACTATTACTAGATTGATGAGCTAACAGCTAATCCGAGCAGCACCAAAACTCAAATGGATTGCTGTCTGTTTAAAGGAGACCTAGGATGCGTTTATATAAAGGGTCTATATAAAGTGGAACTGCAATGCTTTGGTCTGAATTCCTCCTTATTATAACTCCACAACTCATTATGAGGCACTTCACACTTAGAGCCCTGCAGGTTTCAGGCCAATTAATTTAAGCTTGATAGAGGGGTTTTTGGCAGTTCCATTGCAAATAATTTCAAATAATTTGACGCAATTGTCATTTGACAAAAATGCCATAGAAAATAGAGAAAACTGAACATGTTGAAGCATTACTTAAAAATAATATGAAGATATCTATAGAGCACTGGGAGAGAGAATGCAAATTCTCTGCACTCCTAGTGACTCGAAGTACAAAATGCATCTAAAAAAGTGTTTTTTTAATGAAATGTCTCCTTTAAAACCACTCTAATCTAAAATATTTCATATAAACAGTGTTTATAAGTCTGCATTGCTGCCAGTTTCACATTCTGATATTTACTTTGGGTTCTGTGGTTATTTGCAACACAAACAGCGTTAGCAGCGGCTAACTATAGCACCCCTGGTGGAGAACCTTCAGCATCAAAATCAAAAGATTTCAGCCAAATTAACTGCATAATTCAAAACAGACAGCAATGTAAAGCTTTATAAAGTCATTAACTCATCAGTCTTGTCAAAATTAAAACTTTTTTTATTTGAAGTTTTAACGATATTAATTCTTCATAACCTTTCTATAGAAGCCTGTTTGAGCTGAAATATCCCTTTTAAAGATTGTTTTTTCATTGTAACTTAAATATTATGACTCTTCTCTGAGCCATAATAGAGGTTACTGAAGATTTTGTTTTTATTCACATTCTGCATCAGCTCATGGCTCAATCCTGCCTCTGATCTATTTTTCTCTTCTTAGTTATTTCACTTTACTGTCTTGGTGAAATTAGTCAATTCGTTTGAGTTAAATTTATCATGATGTGTCATGTAAATAGTTCTAAGATTTGCTTCACATCGACTGTTAGAACAGATAAGTAATGTTAGTGTTACAAGCTGATCTTGGCTTGAGTTGTGTGTAACCAACAACCTCAATAGTTCATTCACTTTGCATGTTTGATGCACAAACTCACTGTCAGTGCATGGCTGCTACTTGAATTGTCATGAGGATGTGACCACAGTGCAATGTGAACAAATGGCTCAAGTCCAGCATGTGATGCAGGGTTTATTTTTAAATATTATTTTATTTGCTTGGAAAATTTAATTTATATGGTAATCCTACAGGAATAAATAAGAAGTAAAGAGGTTCCTACCATAAATGCAAAAAGCAATTTGTTTGTGTTTTGCCCATTAAACAAGCAGGACACCAAACAAAGTAACCCCTTCAAGCCTCAGCATGGCATTTACACTGTCACCAGCCTCAGGCTCAGTGTGACATTTGTTATGGCAAATCCCCTCATTCTCATCAACACTTTTTTATGTGCGCAATTATCATTTAAGGTTCACTGAAATTTAGGTTTTTATTAGATTTTCCCCTTTTATTTTAGATGTTTATTCCTGTTTTTCTCACAGCTTTAGTTTGACAGAATTAACAACGCAGAACGAGTTTCCTTTTAGAGAAGTGGAAATAGTTGCCAAATTAAAGTTAAGCTGAGCTGACTTCATGCTTTTCACTGAAGCCAGAACACTAAATCCCAGAGGTATGTTTGCCTGTTAAATAAAAAATAAAAATAAACATTGTAAAAAGTGCATTTTGCTGTTGGGCCGTCCTGTCAGTTCCTCCCATGTGACGTGATTATAGCATATGTGTCTTTCTTCTGCTCTCATGCAGTCCTCCTACTCTTTTGCCAGCAGACTGTTAACACTTTAATTATGCTGCTACTTATTTGGCAGCAGTCCCGTCTTCCTTCACAGCCCAGTCACTGAAAAACCTGAAGAACAGCCCACCACTTCCTGTCTTTTAGGTCCCAGAAACGCCATCCCTGCACTTAGCTGTATGACAGCAGATCTGAGGCGTGCCGAAGGGTCTTGCAGGATAAGCGGGAACGGGAGTGAAGTGAATCTGACATTAACATGCCACAGAGTTGGATTAAAGTTAGAAACTGATGCTAAAGAGGAGAGCAGAGACACGTTCTGACAATTTTCAGACACTAATTGTCTAATTTCCCAAGTGGCTTAAGATATTTTCTGCTTAACGTTAACAAAAAACAACTGTGGATTTCAAGGAGTGCATTAACTTTAAGGGAGGATGTTGCTAAAGTCAGAATATGTGTAAATGTTTCTCAAACATTTTTTTTTCTGCAGTAACCTGTAATTCTTCGTGTAAAGAAAGCCCAGTTAGCCCTGCGCATTGAGGCAAAGAAAAATAAACCCCACTGAACAAACATGGGAACATGGAAAACCTAAAATACATCAAGAAAAGAGCAGATTTTTTTTATTCTTACTGCTCACTAACAGCAGCATTTACTCTGGCCTAGTAGGGGTTCAGACCTCCCTCAATATCTGCTCTTTAAGTTCCTTTGTACTTCATTTATTATGATAATGTAACATTAAGAAAATCACAGTAGTTGTTGTTGAAATCAGTAGCTAATCAGTTCTCAAAAAGCCTGGATGCTGTCTTCCCTTCTAGGATGAATATACCTCCAAATGTATTCCAGTAAAACCCCCGGCCGTATTTTCTCCCTGTAATCTACTGAAGTATATTTTTTCTTGATTTGCTGTATAGCTGGCTAGAGATTTACTTTCTGTGTGCAGGGCACAACTGAGAAATAAGCACAGTCACCCTCATATAATCACCTATACTGTCATATGTGACCCATCACATCAAAATGAGGATTAAGTCCAAAAGTGGAATGTGGACAAATGCGCAGATACAGGGTTTTCATTTAAAATGTGCAAAAATTGCATTTTGTCAAAATATAATGAATTAATGCCTTATCAAAGTATCATTTGAATGAACGGTCTGAGATATAATCCTAAAAAAAATTTGAAAGCAGATTTTTGAGCAGTGGCAACCAAGAACCAGATTTTGAGGAAAAATACCTTTTAAAATTTTGAATTTTTCCCTGTGAGCTAGAAATGTTTTTGTTTCTTTTCAACTGGAAAATCTTAATATGCAAATACTATTTGAGGTTTTCTCTTTATATTGACATCAAAAATTACTCAATAAATTTACAAAGATTTAGGATTCAGACCAAACAGTTATGTATTATTGTAACCAGCAAGACCCACGTATGATATCAGAATAATCCAGGTATCAAAATGTAGCTTTTAATGCAAGAAATTTGAAAATGTAATTAGGTAATTTTGACCGAATTTGACTTAATCCTCATTTCGATATGATGGCTCACATATACAAAAATTTGAAATCAAATAATGTTTTTTATTTTCTTTGTGGTTTAAAAGAATAATCTTATAATTCATAAAAGGACAACTGAATGTAGAGCCCCCCTTCACTGCTGCACTACTTATTTTTGGAAGTTCCTTCACAAATTCACAACAGAAGTCATGTCGGAGCACTGCAAGAAAACATTTACCGGTATATACATTATAGAATGACAACTCGTAAAATTCATCTATCTAAAGATTCAGCGGACTGCGTTGAATCTTTCCTTTGTCACCATTTCCCATCCCGCGCAGAGTATTGGTGACAGTGGAAAGGAATGTCCCCCTTTTAACAGGATGACTTATAATCTCCAGTAGAACCATCCTTACGACAGGCAGCTGTCTGCCTCGACCAGCTCGGGTTAAAGAGGGCAGGAAACAAACAGACAAACACAGAATGACTGGTCAAGGTGTCGCTTCTATGGAAAAAAGAAAAAGCAAAATTAATGATAGAAGTAATCACAAATACAAACGTAGAGAAGAGGAAGTAAAGAATGGCAGAGTGAGGAAATGTGGTCAGTCTAATTAATTTTGTAATCGTGGGACAACAACATAATAACTGACATTAGTTCGTCAGTTGAAAGTCCTGCAGTGGGGCTCACTCCCAATTTACACTGCGTCCGTTCCACTCCGACTGCCGCAGGAAAAATGCATCCATTATAATCAGTGAGGTGATTTACACTAGGTGCAGACACCGCTGTGCACATGGCCATTTGATCCAATCCTATTTTATATGGACGGCAGAGCGAGTACGGAGTTTATCTTCAAAGATCACATTGCACCAACAAGAAAACAAATGAGCACAACATTCGTATTTTCAAAATAATTCACAGAATTCGGACTACATTTTGTCAAAATCCTAGCTATATTAATAAATATATGGGTATATTTATACTTTCATGCTGTCAGCACTTATCTTTCTGTTTGGTAGGCAGATCTCAGCATGCGTATATAAACACACACAACAAATGTAGATTTTATTTTGAAATATGGATTCAAAACAAAAGCAAAAGCGATGCAGTTTTAACTGTTGTTTCCTGTCCGTCTTCCACAGAATAAATTAATTTGGTCTGACTTTCACATTTATCAATGGATTTATCGCACAATCTTGCAATTTATGTGCATGCTTCTCACAGTACCTCTGTGCTTCCACAGGCAGTGTAAATTGGGGGTCAGACTGCTAAATGTGGTTGTCTATGTTTATTGCATTTTGTGCTATTCAGGTAAAATCTGATGGATATGGACAGATTTTATTTGTAGGTGTGAACAGAGTCTCAGATCTTTTAGTCTTTGAGAGCAAAATAAATCTCATTGTTCATTGATGCTTTTAAATTGTCTTTTTTAGCACAGAAAAGATGACTCTTCACACCCCTATTATCAATTTTCTTTGGACAGTTATTGGATTTTCTCATTTTGAAACACAGCTTTGTACTTTTTTGGCCACAAGAACTGAATATTGTGCATGTTTGGCGTGGGTTGTATGTGTTCTGCGCTCAGATTATCAATCTAGAGTCTGTCCACTTCTCTGCTTTTCAATGGTGATGTGTATCTTTTTTATTTTCTTTTTTTTTTCCCAGGGGTGTTATTAACCCGGTGCCATCCACAAAGAGCAGCCGATCTGCATCGTTGCAGTGCGTTCATGTGGCAGAGGGGCACGGAAAAGCTGTTTTATGTGTCGACTGCACCGACGACCTTCTGTTCACTGGATCTAAAGGTAAACATTCTCAGTCCATGCTCCCTGCCCCCACATCCTTCACCTCTTGATTCAAACCCCTACGTCTTTAATTAGCAGTCTGTGCATGTCCCCTTGTTACAGTGCTAGTAATTTATTACTTCTTGACATGCTGTTATATACCAGCGAATAAAACCTGACAGGGACTAATAAAGACTGTCATATTCAAAGTGTGTGGATAAATGAGGTAATGAAACAAAGTGACATTATGTATGCAAGAAAATTCTCAAGAGTAAAGAGGTTTTTCAGCTTAATAAATGGAGCTACATGTTAATATTGAAGGGCTGATTTATTCCTACTGTTGCTCATCTTTAAATGCTGGTGTTTTACAAGCAAACTTGTTTGTGTTTTGATCCTCTCTGAATAATAATGCCATCCAATTATAGTTCTGACATCTTCCCACCAGCATATTCCTTGCTATGATACATGGATGTGTGTCTTCTTCAGATCGGACCTGTAAAGTTTGGAATCTAGTGACGGGTCAAGAGATAATGTCCCTGGCAGGTCACCCCAACAATGTGGTGTCGGTCCGCTACAGCTCCAGTTTAGTCTTCACTGTCTCCACCTCCTACATCAAAGTCTGGGACATCAGGGACTCTGCCAAGTGCATCAAAACATTAACGTGAGCACAACTCTGTTTGTGGTTTTGAGAAGTAGTTTGAAAGTTGAACCACGTTGTATACAGCAAATGTCCATTACTGTAGGTTTCTCTGTCTTTATTAATAATAAAATTAGAACATGTCTAAAGTAATTGAGACAGTTGCCAATGCAAATCCATCAGTATTTTTTGTTTAGGACAAGTTTAAAAAATGTTCACTTTCACTTTTGAAGATAATATTTTGAGCTCAGATCTAATGGAAATCAAAGAGAGTTTGGATGCGTCACTTTAAGAAGAAATGCATCTCTACAAAATAATTAGATTTCATGTCCTCTACGATGCTAATGTTCTCTACGATGCTAATGTTTTTTTTGTTCTTATTTTGATTATTTAAGGTGTGTCATTTATTTGTCTTCAGGTCATCTGGTCAGGTTAATGTTGGGGACATCTGCGCATCTACCACCAGTCGGACGGTCACTATCCCTGCAGGAGAAAACCAAATCAACCAGATCGCTCTCAACCCCAATGGAACAGTTCTGTACACAGCTGCTGGGAACTCTGTCAGAGTGTGGGACCTTAGAAAGTAAGAACCAGATCCTGTTCAGTCAGCAGGTGGTGTTAACGTGTGGAAATATCAGTCTGTCTGTAAACAGCAGATGGAGAGGTTTATAATGAATAGTTTGCAGTTTGCTTTATTTTTATCATTGAAAAAGAATTTTTAAAAAATTGGGACAAAATATTTGTTTCCAGACTCACTTTTTTTAAAAGAAGCACACCAAAAGTCTCAAAAGATTTGCTCAATATGTTTTTTTTTTATTTAAGCAAAAGATGGAGCCATATCATACCAGTACCATACCATACCATACCATACCATACCATACCATACCATACCATACCATACCATACTGTACCATACCGTACCATACCATACCATACCATACCATACCATACCATACCATACCATACCATACTGTACCATACCCGTACCATACAGTACCATACCATACCATACCGTACCATACCATACCATACCATACCCGTACCGTACCAGTACCATACCAGTACCATACCATATCATACCATATCATGCCATACCATACCAGTACCATACCATATCGTACCATACCATACCATATCGTACCATACCGTACCATACCGTACCATACCATACCATACCATACCATACCATACCATACCATACCAGTACCATACAATATCATACCATACCATATCATACAATATCATACCGTACCGTACCAGTACCATACCATACCATACCATATCGTACCAGTACCATACCGTACCGTACTGTAAAATTACCATTACCACACACATAACAATTTATTTATAAACTACTAAAAACAGCAGCAAGGCCAACCAGTTTAAAAGCATTTAAGGTTAAATTCATATCATTTGCCCCATATAGCAGCACATACTGTAAAAACATCAATAGCAGTTTGCCAGTGAACAATAAATACTGTAGGATCTGTTGATCCATCACAACATTTCCTCTTCAGTTCCCTACAAACCACAGCACCATTTTCAAATGATACGATACAAAGCCTGGTCTCTTTTCACTACACCTCCAATTGATTTAATTCAGTATGAAAACTTGACAAGCATTCAATTCACGGCTTTTATTAGTTGCTGTCAGATAGCTGCAGTTGGTTTTGATAAATTGCTTTTGTATTTATTTCGAAAAATAAAATAACTGTCACTCAGGATGAGTAAAATAACTAAATCAATAAACCTCGAAGAAACTCGAAGGTAAACAAACTTCTTTCACAAACATTTTCAAGGCACTTTTAAAAACTGAAAACTGAAAATACCCTGTGACGTTCATCATTTTCTTTGTACTTGGTACTAACATGTAATGTGATAAATCAAATGTAGTCACAATGTTTCTGTTTCTGTCAGATTTGTGTCTACTGGGAAACTCATGGGTCACCAGGGTCCAGTGATGTGTCTGACTGTGGATCGGTCTGGAAACAACCAAGACTTGGTGATCACTGGGTCCAAGGACCATTACATCAAGGTGTGTTTTCCTCTTCCTCCTGATGTAACGGCTTTTTATACTGACCTACTGTCGCTCATAAAGTATAAACAAAACAAAAAATAGCTTTATGACGCAGAAATTCTTTGTTAAACAGAAACATTCAGGGATACGATGTGACCTTTTCAGTGATTCAGCTGCCTAATGTCAGATTATGTTTTTCTAGTCGAACATTATAAATTCTCTGTGATTTTTATACTCTGCCTGAATAAATAAATATTAAGTGCTAAATATTAACACTTGGTGTTTTGCTGTTGCAGCTGTTTGATGTGTCTGAAGGCACACTGGGGAGCATCAGCCCGACGCACAACTTTGAGCCTCCACATTACGATGGCATCGAATCGCTGGTGGTCCAGGGGGACATTTTTTTCAGTGGTTCTCGAGACAACGGGATCAAAAAGTGGGACCTGGACCGCAAAGATCTGCTGCAGGTAGTCCGTTAAAATTTGTGTAAAAGGCTTGGACTTTTCAGTTTCTGCACAACTTAGAACTATTGTCTCGCGATACGTTTGCCCCCTGGTATCGCCTAACAAAACATGACCAACATAAAGCACTTTAAACTTTCTGTTATTCTTCCACTGTGAAAGCATTTTTATACATTTCCAATGCCTTTATTCACTCATTAAAAAGATTTTAACACAATTATTTTGTTGGTGTCTCTTTTTGTTTTTGTTCATTAGCAAGTCCCGAATGCTCACCGTGACTGGGTTTGCGCTCTTGGCCTCGTCCCCGGCTCCCCGGCCCTGCTGAGCGGCTGTAGAGGTGGGGTCCTCAAGCTTTGGCACACGGACACACTGGGGGCCCTGGGAGAACTCAAGGGTCACGAGAGCCCCATAAACAGCATCACTGCAAACAGCAGTCACCTGTTCACAGCGTCCGAGTAAGTAACTATAACCTAGAATGTATTAGGAAGTATTTTAATTGAGGTGCAGACATGCACATAAATGTGAAAGAACATAAGTAAATGTGTCGAGCAGCTGTTTAAAATCCATATTTAATGTATTATCTTAGTTTATTCAACCGTTCTTTATTGTTTTGTATTTCAGCGACCGCACTGTGAAGATCTGGCGTGCTCGGGGTGGGCTGGACAGCACCTTAGAAGTTGAAAATGCAGATGATGTCGCCAGTAACTGAAGACGACCGCTTTGCTTTAACTGTAGAGGGAACGAACAGCCCTTTGTGTTGCTGCTGCCCTGCACTTTGACCCCAAAATGTCTCCACCTTAGATGCTCCTTCACTGAGCTCACACTAATCTCATCTCACTGAAACCTGCAGCAGTTCTTCTCTTTGAATGATGTTTTTCCATTACGTGGTGCCGTACAGCTCATTGTGGGTGTTTCTGTGTAGTTACATGACTGGAATCAGCTGGAACATGGTGACACTGCAGATAGATCTGTGTGGAACAAGATATCTTATGTGTGCACAGATCATACAGTATGTGCATGGCCACTGAAATGGGCATGTTTAGATTTCTTATTTTAATGATTGGCCTTGAGCTCTGCAGCATCCAGTCAATATGAGTGAACCTTTCTGTAACAAATGTATTCAGAACTAAACCCGACTTTATTCCACTTTAGGCTTTTCACTCTTTAATGACTTCTTGTTAAAACTGCTAAATCATGATGTGATAAACACACTCTGACTGCAGCTTCACACATGCCACAGTGCTGAACTGCTTTTCCACCAGAGAAAACTGTCTGCAGTGATAACTCTGTAATACTGTACCATTTAATGGAAACACAAAATCAAACTCTTGTACGCTAAATAATTGACTTTAGCTCAGCATAGACTCAGATCTCTACTGGGATGTAACATAGATGAACACTCACCCTGGAAGAAAGCTTGTTGACTTGAAGTTGAGAGTTAAAGGAGGAAGACGTGGCAGAATAAAAGGGTTGGTAGCTGGTCTTCACAACCCACTTCTATAGGCCTGAGGCTGAGAGGAACAAATGTGACTTTGTGAAAAATGGGAAAACACTGCACCCCCCTTAACTTTCCTCTCCTGCTGTGCTGCAGCTTCAGACTAGTGATCACAGCCGTGCAGCCTGTCATTTCGTCTGGTTGCTGCACTGTGCAGCACTTGTGAACTCAACAGTCTTAACAGCAGCAGTCCTACTTGACGCAAAAGTTTGACGGAAAAAAACCTATTTGCTTTCTGTGCAGGAGCTGGCAGAGACAGCTATAAAGCCTCAACCTCCTTTAAAACCAATTATTTGAGTAAAACATATCGCATTTGTTTCATCTGCAGAAAACCAAAGTAAACAGTCTGCTACATTTTGTCTCATTCTATTTATACAGTTTCCCATTACATTGAACATATGTGACCCATCATATCGAAATGAGGATTAAGTCAAATTTGGCCAAATTGACCTAATTACATTTTCAGATTCTTGACTTTAAAAGTTACATTTTGATATCTGGATCATTCTGATATCACAAACTTATCCAGAGATGTGACTTAATTTGTCTTGTTGGATAAGATAATACATTAATATTTGGTCTTGATTCTTATTTTATGTAAATTTTTTGAGGAATTTTTCATTTCCATATGAAGAAGATACCACAAATATTATTTAAATATTGAGATTTCCAAGCTGGAAAGAAACCAAAACTTTGCTAGCTCACAGGGAAAATCTCAAAATTTTAAGGCATTTTTCCTCAAAATCAGGTTTTTTGTTGTTACT
>JAUBOC010000011.1:2146999-2159574 GCA_032275365.1 Anablepsoides cearensis
TAAATACGTTAGCAAAAACCTATAATGAAAAGTTTCCAGACTGCTTATTGATTTTTCTCTTGGGCAAATACATATTTTTTACATATCACAACATCTGCAATTTTCTCAGCTTTAATTTAAGCCATAATTTATAGAAATCGGATAAGAAATGAGGGAGCTACGAATATCTTTGTGACAGATTGATGCGCATCCCGCATTGAAACAGTACCGTTTTGTTGACATGTCTCAGTGCATAGTGATGGCTCCTATGACGGCGCATGGCTAGCTATAGCGGCGACATGTCCAATCCAGTAATATAGATCAATGGGTGGTGCCAAGAGACACTGTGGCTGTGTCTCAGTTAATGGGCTGCATCCTCATGTGAATATGTCAGCTGCCAACATCACCGCCCTGCCATGAGTGCTGTCCCAATTCAAAGGTTCCTCCTCATGCGGCCGAGGAATGCAGCCCAACAAAATGTCGAAAACCAAGGAGGAGTCTGGGAATTCTTCCCTGCCGAGGATATCTCAGGATTTAACGCGCTGCCAGCAAACTAAACAGAGAAGACGGTGGAGTTTTAGTTTTTTTACCCAGTCAGCGTAGGGTGGAAACTTATCACAGACTGAAGAATTGGTTTTTACATGTAAGTTTAGCCACTTGGCTGATGAAATTCATGCTGCAATAAGATGTTAAATACATAATCATGAGGACCCAGCCCATGAATTGAGACACAAGTAGAGTTTGGATAGAGTGTGGGCCAGCATGCTTCAGTGGAAAAGAAATTTGTCAGGACTAATTTGATGACAAAAGAATTGAGATGATTAATTATCTATCCAAAAATGCATTTTACCTTTATTATTCCTGCAATGGGTGGATTACAACACATGGAGAGGCCAAGGCAAGGCACGCTATTTGATAAATCAAGCAGGTGCTCAACCTGCTGAATGAACCGTCTCACTCCTTCCTCAGACTAATTGAAGCTGACACTCGTGTTCCTTTTTTTAGCTCTTGAGTTCAAGCTGCGCTGGTTAATTGAGTTTGTTTTGCTCAGGTGGCTTTTGTTATTTGACTACAGAGTGACTCTTTTTTTTTCACTGGCCAATCCCCCCCAAAAACATAAAAAATCTGTTTAAATGAACTACAACTGGAAGCTACGAGGATTAATAATCCACCTGTTCAGTTCATAATTAGCTGTGCTTTGTTACTGCCAGTTGAAGGCGTACCCAGTAACATTTAGAAACAAAGCACGTCTTTAATCCTTTCAAAGTTTGATTGTTTCCCAACTTTATCACAGTATTCAAGGCATCCTGTTTTACTTTAACTGTACACTATGATTTAATTTGCTTTTACCCACAAGAAACGCTTGGATGGCTGCTCTGGGAATACTCAACATTTCAAATAAAATTTACCAATTATTTCTCTCTATTATTTCCTGTGTCACTTCGATGTAGTTGATCTAAACTGTGCTTTATGTGATTAGCTTATGTAACATATCAAACAACAAATGTTAACCTCAAATTACAACTGAGTTAAAAGATGAACATTGTGCACTAGTTTTTTTTTTTTTAATTTTGAGAGACATAATCCCTCCAGCAAGTTCTAGATTTGCCCCGAGGTCTCTTCCTCTTTCAGCGCTCCTCCAGAGGAAATCCTCTATAAATCTTTCTGGTTCAGATCCATCAGTGTCTTCGTGTGATCCCAAGACAAAGACTACTCATTGTTTTTTAAGTGAAGGATAGTTGTTTTGGATTGTTATTCTTCAGTAGAATAAACTGTTGTTGTCGTTCACCCAGTGTGTCTCACTGCTGTAGGGCAAGTGAGTAAATTCTGTGAGATTACACGTTTTATACTGGATTTCATTTTGTGTCAATTCCGTAATTCCATTTGCAATTTCCACATTGCGGATATCATAGGGCCCTACATATCTCAGTCCTATTTTTATTTATTTTTTTACAAACCTGGGAAATTTTTCCTCATACCCCCTGTAATATGCTTGCGTACCCCAAGGGGTACACGTACCCCTGGTTGGGAATCATTGCTATAGGGCTTCTGGTTTCTGCCAAATTCCCTAAGATTACTAGATATGCACACCAAAACTCTCAATGTCTTCCAATGTCTCTGATCTTTAGATTTTTCCCTTTAAAACATCAAGTAAAGAGTAGTTTTAACTTTTCATGTGTCCAACATTTCAAATTAACATGTAGTTTTCACTTAATGATTGTTTAATGCTTAAACCCTAACCCTAGACTCCAGAGGACATGTATGTCCAAATATTCATTGCAATATCTACATGGTCCATCCTGCAAAATGCGCTCCCTTTGACGTAGTTGCATGACAAAAATTGTTGGTTTTGTTGTACCTACTAGCAAACACTTATAAAGAGTCAAATGGCAAAACCCTCCTGGATGGAGAACACAGACGTGCACAGAGAAACACATCTGTCGAAAAATGTGGAGCTTTAACTGTGACAGCTTTGTGTCCAAGTAATGGTGGATATCGGGGCAGAGACTTCCAGTGAGAAGAAACCTGTGCTGTGATGTAGGAGGAGCAGGAGGGGTTTCCCAGGAGCTCTGCACCATGTGTCTCATTAGACTATGGAAGGTGTGTGAGACTTGCATGACAAAAATTGCGTAACTTTTCATCCGTTATCTTCTGCCGACACCCTGTCTTGTCCATCGCTGCCAGTCAGAACTACTGCAGACTTATCCGGCAAGAGTTGTGTGATTGGTCAGAACTTGGTGGTCACGTTGGCTTGTGCAGAGCAGCACATCCTTCAGAATGTGATTTTGCTGAAAATAGTCTGCTCCTTGAAGCCGGATGCTAAAATAACAAGATGGAACGCACAACCAACGTTCGACTGAACGCACAACCAACGTTCGAGTCATTTAATTTCCGCAAATAACAAGAAACAAAAAACAAGTTTCCTTCGACTCCTCACATGATACGAGCCAAAAAATCGGACACATCGTCAAGTGAAAAAGACAATTGCCTCCTGCCATCACTGCTGTTGTTTATATGCTAAGGGGTGCTACATTGGGAGTGTTGTGGGAGGGTGGTTTATCCCCCTTCTTCTACTTGAGTATGAACACTCGGTGAGAAAAGATGTCTGAAATGATGTAATCACTGTTCCACAGTCTTATGTCTTGTGGAAGTATAAACCAGCCTTTAATGGTTACCGTTGCCTCACAGCAAGAAAAGAAGGCCCTTGGTGCAAATCCTAGTGGGGTCCTGGGGTTTTCTGTGTGGCATGTTCCTCTTGTGTTTACATGGGTTTTCTCTGGGTACTCTGGTTTTGTCCCAAAGTTTAATGCTACCTTTAAGCCCAGGTCTCTCTCAATTGGATTTGCCTGGTTAAATAAAAATAAGGGAATCTTGTGGTTCCCACCAAACGTGTTTTGAGCAGCAAAAGTGCACCCAATGCCTCAAGTTGGACGCACTGAAATGTGTTCGGTGTGAACACAGCAGCAGACTAGACGCACGTCTGAAGAGGGAGGAGTGTCTTGTTTTTTTCCGGTCTGTCCTTAATGACGAGTGAAATTAAGATAAAATAAAGAAAATGGCTTTGCTTTGTTTACTAAAGAGCAAGTGAATGTTACGCACACCAGATAATTTAGAGGTGGTTTGTTCGGTTAGTTTTTCCACTCCAGGAGCTGCAAGCTAACAAACTTTTTTTTCTGTTCCGAGCCCAGTTTAAATACAGCGGCCAGTTTAATGAGCTGCTGACCCACATTGGTGCTGATATCTCCAGCCAGAACGCCAACTGCAGACGGTCGGTTTCACCTTGAGCTTCTGTCCATCTGTTTCAGGTTCAGGAAACCGTCACATGGAAAAATTATTCTCTCTGATTGGTTGCTGCTGTGCATTGAGCAGCCAAAGTTCAATTATTTGAACTCGAGCAGCGACTGCTTTCGATGCTCCGCATGCACGGAAAACGCTCTGCCGCATCCTGCCACTACGTTGTTCGCTGCTCTAAACTGGCAAAATGTGCCGCGCTGCTCCTAGATGCAGGTCCACCATAGACTTTGCATGTAAACTGGCTGTTTAAAATGTGTCCGGTGTCTACCGGACACGGTCTTCAGTTTATGCGTTAGGTCGTCTTAGAGGCAGGGCGGCTGTGGCAGAGTGGTTAGGGGAGTCGCCCTAGAACTGGAAGGTCCCTGGCACTGATTAGTCTCCATATTGTTACATGTTAGTTTTGGGAGATCTAGTAGATTGCTGTGTGAATGGGTAAATGACAGCACAGATTGTAGTGTGAAGCGCATTGAGTATACTGGTTAGGTAGAAAAGTACAGTCCATTTACCATTTAAAATATTAGAAAAGTTTTGTGTTTTATAGAAGAAATGGATGTTAGAATCAGGCACACTTCAGATTTTCTTCACAAATGTTCTAAGTATTCAGCCAAATGAACCTGTTGAAACCTTCAGACCCTAAACACACATCTAAAGAAAAAAAGTTCCTTAAATATGTTCTTGTGTTTCCACGTTGCGTGTGTGATGGTGCGTGTTTGTGTGTGTGTGTGTGTGTGTGTGTGTGTGTGTGTGTGCTTCCCCTCGCCCCTCCTTTCTCCTCCGGCGCGCTGCAGCTCGGTGTCAGCGGATTTTCTCTCCTCAGTGTGTTTTGGTTCTTCCAGAAGACGAGCAGAGCTAAAAGCCTCTTTTGAAAAGACAGCCAGGCTGCCCCGGCTGTTCCATCGGTCCTTCCCTCCCTCCTCTCTCTCTCTCATGCCGCCGCGCCGGTGGCTCTGCTGCCGGGGTGACCTGTGATCCACCGCGCGGAAGCCTCTCTCCATGAACATGGCGTGCATCGGGGACGCAGACCCCTTCACCGCTGCGATACCCGCCACCAAAGTTGAGCTGACGGTTTCCTGCAGGTGAGCTGCTGATGTTTGCGCTGCTGCGCCGTGGTGTCAGCGGAGAGGAGAGGATACAACAAACTCCCTCTGCTCAGGTTTTTACTATCAGATCATTTTTAACAAATCATATTCTGTGTGTGCGCGCGTGTGTGACAGAGGACGGAGTCAAATGTATTTTAATTAGGAAGCATTTTGTGCGCCTCAAGGACCAGTCTGTTTGGTTTCAGCAGTTTCTACACATAGAAAAATCTCATCTCAGTTTGCAGCTGTCTTAACATATAGAGCTGTTTTCTCTATGATTGATATAGTAAAATAATGTTACAGCATGAACTATTCAGTTATAATAATTAGGGGGGCATCTCAGCAGGAATCAGTATTGAAAACAGGAGAGTATTTACTGTCAGGAACTGATACTGAAATTTAAAACAAAAAAAATGAAAGAAGTCTGAAACATGTGCTTATAGATTTATATTTACATCTCTGCTTAATGTCGAAGTGTGTAAAAAAAATCAGCATATCAATAATCTTACAGTAGAGGAGGGTGGATTCTTTTCAGTGCATTTACAAACATATATATCTTGAGGCTTAAAACAGAGAGAAAATATTGTCATTAAATTTTTCTAACTTGATATTAGATGATTTAATTACTGAATTGTGCACAATCTAACCCCACATTTCTACTACGTGAGTTTGTAGAGCAGAGGTTCTCAAACTGGGGTCTGTGAGAAGAATCTTGGGGGTCCTCAAAGAAAGTCACTAAATTGTTAATTTTGTTTTTATCTTTAAAAATGCATGGAGAACAATGAACGAATAAAACAAACATAATAAACTTAATAAATATATATATTCCCATGGCATTTAGGGGTTTAAATTACAATAAATTATCTTTTAAAACAGCATGGGGATTATGACGGGGTCCCTGGAATTTTCTTTGCCCTTGTAAGGGGTCCCAGACCCAAATGGCCTGAGAACCCCTGCTCTAGAGCAGGGCTCTCCAACATGTTTTTTCCTTAAGAGCAACTTTCACAAAAAAGAAATTGTCTGAGAGCTACTTTTTGAAGCATTAAATTTTTAACTTAAACTTAAACTATTGGATAAAGCTTGTTTTGCACAAAAAATGTCTTCAATTCACAGGAAACCACTACAAAGACAGAACAGAATTTAAATGAATGCGCTTTTTGTGTTTATCCATAATATCGTGTATTTCACACTAATAACTTAGGGTTTTAACTGCGTCAGATTTGTGCACAAATAACGTCGGCATTGTAGACTCCAATGGGAAAAAACCCGTGCAGTGACGTGTACCGCAGGAGCAGGGGTTTCACAGCAGCTCGGCACAGTGTGTCTCAAGGGACTATGACCATACAAAGCCCTAAATTGTTTGATTGACAACCAAAGGGAAGGGACTTCTATATATTGATTGGAATAAAATGAAAGTTTGTTTGGCCAGTGACAAAATAAATCTTGCTTCTCCTAATTTTTCATAGAGCTACTTTAAATGAGCTCAGGAGCTACTGGTTGGAGACCTCTGCTCTAGAGTCAAATATTTCCTGAAACTTAAAATAAAATGAAATGTGAGTATTTAAATTACATTATTATCTCAAATCCAAAACCGTAATTTCAGCAGTATAAATAAACCGGTCTGGATAATACTAATAATACTAATTAAATCTGATGTTAGTTAAAAAGTGCTCATTTGAATTTTACTGCTCCGTGTGCTTTTAGGATACTCGGGTATCTTTTGAATCCTAATTGAAGAGTACGCTAAATAAATCCAACATTTCTTGTCTAAGTGTATAAATCTTAATAGTCAGAGTTTTTCTTCACCCTGCGAAGTAAAAATAAAACAATGGCTGCAGCCTGACTGATATCCTTTATAGCCTTATTAGCATTTTTATTCATTATTTTGATTCAGTCATTTTATCTGAGTTTTCTTCCAGATCTCTCCCATCTGTCAGCATTGTGTTGTTTTGATGCTGCATGAGTCCGTGCTGCAGCTGGGAGTTGGTCTCCTCACATCATTGGGGCTGAAAACAGAGATCATTAATTTGCTGAATTTGTGTTTCTGAAAGTGTTTTCTCTTCCCCAGATATTCTCCACTTTGTTGTAATGCAGACACATTGAATCAGAAGTAAATCTGCTGGGTCAGAAATGTTACACACCCACCTCATTGTTGTGTGTTTGCTTTGTGTTTTTGTGGCATTTTGGGATAAATGCTTGTAAGAAAATAACACCACAAAGTTGTTTCCTTTAATATCTGATACGTGAGCGTTTGTAGTGTGTACCCAGAAAAGTTCTGTTGCATGAACTTTGATATTTCACTTATAGTTGTTAACATTACACAGTTTGATCCTACACTAGACTGCACTGCCATGGTATTTTGGTCTACTTGTGTCAATTTTTTGTGTACCAGGTGTTGGCATTGTCTACCTTTTATCTTGTCAGAGCTGTGAATCATTCCTTTGTATTCCTGGCATAAGTATCATGTAAACATAGCTATGTAAAAGTACCAGCCCAAGTCTACAATGTGTTTTTTACAGTACTGGTTGTGTACTGTGTCCAGTAATATGATGTGTACTAAAAATGTGAAATTAAATCGATTTAATTTGAATCACAAATGCAGCTTCAGTAGAGCAGCTGTGAACTTACATTTAAATATGTTGGTCTATAATGTCTTTGTACCAATCAAGTTCAGTTCATTTAAAGATTAAAAGAGCTGCAATCAGGTAGAGAAGGGCAATATATTGCTTTGTACCAAAAAACATTTTTTTGTTAGTTATGATATGAATTTTCGATGATTGCACCCATTTTATGGGGGACCCTTTACCTCGTAGCGTAACGCACATGTTTAGTTAATTCTGCGCTCCAACCCTAATACAGAATGTACATAATGCCAATCATCATAAACTTAACATGTCCTATTTGTCTCAAGACTTGGACTTTTGTTTTACAAGATGCACTAAAATTCTTTACATTCTGACCACCATAAAAACAAATTCAAAATACAAACCAGTGAATTAGTTGCAGTCCTTTAGAGCCAGGTTTTGGTTCTGCTTGTTAATCAAATTAACCTTGAAAACCTGGTTTGAGATGTTTGTACAACAAATAATCTGGATTTTTATTTTTTTATTTAAGTTTTTACATTGACCTATATATGACTCAGTGTTTAGACTCTTAAAGCTCAACAGAAAAAATAAGCTTGTTAATGACCTTAATAATTCAGAGATCAGAGCCGGCGTGGATAATTCTTCTTGGATTGAAGATGGCACCATCTGGACAAATGATCTCATTTTATTCCTTTTTTTGAAACCATAGTAAAAGAAAAGCATCTCTGAGCTGTGACTCATCCCAGTCTTCTAACCAAAGCTGTTATTTATTCATGCAAACATAATGTATATATGCTTGGGCTTATACATATTCCTGACATTTAATAGGAGAGTGTACTTATAGAACACGGGTAGAGTGGCATACGGCAAAGAGCAGCGACTTTTCTTTAATGGATGTAAAGGCATTTTGAGACAGAGAGGCGTTAAGTGATGTATTGTTTCAATAAGTTGACACAAAAATCACAGAACAGCTCTTTGTCTTTGCTTTAAGAGGCTTTTTATTGAAGAATATTAGTAAAAATGCTTCCACAGAAACGTCTAGTGATAAGTACATGGACTGAATTACATTTCACAAATCTTGACATTTTAATCCAGCTATTAAAGGCTGTTGCAGACATTTTAAAGTGGGTAGAAAGGTTATGAATAATTAATATCTTACCTGTTGTAGATAGCTCTCTGAATGACCTCAGTTTGAAAAAAAATAGTTTATGTCTGACAGAGCAGATGAGGTAACAAACAGTCCAAGCATCGCACCTTATTTAACCAAAGTGAATTACAACCGTCTTAAAACAACTCTGATCCCCAAAAGTTTTAAAAACCTGACTGCTTTCAGTTTTGCATCATATGGTCATTTGTATAAAAATCTGTGGTCATTTGCAATCTCAAAAACCAGCAGCAGCTAGCTGTAGCACTTCATGTGCAGACTGGTATATTTTCTGCAGGAATATCATATCAGTTTCAGTGGTAGGCACAGTTCTGCTCATCCACTAATATCCAAACTAATATTTTGTGGAGTACTTTAGCATTTCCTTTAACTTTACACATTAATAATGGACTTACCTAACACTAAAAACACTGATCATTTATTGCCACTAAAAGTGTTAGTAAATACATGAACTCATTCAGGACTTACTGCTCAATATTGATTTTCACAAGCAGCAGCAGAATGCTCAATAAAGCTGTACTGAAAGCAATTTCATTTAAAGCAGTTGCCAAGAGTCACATGGTGATATCATCCCCCGAGCAGACGATAAGTATTCCTGTGTTTCGGATTCTCCTCTTAAATACAGACCTCATGGTTTCAGTTTACAGGCAAAACAGAGATTTTAAAATAACATTTAAACAAAAACCGAACAAGAATTTGTCAAGAAAAATGAAAGTCCGAACTCAAAACAATTGTAAAATGTCAGAAGAAATTTTTCTTAGACCTTTTTTCAGCCTCCTCTGCAGCTGGGATGTCATTCAATCACAGAGATTATTTCCTGGTTGGTTGCAAAAATCAAAATAATTATTCAAAGACACATGTCTTTAATAATTAATCTGCAACATATATATGTAAAATTAGAATTGATTTTACAGGCTGTAATTTTTCACGTACACCCTTCCTGTTTGTAGCTCCGCCTCCTGGCTTTATCACAAAATATGGCAGCTATTACCCAGCATGCAATGCACGATGTAGTTTCACATTTTCTGTTTTATCAGATTTCACCTCTTAAGGGACATGAATTCCTATCATAGATCTATGAAGCATTTTGCGTTGCGTTGACATGTGTTTGTCACATGACAAATTCAGGTTTGGTTTGATATCTGTGTCCAAGTTTATTAGCTGTAAAACTAAAACCATCTTAGGCAGAGAGGGGAACTGAATGCTAGAGGTGGGTGTGTTTAAAGGCCAAACCTGACTGCAGAAGCACACCGTTTGTGTTACATTACTGTGGACTAGATGTCAGTATGTTAGCTTTAACTTCCGACAATTTTCTATCACGGTATTTTCAACAATTACACCAGTTTCACGGTATTTGACGGTATTTTTTTTGCCATCACAGCTGAGCTGATAATTAAATGTACAAACGTTGTTTATTAACTTTTTTTACTGTACCTCTGTCTGTAACACTGTTTCCTTCCTCTAGTACGTCTTTTCTTCTTTGCCTGGTTGTAAACAGTAATCATGCATTTTGGTCTGATCATAAAATGTTGAGGGAAAAAAATCATTATCGGGTCTTTTGTTGTGTGTTTAAAAAAACTTAACAGGACGACAAACCAGTCAACACCGCTCTACTACAAAACTACTTCCCCCGGGCTTTTCACAATGAAAGCACATTAAACTCTCCTCGCGTCTTTATTATATCGTAGTGCGTTAAATTTAACCGTGCTCGTCACTGAAGAGTTGTTTACTACATACAGCGATGGTGAACGGGATGTATTTAGTCAATATAAGCAGCTGAAACACCACCCGCCGCCAGTTACTTATCAAGCTGCTCCGACAAAAACGTTAGCATGCTAATCCACATAGCGGTGCTGCGAGGAAAAGTGTCCCCCGGGAAACAATTCACTGGCGGCCGAGACGAAACGTTCCGCACGTGTTCAGGTTATTTAAACTGGTATGTCCGAAATTCATATCATAACAAAAATAAAAACCGGTTTTCGGTACAAAACGGTATATCGCCCAACTCTACATTGTTATAAAATCACTTTTTTTCTACTAATACAGTATTTAGTCAATCCAACAGAATCTCACTGACCTTGATACCCACACCTAATTTAGTTGAAAGTGTGAAAAACGTGGGTTTATTGCAATTGATGTTACTGGGTTATCAAACAATAAAATTGCTAAAGTTTTAGTGTGTCCATAATTTACATGCACAAAAACCAGAAGCAGCAGTTGGGGAACTTTCTGATAGAATAATGTATTTCTGCTGAAATAATTATGATTTAAAACTGGCTGTGAAATAAATGTTTAAAAAACTCTCTTTTGCCTGAACTGTTTTAAAAATTTGGGAATTGGAGTTGTTCAAGACAACAAAATCAGCTTAAGAAGTGAGTTTTCTTGGACTGTCCTTTATTAGCTTGTCAATCCAGTTTGAGTCAGTATCTTAAAGGACATCAGGTTTGTAGATTCAGTAAATACTGGTGTTCTTGGCAGTTTTTCTGATATTTTATTATTCATAGATATTGAAATTACATTGTATCGACTAAAAATAGGAGATGTATTATGATATAATTTTTTGCCATATCGTTTAGACCCACATGGTCTCAATCTTAAAACTGAGGGTTTTGGGGTAGGGTGAGGCAAAATTGTATCGTGTGCAAAATATCGTCAGAAAAACTCTCACAATTCTTATATTGCGCTTTGTAATTACTGTGATTTGTTCTGCGTGATGAGGATGTTTTTGTGTGCAACGCACTATAAGCATGTATGTGTGGTGGAATAGCGGGAGGCGGCGCGGAGCTAACTCTAACACTACAACAGGGGTGTCAAACTCAGATCCTTGAGGGCCACTGTCCTGCATCTTCTTTGTTTCTCCACTCCAACACCTGGTTCAATGATTCAATTACCTCTTCAAAATAGAAGCCTGTTAATCATCCATACATGCAAACTGTGTGTTGGAGCAGGGAAACAAGAAACACATGCTGGATAGCGGCCTCCGAGGATCGAAGTTCGACACCTGTGCACTACTTGTTAAATCACAGCCATAAACTGACGTATGAAGATGGTCAGAAAATGTGGATTGAGGCAACATTGGCTCCAACAAACTTTCCTTCAAGAGACAAATCTATTCAGTGGAGAATCCATGATGCACTCAGTCTATCTGTCCCTTACGAGCAGCAAAGTAAGCACTGAATAACAAAGGGTGGGCCCTGGCTGATAAAAGGAAGTTAGTTTGACTGATGATTAGGGGTGCACTGATTGCTGTTTTCTGGACGATCTTTAAAATGTCTGACCTGTCGATTTTGATTTTGGCCAATATCAGTTTTCTAAATAGCTGGCACTGTCAGGTGTTATCAGATCACAATAAACCTTCTATCTTCCAATCTTATTTTCCTGGAAAACACTAAACAATACCCTTGAAGCATTATAAACTTGTTTTAACTGGACATTAGGTAGTGGTCACAGCAGAGAAAAATGGTACAGTGGTTGATTTTCAGACCTTTGTTGAGGTAGATGAGAAGCCGATCTTTTCCACTAATCTTCCGATCGCCAATCTCCCAAAATAAAGGAAATCGGGTGCACCAGTAAATCGGCCAAACAATTTATTGGTTCACCCCTACGGATGATTTGTAAGTACAAACTTAGAAAACAGAGTAACTGGTTTAGAATCAATAACATGCATGTGTGATTGTCTAATCGTCACATTAATCGTTATCGGCTAAATACTTCAATTGTGAAAATGTATTTTGCCAGTATCGTACAAATTCTGGGTCATTATGGTGCAAGTGCAGCAGGAGGGTTAAGATTTCAGTAATCCACTTTAGTTTTGGTTAGGGATGCTCCAATCAGGTTTTATCCTGCCGATCACCGATACCAATCACCTATGAGTGCCGATCACCGATACCGATCAGATGGATTGACTGTCAGGCTCGTACAGGCGAGTGTTGGCAAGTGTGGGCTGCGTTAACTTCACACTGCAGGCAAATG
>JAUBOC010000011.1:2273780-2284791 GCA_032275365.1 Anablepsoides cearensis
CATTAGATTAAAGTTTCTTCCATTCGATTAATTGATAAACATCCGTTTAAAACGTATTTCGGTGTAGTTTTGACTTCATCCAGCAGAGGGCGCTGCTGCCCTACTCCGACCTAGTTCAACTGAGCAGAGCCGTCTCTGTGTGGGACTGCGCTGCAAACACACAAGTCTTATTTAGTTTTATTTGAGACACAACAATAATAATGGACTATACCAAACTCGACGGAAAAGTACAGAAAGCTGGACCGGACCTATCAGCAGTATCATGATTCTTAAAACAAGAGTGCAGGACGACTGAACGGTAAGCTAACTGTTGCTAACGTTAGCGTTCTCTCGTTGCGTTTAACTCCGTGTGAAACAACAAAACAAAAAAGTTACAGTCGCTACAAATATGAAGTTAATCTAATCTTTTGGACATAACCTGGCCAGTAAACCAATCTAATAAACAATAACTGATGTCAGATCATACTGAGCAGCCCAGCTAAGATAGCAGAGAGAATGTAAACAAACAAACCAGTACATTTGTATCTCGTGTCTTTCAGAGATATGTTATTATGTTCCTAGTTTGTTTTTGAGTTGCTCTTAAAATATTACCCTGTGTTTCAATAACAGTTTTTCATCTTCAGGGTGGATTAAGTGTTTTACTTATTTTATTTTTATTTTTTTCAACTAGCAACTTAACAGATTCCCGTTTTGTTATATTTTATAAATATGTCCAAGTTTAATAATGTGAGAGAAATCCACATTCCTCTGTTCATTGAGTCAGGGTTTACTCACACAGCTGCACAATGAAATGTTAAAATATTACTGCACTTTTTTATTTAGTGTGTAAAAAATTAGCCCTTCTTGTCATAGAAAGACCCATGATTCAAGAGAAATGTCAGGTTTTTAGGAAAATTGCTGCTTATCAATTATTCATTAGTCGATCAATAAGATCAATTAACTTTAGATTAGTCCATTAATTGATAACTTGCATCCCTAATTGCAACAGACTTTTTGATATCAAGACACATCGAAGCATCATCCAAACAAATCGATATATTATTGTATCGTGATCAAGCTGGTGATTTACACCCCTAGTAACCAGGTACATAAATGTACCTAAAAAGGTACGTTACTGTACCTTGATTGTGTTGTAGCTTTATGTTAAGCTGCCACAAGAGAAATGAATGCATTCAACCTATTATCTTGACTTCCTTGAATGCATTTCACCTGATGGTTTGATTATTAAAAGTTTAAACAAATAGTATCCAACAAAGTCAGCATGTGGAACACTAACGTTAGTGTAAATCAGATAATATTGCACTGTGGATTAGGATGGTGCAGCAGGTCATGCAAGTCTAACGCTGATGCTTGCAGCTCATTATTGGGCTTCTCAGACTGGCTATAAAGGCCTTTTAATGATGTAGTTGTCTCTAATATAAAGTGTCTCATCTCCTCTGCCTGAGCAGCAAGCTGAGAGGTTAGTACGACTGATACTGATAAGATATTTAAAATGTTTAGGTTTAAATGCTAAATATGTGGTGCATAATTGTGTAAAAACTAAAAAATTGTGTTAATAGATAAACAGATGATATTCATTACATTTTCTCAGCCAAAGCCAGCAAAATTAGGTTGTCCATCACCTCAGATTCAGGTTCAGGTGATTGAACCTGGCTGTGAATCCTCAAAGCTTAACTGTGAAGTAATTGTAGTGTTCAGAAAATCAGACTGCTTTATTCACCATGATGTAGTGAGTGATCAGCTTATGATCATATACGTGCAACGCTTAACGTCAGCTGTTATGAACAGGAGCCAATGGTTGGCCTTTAACAAAATGCTAAGCCTTTAATACCCAACAGCTGTTTATTATTCATAACTGGGTTTTGTTTTCTTTGAAGTAAAACTCCAACAACTACCCCCATATTTACTTCAGCAGAGTATTACTCCTGCTCTAATTTAGCTCATTTCAGTGTGTTTGGACCCTTCCAGGTGCTTTGTTTCTTTAGAAGACACTAACATTAAGACAGACTGAGTGTCACCTTTCCCTCAGAACCCTTAAGGTGGTATTTTACTGGACTGCATTTAGTCGACAAATGGTGTTCATGAGGAAATCTCTACAAATGTGTCCAGAATGTCTTGTGACATTCATGGGGTATTCAGCTTGAACTATATGAGTCACTTGAGTTTTTGATGTTTAGGAACATTTTATTAAAGTTGTTGTGGGCATCCTAAAGTCATCTGAGTTTTACTCCAGGCCAAGAATACAATTTTACAAGCACAGAAGGAAATAGGCCTTGATTTTTTAAAACCTGGCTGCCTTTGCCTTGATGGTCACTTGGTCTTAAACACTCAGTTCAGTGAGACCGTAGCTGGAACTTAACATTTATTCTCGCCATTTTTCCTGCAGTTCTGAGGGGTTTCTTACCAGCTATAGTCTTCTAACTAGTCTAACTAGTCTTCCAACATTTGTGTCTGTGACATACCACTGTTAGTTTCAGTGACTTTTTTTTTCTTATTTTTTTTTTTACTGTTTAAACAATCAAAGCACAAAAACTAGTTCAATCACAAATGAAGGGTTTGGACTTGATTTTCCTGGTCCACTAACCAGAATAAAAAATGTCTTCAGTCACAAAACCAGAACAGCTCAGCTCATTACAACATGTTATACCTGGAGCAGCAGCATCGCTATGTTTGGTACTAAAGTTCCACTGGCATCATAGTCTTTTCCTTATATTTATCTTTTATCCTCTGACCCACAGTAACTCATATGGAGGAGGAAGCCATATTTATTTCACCGTATGGTCTAAAAAACCCAAAGTTCTGGCCTGCTCTTTTCTCTATCCATAATGCATTGTTGCAGCAATAATTACAGACTACAAATGAAAAGATTTCCTTTAAATAATAAACAAGACGTCTCAAGGCTTTAAACAGTTTCTCCTGAGACCAAAGCTGTTATGTTAGGCAATACAAGCCGTATTATTCGGAGTTCCTTTCAAAGATTTTCTGTGCTAGCAAACAATACAACCATCTGCTAAACCTTCCAAGCATTTGTTGCCAAGCTTTAGTCCTCACAACGAACAAAGAATACACATTTAGGTGACAAATCAGTAGATCTAACCTTCACACTCAAAAAACAGATTGTTGGATTTACTTAACTCGGTTATGTCAAGTTGTTCCACTTAACTGTGTTGAATAAGTCCAAAGTAGCTTTTACTATTTATTTCAATGTAATTGTGCAAGGTGCTTTAGATTTACTCAACTCAGTTAATTTAGTGGAACCACTTGACATAACTTGGTTAAGTTAATCCAACAATCTGTTTTTTGAGTGCAGCTGTGTCTCATTTGAACAGCTGATTGTTGGAAACAGGTCGGAAATAAACGGACGAACGAATTAACACTTTTTTTCCAAAAGATGTTCGGTTGTGACTGAGAGCAGCATCTAACAGGTGCTCAGCTGGGTTGTAGTGACTGTAGTTAAATGGTAATCACTGCTCAGGGGTGAGTTTTAATAAAAATAGTCATTTTTTTCCCCTTTTTTTTAATCTGACAAAATGTTTCCGCATCATAAAAAGGTCATCATTTCAAGTCAAATCAAGAAAACCCTGTCAGGTTTTACAGCGACTTCTGTCTTGTTTTGTGTTATGATATTAAAATATGTAGATCTTTTCTTTGAGATTTCTTGTTTTTGCCCCTCAGGAAAAAAAAAAATATAATAAAAAGAGAGAAAATGTGTTTGCAAATCCAGCCTCGAGGGAAGTTTGAAAGCATTAAGTTTGTCACATTGAAGTGTAACGTGAAGCTGCATCTGCGTGGGCGTTACAGCCGAAGCATTTATAGTGTAGGAGAGGGGGGAAAAAAATAACACTGTGTTAGATGTGGACAAGCCAACATAAAAGAAGCTGGCATCCACCTCGCTGCCTCCCATTGCATCTGAATCATTCCTCTGAGGTGGTTTTTACTGTCTGCATGCCAGGCCATATAAACGCCCTAATATCCTTCACACATGTACCATAAACTATGTTAACTGTAAAATATGATATCGACAAAGTGATTTAATTGAATGCTTGTGGATCAATATTTTGTTCTAATATATTGATGTTTTTATTTTTTTGTTACGTTCGAGCATGCACTAAGTTTGCATGTGTGGATTTTTGTTTTATTTTATTTTTTGCCAACAGAGATGCACTGGTGGGTTGGAACAACAAGTAATTGTAATTATGTCATCTTTCTGTGTTATTTCAAGAACTTGTTTGCCTTAAATAGCTCACTCATCAGTCTTGGAATTGTGCAATGACTTCAGATGTTTTGTTTGAAGACTAATATACTTTTTCTTTCTTTGTACATTGATGCATAGCCTCTACTCTGTCAGACTTATTTTATCATTGCTCCCTAAACCCCAGTTATTGAAGTGATGTGAAAAAGCAGGAGCATGATCCAAATAGAGAACAGGGGGAAATAAAAAAAAATGAAGGCTTTTCCGCCCTGAGGAGACAGAATCATTTATCTGGGAATATTGTTTTACAAAATCGTGAAGCCATGTTTAAAATTATTGCAAAGCTGTTTTTGACAACCAGGCCCTGTCCACACTACACTTGGTATTTTTTAAAACTTTTTTTTTTTCTGCGTTTGTTTGGACCTCACATCCACACAAACTGTATTTGGTAGAAAAAGCTGAGATTTTTGAAACTCAATATCTGGTGTCTCCATTTGGACTCGAAATACAGAGTTTTGAAAAAAACGCTGACATGGCAGCTTATTTCACTTATGCCTATAATTGTTTTGTGTTATAGAAACAAAAACAGCAATATATCCATTTCTATGTTTTAAGAGGATAAATAACTAACTACAGTTTCACTTCTTTTCTTCTTTTAAAACGATGTTTGGCTTTTTATTCAAGCTCAGTTCGAACTGGAGTTCCAGTTTAAAAAGCTTGAAACACCACTTATTCGAGAAATCTCCTTGAATGAGAAGCAAACTTCTTTAAAGAACAAGAAAAGAAGTCTGGCTGCCTCTATCAGAAGATCTCATTGTTTAATGATACATGTTTTATGATACATGATGAGTCAAAAGTATCTAAACACACTTTTATTTCAGAAACAAAAGGGAAAATAAAATATCTGAATGCCCCAGCATTTAATGGATGAGGGGACCTATCTTTCAGGCTAAGTCCAGAACATGGCCTCCATCTTGAAATACACCATGTTGGATCAAGTAATCAATGACAACAGTTATAAAAATAAGTCAATGTGGCATTTAATATCGACACAACATATTAATTAACCACAAAAATGGTATATGGTAAATGGACTGAGTTATTTCCAGCCCCATGTGGACCCCAAAGTGCTTTACACTACAGCCATTCACACACTGATGGTAGTAAGCTACATTGTAGCCACAGCTGCCATGCATCAGCGCCACCGGACCCTCTGACCACAATCAGTAGGCAAGGCAGGTGAAGTGTCTTGCCCAAGGACACAACGACTGAGACTGCTGGAACCGGGGATTGAACCGGCAACCTTCCAGTTACAGGACGACGCTCCTAAACACTCTGCCAATGCTGACAAATAGAACAAAAGAGGGCTGCAGGAAAATTAAAAAGCCATAATAAGGGTGTAACACAAAGATGACCGCTTCAAATAAGAAATAAAAACTTTGCAAAGTTGGCTAAAAGTGAGCTTGTTCATCCGTCTGATGCATCATAGATCTTATTTTCGGTGACTGATCACTTTGTGCTGTGGCCAACTGTCTGTAAGTTTGGTTAGTTTGCCATCAGAAAACAGTGTTTGTTGGAGGCAGAGCTATCAGTAATGCTAACATTAGCTAAAGCATAGAGTGCCATCATTATAAATCACTGAATTACAGTAATAATTCGTCTTGTCTCGTCTTTTTTTTTTTGATGGCATTGAAGCCTTATAGGTTTTGGACTGCCACACCCAGCAAGATTTCAAACAGTAGGGTTTTATTTCTTACTCCTACGCACCTGAATGCCACTTTAACCAGTTATTATTTAGTTTATTTTGGACTTGCAGCAGGGCAGGTTAGTGTGAGGAGTGTAGATGAGGCCTGCTGGGGAAGCTACTATTTAGTGTCATTTCTACATTAGATGTTTGTTTAAAGACTACTTGCTGTTTAATATGTATTTTGTAATTTCATTTTTAATATGTTTACATCTATGATTGTTAAAATACAGCTGAGTAAGCTATTAAGTTTAAGGAACGTTGCCTGTGATGCGCAGATGTTCGACATGTTCAATGTGAATACTGGTGCAGAACACAGAGCTTTTGTCGATTCCATTGTTAGTTTTTTGTGACGAACAAAAAGGGTTTCGAACTTTCTGTGTTGATAACATCTGAACACAACAGATATTGCATATCTGATTGCAGAACTCTATTTCTGGGACAGTTTTAGCCTTCTTTAAAATGCCACACGACCCCCCCTCCCATTGAATAATTTTGACTTTTCAAGTTGGAAGCCATGTTCGGGATATAGCCTAAAATATAGGCCCAGTCACCCAATATTTGCCGAGATATTCAGATATTTTATGTTTCAGTTCTTTTCTGAAATAAAAGGGTGTCTTGAGGCTTTTGACTCACTTTGTACATAAAATTATACTTAGTATTATACTAGATATTTCCCCCTTTGCGGCTTTAACTAACAGGATCTGGTGAGGTGTCCATTTTTTTAACCATCAGTTGAACAAGCGAAACACGTTTTTTTCTCTGTACTTTAATGAATTGTTAATGTGAACGTTCATGCCACCTAGTGGAGCAGCATGGATACTTCAGTGTTACTGTTTGAATCATGTTGACAAAAATAAACAGAGAAAATACATTTAAATAACAGAGTATCCAGATTAGTGTAGATGAGGCCTACATTTATGACCCTAACTGCTATTTCTATCATCAGCACTTAAAAAGGTGGTTCATAACTTTTGCATGATGCTTGTATTTACACAAAAGATCCTTTGAAAATGATTTGTCCATTGATACATGTTGTTTCTTCAAACTAAGTTTTGATTTTAGTGAATTTAAAAGAAAACACAAGTTTCACTATCAGAAAATATGAAAGCCACAAGTGACAAATTTGTTTAAAATGACTATCTGTAAGAAATAAAGTATTTAAATAAATATTCATAGCAACTCCTCCTTGTTGTTTATTCCTCTTTAACATGAAAATCCCATCAGTTCCCATCATAGATCAGTCGTGTTAGATAATACAGCATGAGATGTTCTCAGTGATGATGGACACCTGTCCAAATTGATGCTGCCAGTAAAAAATGATTTCAAAAAAGATCCTGGACACTGGAGGAGATTCACACCATGACACCTTTCCAAGGTTTATCTCCAGAAATGAAGCGTTACAACAAGACGGACGCTGTCTAGCTTCCAAAGAGTCTGGCTGAGAAATGAGTTTTAATGACACAGTGAGTGTGCAGTCACTTTATCTCAAATGTATATTGAATTTTTTTTTTTATTAAATTTTTGATATACATATATATAATTTTTTCGCTTATTTTTCTTTTTTTATACTTTTCTTTTGTATATTGTATATAAAATTGTTTGTTGGTCTTTTTTAATGAAATGAAGAATGAATTAATAAACAAACAAACAATGAACAATTATTTAGAGTAGGTGTTTAATACTTTTAAAAAATGCTAAAAGTCATGACCTGAAATGTCTCCTAAACCCTCACATCTGGGTTTCTGCCGGGCGTTATAAAGCATTAAAGAGTTGAAAATATAAATGCATTTTGCACTATGTAAAACCTTAAATTGATTTAAAAAGCATTACAATTAAATATCATTGGCATTAAATATTTTTTTCATTAGTTTTCAAGAATATGGGTAGGTACCAATTCCAGGATTTGAAGGAATGGCTGCAGCCAGTTGATCAGCAGGATGAGAAAGGACCAATCTAAAGAATTTTCCAGTGTTTGAAAAAAGAAGAAGTAATTATGCTTGGACTTAATTGACCAAGGCAGCAAGGAGGGCTCTGTCCAGGTCTGTCTGTGTGGGTGTGTGGATCTGTTATACGAGTGTTTTTTTGGTCACTCTTCTGGTTTCTGTTTAGCTCCTCCTACCTGTCTCTGCTCCAGCCCCGCCCACATTCTGCTCCGTCCAGGTGTTTATAGCTCATTAGTTTCCCTTTATATTCTGTTTTCCCTCCTCAGTCTGGTGTCAGAGCTTTGTTTGTTTATGGGAATTGTCTCCATAGCCTGTGTTCATTTCATGTAACCTATCCATGCTCCAGGATATTTTTGTAAGTACTTTTTTGCTGCCACGCCAGCCTTTTGTTTTTGTTAAGCCCTTTTTTTTTTTACAACCCTTCAAATCCATCAGTCCTTCAGTCTGCACCTGGGGTTCAATCCTTTCAATCCTTACAGACTCACTCTTCTCAAAAACACACGAAAGTGGACTAACAATGGACCATAGTGGTACAATGAATCGACTGAGGAAGGAAGACAGAACACAGACTATAATGGTGAGTTGACAAGGGTTAATGAGACACACCTGGGGAGTGACATCAAGAATCAGGTGTGTATAGATGTAGTTAAGCAGGAACACTGGCAGAAACAGGAAAGATTAAG
Source organism: Anablepsoides cearensis (assembly GCA_032275365.1). Classification (NCBI taxonomy): domain Eukaryota; kingdom Metazoa; phylum Chordata; class Actinopteri; order Cyprinodontiformes; family Rivulidae; genus Anablepsoides; species Anablepsoides cearensis. Next base: position 2,282,346 of record JAUBOC010000011.1, read on the forward strand.
TAAAAACACTAACATGAACACAACTATAAATACACTCAAAATGCTACAAACAGCAGAATTTTCCATTTTTATTCTAAATAATAATAATTTAGGTATTTTTTGCTTTTGTGTTCATATGAATATATATATATATATATATAAAAAGAACATTTAGCATTCATTTAAATGCAGTTGATTGAGGGGCCTGACTTTTTAACTTGAATTGGTTGTTATGTTATTTGTTCAAATGAATAATAAAATGTAGTTATAGGTTAAAGTTTTGTTTTTAAGGTTTATTTTAATAAACAAAATTTATTTGGGTTCTAAAATGTTACTGAACAGTGAAACAGCATAAGAAGTATAAATGGTTTTATGTTTTGTATTGCTTGTCTGTGAGAACTACATAATTGAAATATCTATGTGTTCCTAAAATGATTAAAAGCAACAAGGCTTCATTGAATTTTCAGGATTTTCTTATCTGAAGGACTGGCTTCATATGGACTTCACACAACAGTCACCAAGAAATCCTGAGATGCTTTTCTTTCACGCTGAGCCATCTGGAGTTTACGGCTGAAGGATTCCTCAAAGCTCTTTTACTTGTTACACTCTTTGACTTATTGTTTGTTCAGTCACATTTTACTGGTTTTGTTATTTATTTTTTTAGTGCTGCATGAAAAGACAAGAAATTAAATTGAAACTATTTTATGGTAACATCTGCTTACCAGTAAACGACAACAAGCCATAAGGTTCATATTCAAAACTTGTGGTATGATTTAAGGAAAAAACAATAAGGTTTTCAATTATATTGTTGGATAAATTAATTATCAAGATACTTGACACAAGGAATGATGAACAAGCAGCAGATCTTGTTGAGCTCTCTTTTACTTGCAGCAATGGATTCATATACAGACAAGGTACTGTCGGTACGATGTCAGCAGCATGACGTTGCGACACATCGCTGCCAAAGCTGCGAAACTCTGAAGAGCCAATGGTGACAGCTGGTGCTGTGCTGCTTTGTGTGAGGGACAATGGAACGTCTCTGCCTGCTGCTTCTTCATGTCACTAGCCAAACAGCTTCTTAGTCCTCAACGAGTCGAATGGGGTCTGATGATGGTCTGTTCCATCGAGCTGGACAGGTTCAGCCAGAACGATCTATCTCCCGTCGCTGCTAAGCCCATAACACAGCCACAGCCCTGCACCACACCTCTGGAGACCCGGAGGATGAGGTCTGCCACAACCCAGATCTCTTCCCAAACTGCTGGACTCGGGTTGCCTTTATGTACCTCAACCATATTGTAACACAGCTCTGCTTGGTAGGCTGAAAGGAGTGTGACCATATTCAGAATTACTATGGGTTACTATGTCTTCACCCTTATCATCTTGTAATACAATCCTCATTCTCAAAGGCATTAAACATCACTTAAATTGACATTAAAAAGCATTAAATGTCAATAGCTGATTTCTGCCAAAACCCTGTTCATTTGTAAATCGCAATTCCCATTTGTACATGATGTACTAATTTTATCTGCATGTCTTAAACAAAAATACAAGACAAACTGGAAAAAACATTTTTTTCACCACTAATCTGTGGAAAAGTGTCTTATTAATCCAGTTAGTAAAAATCTACCAATACTGGAGCCCTTTTAATTCAAAGACCCTCACACAATGACAGAAATGTGAACAATCTTTGCACTCAAAATCTGTGCAAAAACACAAATGGTGCGTACTTAAGAAAGAATGGCCAGAACCCAAAATCAAAACTCTTGCTGTGTCAAACAAACAGGTTCCTAGAGTTATAAACATTGGATCCCAGACTGATGAAATCCAGAACCTTTAGATCAGGGGTCTCAAACTCCGGGACTGGAGTTTGAGACCCCTGATTTAGATGGTGCCTTTATACCCTTCCCCTTCACACACCTACACTTTTTGTTAATCTTTTACAACATTTTATTTATGTTTTTTTAACTCAAAACCCTGAAAATACTTTTATTTTTTTACAGAGAAAGGAAAACAAAATAAAAGCTGATATAAATACCAGCTCTCTGAAAAAGAAAAGATAAACTGACTTTTTTATTATTATACCAACATATGTATTTTTTATGTTTACTTTTCTTATTTTTATTGTTACTATCTTTAATTCTGTTCTGCAACAATTGATATTGTCACATAGCAATATACTGTTTCGTGGATTAATGTATGTATCTGCTGCTGCTACTACACCTGAATTTCCCCGTGCAGGACAATAAAGGCTGTTTCTATTATATTCTTCTATTTATTTATTTTTACAAAATAATCCAAAAAATGGATGACTGGCCTAAATGGATGAAGTAGATTTTGTTTTTTTACAAGATAAAAAAACATCCATATATCCTTCGGGATTTGCCACCTTAACAGTGTTTGCGAAAACTTTTGAGTCACGTCTGCCAAACTGGCAGACGTGACAGCGTCTCACGCAGGACATTTTTGA
>JAUBOC010000011.1:2433963-2445660 GCA_032275365.1 Anablepsoides cearensis
TTTTTAAAAGTTGAGGGACATTACATTAGCTCGTGCGCTGCTGATCAGCGCTGTTTATTAGAACATGAACGGACTCGCGGGAACCCGGTCACACCCCGGGTCACACGCGGGTCTGTGTTGGTGATTCTTGATAAGGTAACCTGTGGCTTCACCTGTTACATTTTCCTTTAAAGAAAAAAAGAGTAGCTTGTAAAGCTGTAGCGACAAAAAGCTATAGAGTTTTCATTGCACGTCTAGTCACATAGCCTGTCTTTCTGTGTTTATGAGGACCACACACACAGCGCGCTCACGTCTTCGCTCTGCGCCGTCTTTTAATTTTTTTTGGTAGGGGAAACACTACTCAAACATACATTTATGACATTGTAATTTTTTTAATCAGGTCAAAGTTACCTAAAGACAATAAGAGAGTTGCATCTGTCTATTTAACCAGTATATTTATATTGTGTTTGAGCAAATTGTGTCATTTTATTGAGGGGGTTATATTGACTGGACCAAATTATTGGGGGGGTCATAACCCCCATAACCCCCGTGGAAATTACGCGGGTGCACGCATTCATAGTTGTTATTTCTTGTTTCTGTGTGCATATAATTATATAACCTTTACATTAAAAACCCCTTTGTCATTTAAAACACAATAAAAACTCCCAACGTGATACATTACTTCAATACAAAGACGTGCAGTATACACTAATTACTTTGTCTTAACTAATAAAGCAGTAGAAAATCATTATCCTATTAGATGTAAACTTTATCAGGATAACCTAACTGCATTAGGTGCTAAAAATTATAAGTATAAATGCACACAGGTAAATAGCATTTCAGCATAACACCTCTGAGATTTAAAAAACAGCTTCCAAAGATAATTAAAGTTGAATATGATAATAGAAAAGTTTTTTTTTTGTTTTGAAATACAAATTTCAAAACAAAATTTTTAGAGCTGTAATCAAAATACCGTCACACCGTCAAACCGTGATATTTTTGCCCATGGTTATCATACCGTCATAATTTCATACCGTCCCATGCCTCATGTCAATACATATGATTATATTAGGTGAGAACGTGTTAATGAGCACGTCTCCAGAGAAATTATGTTTCTAATAGAAGTTAACCAGTGAAAAATTTATATGCATCTCTACACAGAAATCTAGCCCTGATAAATTTACATTGACAGTCCGCCCCATAGGCATCACTCTCGTACCACAACAGTCAATTTTCTGAAGCGTGATGCCTCTGACCAATACAGCTGACTGGTATGGACAAGCTAATAATGGCTGATTCGAGCAGACGCAATGCCAAATAGGAATTTACTGCTTAAAAATCTCAGATTTCATAGTGGTTCATGCAAACACTAGTAGTTTAATTTCAGTCTGCTGTCAGTTTCACATTATGTGCATTCCGGCAAAAATATTTTGCAATTCCTGCTGGAAGTGCCCTCTGAATGCACTGGAAACGCTACAGCTAGCTGCTGCTGCTACAATTTGCACTTGGAAATTACCAGCAAATTCTATGTACATACCCGTGTAATGCAAAATTTAGGGCTGTGTAAAAAAAAAGAAGATTCCATTCTCATTACCTACTAAGATTTTTTTTAAATTAAAGTTGTTTTAAGATAACAGCAATCCACCTCGGTCTTGACTGCATTTTCTTGTCAGAAATTATTAAACTCAATTTCTCCACATTGAAGTCATTCAAATAGCTGTCTGCTGCAGGTAGGATATTTTCACAGAGAGACAGTCCAAAACATTTGAATTATCCTTTAATTCAGAATCTTGAAGGTAAAATCAGCAGCACTATATGGCTACTCAGAAAATACAGTTTCTCACAAATGTTATTAAAATATTTTGTGATATCAAATACAAACAAGTTTAAAATCTTTTAAGTCAAAATACTCTATCTGAACATGTCTACAGCAATAAAAGTTGTGTAACAAATACCTTCTTACAGTATGACCCAATCCAGAAACTGTCATCCACAATACATTACATGAAGTAGGCCCAAACTACCAGCATTATGATCTATCTAACCTGTGTCACTTTTGCCCATAGAAATCTAAGTGAGGACTTTTACAAGGCTGTCACATAAAGACATGCTTTGTCCTCTGCTCTCTGAAGACGTATCCAGGTGTAGCTTGTAAACTTGAGGAGAATCACACAGCTGGATTCGGATCGTCCTCCGTCTTCACTGCGTCCACCAGGAAACTGAGTTCGTTCTGCAGGGTCTCGTGGCGGTAGGCCATGCGGATCTGAGCCACGTTTGTCTTACGGATGTCATTCCCCTTTGGTCCATCTTGTAGGTAGTTGGAACCAATGAAGCGTTTCTTTTCCTATGGATAATATGGTTTAAAAAGATTGAATATTTAACATGAAACATGATTTTATGATCTAAGCAGATTTCTAGGTAAATTTTCCAGTGATGAGGTTAATAACCTAAACAAGAGATTTAGGCATAAACAATACAGTAACTTCACCTACTTTAAAAATGTTTTGGAGATTAGTTAGATATGGTAAAATACTACATTTAAAGCTACATAATGCTGCAGTATGTTGGAAATTAGTACAAAAATTTTATATTTGTTTTACACAAAGCAGTGTTCAGTGCAGTTCTGACTGTGGACAAAAGATGGCAGTCTATTATACTTAATGAATGTTTCTGGAACTAATGTGAATAAGTTCACTTATTTGGACGGTATGATGTGAATGAAACTCAAAATTTTTGTGGTACCATCATGTTGTAGTTTAATGTAAAAACAATTCATTCATGAAGACAGATGTTCATTTAAGATTCATGGTGGACAACAGGTTTAGTTTTACCTCATGGGACAGGCCGCTCTGCAGAACACTGTTCCTGGCAATCTCACACAAATCACACGTGCTCAGCTTCCACAGCTGTGCTGCTATGGCGTACTCCTCCATCAAGGCTTCCTAAACAGGTGTTTAAAGAACACAAAGGGGCATGTTGAGGCATGTTTAACTGAGTGGATTGTTTTATTTCTGCCGGGTCCTGACCTTAGTGTAGTGGAACTGCATGGGGTCATCAGTGGACAGCGACACACACAGGCCTTTGTGAAGGAACTCTTGCATTGGGTTCTTTGAGTACTGCAGGAACAGGCTGTTGTTGCTCAGTGGGGACATGGCAATGGGGACCTGGGCCAGGTAGTACAGGTACTGCAACACTGGACTCTGGAGAGGGGGGGAGTAATGCAGACACACCACAGTAACATCAGCTTTATTATAATGATGTGACGGTCGTGAACGACCCGAAACTTCCGAAAGACTTCTTACAATGATTGATAAGAGTCGAGTCGCAGATGTAAAGAGCCGTTTGTTGTTTTATTTTTTTTATTCCTCATATAATCATTATTTTTTTATCCTTAAAACACAGAGACAATCGATCCCGCTTTGCTTTTTCTCAGGAACGGCTCTTTTGAATGGCTTTTTGAAACAAACAGCTCTCAAAGATACGGATCCCTTCAAAAAGCCTTTTATCCCATCTCTCCTAGTTTGTTCTGCTTTTGTTTTGGGGGATTACTGAAGAATTAGATCATATATTAAATGATCCAAAGCAGCTCATGGAGAGTGGAGTCATGGTTAGTGTTCTAAACTTAAGACTGGGATTGAACCAGCAACTGTCTAATAGGTGAAAACCACTTAATGTTTTAAGCCACAGCTGTGCATACATATACAAATAATTTAGATTTAATTATTTGTTGCAGGAACATATGTTAATATTTCAACCAACAAAGTTGAGAGTAAGTGTTTATATTAGTTTGTATGAGCAGTGTTGGTAATTACAGCTGTAACACAGGAGTAATAAAATAATGCCTCTCAAAACATTCAAAGTTTGTCTTTAAGGTAGAATTCAGTGGAAAAGCAGTAGATATGATGGTTGTGGTCGTTTCACTTTTATATAATTGTTCTTATTTCAGTATTAAAGACCTTGAATATCAAACCAAAGTGTGAATTTAGAGCTGCACCTTCTTCAGGTTGAGTCCATGGGAGATATTATCGGCTGTCAGGAAGGCAGAGACCAGGTGGGTGATGGAACCCGCCTCACCACAGTGGGGACGAAACTGGAAGGTGTTCAGTCCTCGGTCCCTGTATAAAAAACACATTTTGCTTTTGTGAACGCAACTCAGTGCTTTAACATTTTGTTGGGGAAAGGAATATGGTGTCTTTTTAAGTTGCACTGGCATCTCTGTTGTTTGTACTTTTAAAGTTTAATCTTGTTTTATTTATCGTTTAAGAACTTACTTGCGCAGATTGTTCAGCACCATGATATTGGCATACATGTAGAAGAGGTAATAGGTGTAGGGAGGGTTGTCGTCTGTGGTCCATTCCTCAGGCTTTGGGCTTTTGTAAGAGAACATGTGGTCGCTGTGCTTGGACTCATCGTCCACACTGTCGAAGCCTGTCACCTGCAGGACCACAGAAACACCTTAAGGTTTCTATCAACTCAACAGTGTTTGTCTCCTCACCCACTGAACGTTAAAACTCAAACATTTTCGGATGAAAATAAAAAAATGTTGTTGCACGTGCATGAATTTACGCACGTATTTCAGGAAAACGTGGATTGTTTGGTGCTTTTGAGGGTTGATCGTAGCTTCAAAAAGTGGAAGGAAAATGTTCTCCAGCATCTTGGCGTAGTTTGGTACCAGTTTTTTGGACCTGAAGATGTCACTGCAAGACAAAGGAAACCCTTCCTCACATAGAAGCCACACAATTAGTTTTTACTCTGTTTCTGTGCAAACAGGCCCAAGTTTGTCTTATAGTCTAACTGTGAGCATCTTTTACTAAAACCCTACTATATCCGTGGAACTTGAATCATCCATCTCATGTTGGATGAGTGGACTTTGTGTTGGATGAACCATGATGCCAGGCTCTTCCACTCGCTGGCAGATCTGCCGTAGATCGACAAACGTGGCTCGGCGTGCTGATATATGCTCTCCTCCAGTTCGTTAGCAACTTCCTGGATTGCGCAACAACACAACACAAATTTCTTGATAAAACAGAAGTGGGCTGGTAGACAGGAAACAAATGCATGCTATTTCTTAATCTAAGCTCTTTGTGTCTCAGAAAAAATATAGACCTAATCTGTAGTAATGTTCAAGAAGACCTGTTCTGGCATACATGAGTCAGAAGTCAGGTATTTTGGTTATTGTTCATCTTTTAAAGAAATACCAAAAGACAAAAATTAAAAGTAATTTACTTTTAACCCTTGTTATTTCAATTTTAAACCTTTAAAAATCTAAATATCACTGAAACTAAAGTGCAAGTTATAATTTACCAGAAGAATCTAATTAACCACACAGTTGTTTAACCTTTATGTACAGATTTCAAATTTAGGGTTGCATTTTTATATATTTTTTGTATATATACTGAACCTTGATAAGACGTGCAAAGTATTCTCCATTAATATAGTTGTCCGTTTTCAAATATATCTCTCGTAGTTCACTGGCTCCCACAGGATTATACTTGGAGTTGAACTTGTCAAACCGGTGAAAGGTTTGTCTCCCCTGTTAGTGACGAGAGAGGGAAAGTTTCATGTACTGATAATAATCACATCAGACTGCAGGATTAACAGTGGATATTTTAAATATCTACATTTGTGACAAACAAATTCTGAATTTTTAACATTTTGCATCAAAAACAAAGTGTTTAGGCTGTACAGTGTGAATTTATTTCACAACACTTAGAAGATGATGCTGCTGTTTTAACTCCAGATGTTCTCTTACAGCGTGCACATCCAGTGAATCTACAGTCAAGTCATACGGGTCCATTTTGAGGTTCTTGAAGACGTCTTTGAGTGTGATCTTCTGGCCTCCTTTCTCCAAAACCACGCGGTTCGCCTCTTCTTGGTATGTTGTTTTTATAAATCTCAACAGATGCTTCTGGTTCATGCAAGCTGCAGCGTGTATGTGTGTGTCTACCTGTGTTTGACACAAAGAAATGGATGTTATTGGGCAACTACACTACATCTATGAGCTGTTTTAGGCTAAAGATCACTAAGACCCAAAGTCACATACTGAAGGACTGAATTAGAAAACATCAACTAACCTTTCTAACATTGTAGAAGTCCCTGTGTGCTACACATTTCAGCTCTCTCAGCTCTGCCATTTCATTCAGCATTTCATGGAGGTGGAATTTAGATTCCAAGAAATTAAGTCGTCTGTGACAGTAGGTTTTCCTGCAAGGCAACACAAGATTATGCTGTAAAATACACAATGGCTCATGCCTGTCAGTCCTGTTCTGTAGAAATGTTCTCTTTGTAGATTAGGTTGGGACATTTTTAGCACTATGCTGAGATACTGCACTAATGTGTCTATTAAAGGGGGGTATTATGTATTTTCCAGGCACATAGTTCAATTCTAACTATGATATCTTTAGTTGTTATGAAATTGATGTATATATCAAAATAAATTTCACATCACATCTAATATGGCTTGAAATTAGCCTCTATTTCTATAAGAACCTCCTACCGTTTCCAACACTCCCACTTCAGCACGTCATCACAACAATGCTTTGTGCAATTTACAACCTTTTGTACGAGTAAAGTCCAACCATTTTTTGATGAACTGTGTCATCTTTAGGATTTATAAAAAAGGGGCCTTCTCCTCGGCATCCAAAAACACACTTCCTTGATGAAGGCATTTTCTAATTCGAAAAAAAGACTTAACTAAGTAGTTAGACGTAGTTAGCATTAGCTTAGCAGAAGTGCAGTTCCACCAGCTGTTTGCTAATTGTTGCTGTCGCTAATGGTGGAACTGTGTGTGGGAAAGGGGTGCTGTGTGGGGCGGGAGCTTGGCTGGGGACTGAGCTTTGTATCAGCATGTTTTTAGGCAGCTCCACATGGCTACAACAGGCGATTTAAGGATTTTTCAAACATGCATTATGAGTCAAAGCAACACTCTGGGTATGTTTTTGATGAGGGAATGACTTTATGACATAATAAAAAGATTTAAAAATTATATTTTGTATAGTACCCCCCCCCCCCCCCCAAAAGGAAAATGTAAAACCTGAGTGTTCTCATACTTACGTTGGACCGTCAGCTATCATCGCAAGTACATGGCTCAGGTCTACAGCAAAGGTCTCAAGATCAGGATAAGGGAGGCTGAGAGGTTTTTGTTGTTTCAGGGCGTCTGCGTCAGCATAAACATTAAATATTCCATCCTTCATCTTCAGCTCATAGTTCAGGTTCTCAGGAATATTCTCCATGGAGTATGGATCCGCTCCTTCCTGAGGGAAAGGCCAGATGTCTGCAATTGATTGGAGCAGATAAATAAAACAGATTATGAAAAGGATGTACAGTTGAACTGAATAAAAATCAATATATCTGGCTTAACATACATCCATTCAATTTATTTTCTTTGTGGAGGCAACAGGTCTAAGAGGGAAATATCCCTAGTAAGACTCTCCAGCACCTTCTTGAGAACTCAAAGATGGATCCGGGATATTGTTTATCTGTTCATGATCCAGTAAGCATGAAACATGTCCCCAGAACCATGGCCTCAGACTATCATCACAGCTGCTTCAACTTTAGCTTCAAACCACAATACATACTTAAGACCTTGGCTTGAAGTCACCAACAGAGACATATCAAACATAAAAAGCGAAGCAGAGACCCTGAGGTTCCCTAATCTGACACCCTTTTCTCTACGTCTACACTTTGATTCCCATCAATGAACACCATGAAGAAGAGGCAGCCCAGGTGGATTAAAACCTGCACTAAAACAATGGTTTGACTTTGTGCTGAGAATCCAGACACAGCTCTCAGCTTTGGTTTCACAGTGACCATTTAATGCCCACTATAGACTTCCTTTGGTATCACCACTGGATAAATGTACAGATGAGCATTAGCTTGGAAACTACATGTAGTTCTAAAAAATGACCAGATGCATTTAATTATGGTACACTCAGAATATACACCATCCAGTTATTGGACTAAGACGGCTCGGTGGTCAGAGAGGCAGCCTTATGATCTCGAACCTCCAGGTCTGAGCCCAAGTTGCATCAAGACAAGCTTCCGGCATAAAAACTATTGCCAAATTTTCTGTGTGAGTTCACTCACTGTGGCAACCCCTGAAAAAGTTAAATGGACTGAACTTATTTAGCAATTTTCTAGCCAACCGGCTAGAGAGGTTGGGAGGCTCCGTGTCTTACCCAAGGACATCTCAACTTTCAACTGAACAGCAGGGGAATCAAACCATCAACTCTCTCAATGAAGGATGACTGCCACAGCTGAGTGCAGCCAAGCAATACCACCACCATCCAGTTCTCCAGCAGCCATGCTTCTCAACAGGAAACAAATGTTTCCTCTGCATTGGGGGTGAGTCTTTGCCTCAATATATGCAGTGTTGCACCCATAATGTGGTGTAACAGTCATTGTTGTTCCTGTTTGAGACACTAATCAGCCAGACATCAAAGATCCTTTTTTTTATTTTCTTGTCTTTGAAGTAAGATCCCTGTGTGCTTGCACCATGTTTTGTTACCTACGGTTCTACTTAGTCACACGGTCAGACTTTAAAAATGTCTAAAATTGAAAACTGCAAAATACCTTTACATGATAAATTATCCATTTTGACTTAGTGATTAGCGATTATTTTTTGACCTAATTTGGCTTTTTGTATTAATGTTTTGGAGCAGTATATTTAGCTTGTAAATGTGTGTCTTGTAATCTGGAGTTTGGAATGGTATATTTGACCTTGGCTTACACACACTTCACCCTTACTGTGATACAAACACAAAGAGAGCTTAAAATAGCTTTAAAGAGGAGAAATATAGTTTGCTTGTCTGTACAAACTAAAACAAAACTAAACACGATCTGAATAATTTACAACAGGGTGAATATAAACCACATTTGCTGGCCCACTTTCATGTTTACTCATTGAATTTAACTGAGAATGGAAATGGTTCATACGGGGTAAGACCTCCTCCTCCTCCTTCCACTCTCTGTTTTCGGCTACACGAAGAATACGGGCAGTGGTTCTTGGGAAGCGGTGGTATGCCAGCCTGGAGTACTTCTCTCTGATGAAGAGCGCTTTAAGGAGACCCTCGGATGCGTGTTCATAATCCTCAACTGTGATCTGGAAACAGATTTTTGACTGTTAGAGAGCTGAAAATTCATTAATTCGTTCATTATCACTTGTTGCCATGAAGTGGGAGAAATAATGTAACTTCTTGTCTCAGGATCACTAGTCCTTATGGTGCCTAAACCTGGTGGAACTTCTTCAGGTTAGGTTAGGTTAGAGTTAGGTTTTCTAAAACCTCCATTTTTATTATCTTGGGTTCTCCTTGCTCTACTTCTCTCCTCAGTGAATAATGTTTTGAGTCTTTTTGTCTTGTGTTCTCTATTGAGTACCCGTTTTTCGTAGCATTACTTTTATTACAGGCAGATACTCAGTAGGTGCTTTTGCTCCTAATGTGTGTTGTAGTTACATACACACCCCTGCACAGTAATCCCCGCTGATGGTTACTCTCTGGTAGTCTGGGAAGTCCTCCAGGGGAAAAGGATCCGCCACGCCTGGGGTGGGCAGAGGGGAGGTTGCAGATTGATTCCAGTCATCGGGCAGCTGTAAAGATATTGACTGCGAGCGCTTCAACAAGAAACTCTTCTTCCTGATGATACAATCACATTCATTACTCTACAGATAATCTAAGACCTTATGTTTACATTAAATGTGACATTCCTGCTATTTAGCTATTGAAAAAGTAAAGATTTGAACGTTTCTCCGCTACCCACTTCTGAACAGACTCCTGAGACTTCTGCTCGGCCAACTCCTTCTGCAGCTCCCTCTCCCTGTCCTCGTGCAGGCCAATGGGACAGTCCTCAGGGACAGAGAACAGCGACAGAGCATGCTTGGTGTTTTCCTGGTTCAGGGCAGAGGCGTACACCTTCTCTGCCATCAGACGTATCTTCTCATCAGCCTCACTCATTGACATCTTTGGGAAAAGACGTGGCGAGTCTGGGAAAACAAGGTTTGCATTTCCATGAGTCTTTATGTTTTTTGCAAAAAAGTTAGTAAAGAAAGAAATCTCAGATACATGTTTTAAGCCATAACTAGCATAGAAATATGCAGTAAGAACTGTTTTAAATAAAGATTTTTTATTAGACGCATATTGTTTTGGGGAATTTGGGGAATTTTGGCATTACGAGACAGCAAGTTCAGTTCATTTTTTTGGTATTCTAAATCAAAACAAGGTGTCGACATAATGTTTCATCAGTTTAATGTTATTAAAATATGACATCCTAGAAACACAAATATCACAAAGATAAACTGCAGATGATTTAATCTGAGGTGGAGTTGAAAGGCAGTGCTGTTCTGCAGTTTCTCATCCTCACTTACATTTGTAAACATGTCTCGAGAGGCTGGCTCTTATTTCTTTACCTGATACTCAATCTGCCAAAGTACCATTAGTACAAGCTAGTCAACACATTCAATCCCCATCCTCCGTGTGCCAGGTTGGTACTGTGACCTGTTGACTCCCTACAAAGTCAGAGTCATGAGACCTAAAACCAGTTTCTGATTCCTCAGCTATCTACAGACGCATAACTGTTTGATGTTCATTTATTGTTACGGCAGTGTGGCTGCTTTACCCAAAACCACATATTTCATAGTAAGGATACAACTTGAGTGAGTTTATAGAGACTGTTCCAGAGTAGAGCTACCGCTGAGAAAGCTCTGTCCCCCTTAGACACCAGTCGAGTCCTACTAGGAACAACCAAGAGCATCTGATTTTCTTTTAAAAACCAAGAGTAAAACTTTAAAAACAATCCTAAAAGAAACAGCCAGTGAAGGGAATGCAATATTGGGGTAATGTGCTCACATCATCTTATCCCTATTAACAAATTCCACAATAAAGGGAGTTGCAAGAGTCCAGTCTGAAGAAGATAAAAGCAGGAATAACCCTCTCAAGGGCATTATGAGGAAGATAAAGTTTGACCTTGCTAATAAGCCTTAAATGATAAAAACTAGACCGGACCACCTCACTGACCTGAAGTTATTGACTAAAATAAACCCAAGATTCCTAATACAGCGACTGTCTGAGTTTGAGGAGCCAACAGCACTGTTGAATCCTCTCAGTAGATCAGTTTTGTCAAACTCATTGACCTCTGTGTTATTTTCGTTTAGACTAAGAAAGTTTAGCTCCATCCACGTTTTAACATCCTTTAAAGGGGCTATATCATGTAAAATCAACTTTTTTGAGTTTTATATCATGTTATAATGTTATCCTCTCATTAAAAACGTACCCAAAGCCTTGCTTTGACTCATTCATGCATGTTTCAGAAATCCTGCAGGGTTTTTAGGCAGCCATGCTGAGGAGCAGAACGACTGGGTGGGACTAGAAACGCCTTTTGGTAACAGAAACGCCTCTGGGCGATGTCTCCAAGCCCAGCTTCCTATCACAGAGCGCACCTCCTCACCCCCCACACCCCGCTCATGACTCCTGCAGGCTCTCAGCAGCAGCAAAACTGAAAGTGACAGTGAAAGTATTTGCTGAGCTCCTAACACTACTTCTAACTCAATGAAGCCCTTTCCAGATTCAAAATACCTTTGAGGAAATGTAGTTTCAGATGCCAAGAAAACTGCATCATGACCCCCACCCCCACCCAGTGGAAATGGGCGGAGACAGAGGCCAATTTCAAGGCGTTTAGAAGAGGAAGTGAAGAGAAGATAAGATTGTTTTTCCATTTAAATATAAA
>JAUBOC010000011.1:2539223-2566579 GCA_032275365.1 Anablepsoides cearensis
TTCAACTCGTTTAAAAAGAAGCGACTCGCTGTTGTACGAGGAAGCAGCAGTTTAGAGTCAAACGGACAAAAACTCATAAAAGGGGATGACACAGACCTTTTTCACGGTGGATTCTGACTGATAAAAACTTTGGAGTTTTAATCCCGGACCAGTTTGTGGATAAACGTCGAGTGACGAGTCTCGGACTTCTTTCTCCCGCATTGTCCACTTCAGTGGGACGAAATCCCACGCAGTGACGTATGCTGCAGCGGGAGCTCGGCGCAGGGTGACTCAGGAGCCAGATCATAATAAATGTCTAATACGCCGTAATGGTTCAGAGCGGGTCTCAATATCGTAATCATTACGGTGAGATCGTAATGGTTGGCACCTCTGCATTTTTGTTAGGTTTAACTATGGTGATGCATTTTGCAACCAGTGGTCACTACACACTCGCTTTGTTTGAAGAAAAATAAATTCAGGTTCATCTCAACTTATTTACTGGACTAAGAATGTGAGGCTAATTACATCAGTATGCAGTATATTTAGACAAACAGCAAATAAATGCTGGAGAGAAAGTATTTTCTATGCATCTGTTCAAACTTACAGCGCGAACAGCATCGATGACGGGAGCAGGTCCATCAGGCTTCTTGGCATAGTTGAGCCTGGTCTGCTCGCTCACCAGTGTCCACAGCTTGTCCAGGTTTACGGTGGGGCAGAAGGATGTGTTCCTCTTCAGGTGGTAATGTCTCATACCCACCTTACCGAAGTAGCCAGGATGGCTGAGGACAAAACACAGCAAGACATACACTGAGAATACAGTCCAACATAAAACAAGTAAACGTAACATCTAGGTTTGCTTTAAAATGGGATAAAAAAAAGAAAAGCAACAAGACTGAATTAAATTGAGGTCATTTAGATGCAAAGAAACGCTGCTGATCAGGTTGTAATGGGGTAAAAGTTGAGTTTTATTTGTAACCATTAGGCAATTAAAATGTTTGCAGCAAAAATCAAGTTGTCTGACAATTGCAGACCACTTGGCCAAAAAACAAAAAAAAAAAAGATGTTCTGCTTCTTACGCTAATGTAACTAATGAGCAAGTATGAGTGGCGTTAAGCACTTAGATTCAGCTGTGTTGAACCAGGACACCTAAAACTTGCAGACACTGGCCATTGAGAACACCACTAACTTACACAGATGATTAGATTTTAATTTAATGCTCTTAAATATTAGTTAGGGCTTTACATTTTTGAAAATCCAGTAAATGACTTTATGTCCTGCAGAAACCCTGTAAATTAAGGCAACACTTTAGCAAAAAAAAAAAAAAAAAAAAGGATCATTGTTTTCTTTGTCTATTGTAGAAAGGGAAACTTCCTGGTGGCTGACCATCATCATTAAGATACATTTCTACAGGGAAACCTAAAACCATGTTTGTTAATAACAGACTTGTTCCATTACAATGTATATATCTTTTGCTTTACTATGTCAAAATAGTACATTTTAACAACACCTCAATGGCTGCACATTTACTATTAATTAGAACCAGTGGGAATACAGATCAACAAAACAATTGGGCAGAACAAGTTCAATTTCATCTTATCCCACCAATAAGACACACTTTATGGACATATACATATATATTTTATCTCAACAGGATCTCCCCGAATAAACAATAAATGTATGTAAAGCAGGAGACCAGATTCCCCTGCATAATTTCTAGAATGATACCAATCGAGATGCAACTATTCACATTCATAACATTCACTGTGCATTTATGCATCTTTATCATTCCAAATGTTTCCACTGCGGTACATCATCTCATCTTTGACAAGTTTTGCTACAATGCTCAATGTCTGAGGCACAAATAAACATCCACTTACTATTTATCAAAGTTGATTCTGTGGTGATGCATGCCACCAGCATTACCACGACCTCCAGGATGCTTCCTGTGCTTGCCTGTAAGATTGAAAAGATGTTAGCGAAACGTTTACATACTGCAACATTAACTCATTGATGTTTCAATTGAGTCAAAATTGTTTAAACTCACCAACGCGACCATGTCCGTGGCTGACATGTCCTCGGAGTTTCCTGGTCTTAGACTTCTTAGTAGGCTGTCAAATAAAAGTTAGTCAAGACAGTAATTTAGGACATGCTTAGCTAAATATGCTAACTGGCTAAATAAAGTCAGTCCTGATCAGTGACGATGCAGAGCAGCTCCAGCTAAAGTACGCAATACATTTAAATAAAACATGAAATGTTTTCCTAGAAACTTCACTTTATATCATCAAACGTGCACATGATTGACTGAGACATTACAAGCTAAAGAAGGGAACTCATCTGATAGCACTTAACAGACTTTAAACATTTTAAACCCTACTGTGAGAAACACTCAGGATCGAAAATAAGACAAATAACTACTAACTTCGTTCAATCAATGCCAGTCAAATAAAAGTTATGTAGACTTAAAAACCTGTATGTAGAGACTACTACAGACTAGGCCTGTGACAACCGGGTAGCACTCAGTAAGCCGCTCACAAATGTCCAAAATATTGAGTAAAATTTCGAAATAACACTCAAGAATCGTACACGACAGATACGTGTAGTGTAAAACACTGTAAAATATAGATAATTTAAAATAACGAACAAGGATGGAAGCAGATTTATCCTGATTTCTGTACACGGGGATAAACGATAACACCTACCATCTTGGAGGCTAGTTGAAAGAGGAACGAGATTTGGAAAACAACGCGACTTTCTGCGAGACTTCGCCTCTGACAACAGTGTGGTCACAAATCCACAGCGACGTTTACTGGCACGATGAGGAAATTACACAGTTTGTTCTGTGTGGATTTTGCACAGTGTGGCAAAAAACATCTGAAAAGCATTAGTACTGCCTGCTTGGATCATAAACTAATAAATAAATAAATAAATAAATAAATAAATAAATAAATAAATAAATAAATAAATACTGTAAATAATAATAATAACATCAAACTGGGGCCATGCCCACCATACATAAGACACATTTTAACAATTTTATGCACTTTAAGTATTTTATCCAGAATGATTTGTCAGCAGACTGATTGATGAAGTTGATGTCACTTAAATAGTGATTATACATTGTAATTTTCTTGGCGGAAGATTCTCTGGTTTGGAGAGGGATATCTCTCTCTATTTTGAGGGATTATATTTACAGTCCTTGCTTTGAAACAACACCATCAGACCCGTAATATTTGTACATCAGGACTTCCTTGTTAGAAAACTGTGTCAACCGATAATTGAGTTCATGTTCTTTCTTTAGACTGTCAATTTCTGGAGGCGTGACTCAGTTCTGGACATTAATAGGTACTATGTTATGATAAACAAAAAAGAATTGCCAGGGGCTGGAGAGTGGGCTCTTGTTTTCGTTTGCTGATAAGAATCAGGGTCACAGACAGGCACTTGGAGACAGTAACTCTGAGCAGAGAAATGATGTTTTAAGATCTGAGGAATAAAGTTTTTTTTAAAAAAAGAGAACTAACTTGGTTTTCTGTTCAGTTATTGATTTCTGATTATGGTTTTCTTACAGAGTGTCATTCTCGCTGGTGTCAAAACAGCTGGAGCCAACTGTGTTTGTTTGCAAGATTTCCCATAAACCACTGGATTGAACTTTAAATACATATCTATAAATGATCAGCTTTTGGAGTCATCTTTATTTAAGATTGCTGGCACAGCTAATTGATATTTACCAACACAAAAATGGCTATAATTTAGGTAATTTGTCAGAAATTCAACTAAAATGTGATATAACAGTAGATCAGGGCCCCCTTGAGCATGGTTGCCCTCAAAGGGCCAATTGTAATAAACTTCAACATTTTGTGTTTAACTTCAACTAAAAATATGACACATCAGATTCCTCGAGTGCTAACAAACAATAACAGAACTCTACCTGGTATTTCCTGCATAGAAGTACAACTAACTAAATAATAGTACAAAGACTTTTACTCACTGTTGAGTTGTCTTGAATTCTGAACTCTCCCACTTTCCCACAGGGATTTCCCATGCATAATCAACATGCATTATGGGAGATGTAGTTTATGGTATGGTTTATTTTGAGACATTAATACAGGGCTATTCAACTAAATTACACAGAGGCAGGACATGTATTATTACCTTTTGTTCTGCATTGAATTATAAAGCTTTCTTGGATGCAAGATAATGATAATGCACTTGATTGCATTATCAGGTGCAATCAAGCATACCATTCCCACATAGCAATGCACTAACACTCTAACACTGCTCATATATCACAAAGAAAGACAGCCTTTTGTTACCCTAGATGTGTTTCATTTATGGGTCAGCATCATAAACCATAACCGGGCCAGTTGTGGGATGCCATCTTGAAAACAGTGCCATTAATGCCAGACCTCAATTCAGCATCATCATCTAACAGTGCAATTCTGATCACTGACTGTATTTTACCGTTAATTTTATTATTTTAGTATTAATTTTATAATTTCTATAAAACAAAAAGGCAGTTATTAAAATAACACACGGTGACAGCCCATCAGGGTCTGGGTTTTGCGGTGCTGATAAACTGCAGACACAGGATGGGCTCAGACTTTACGGTTGGGTTTTCCATGTGAGGCTATGATAGCACATCAGGTAGGAGCTGGGCTTGATTTGCATGAGGAAGGCCCATTATTCAAAGTCTGTGTGAACGTTACGGACTGTAACTTCTCAAAGGGTCAGAATTTCAGAGAGTTTTTGGGTCAGACTCTACCTGCCACATCAGAAGCAGCTGTTTTCATTGTCGACCGTATTCAGCATCATCAAAGAACAGTTTTACTAAATTTATTAATTTATGGATATTTATTCAAAATGCTAGTTTTAAAGCATGTCTAAGATATGCTACTGTACTCTACTGCAGCTCTTAGACACTAAACTTTTGCTAAATTATGAGTCTGTTTCCTGTTTTCTCCCAAACTGCAGCTTCTAAAACAGAAGGTATCAGATGATCAACGTCATTTAATGCACAGTTTAAACTTGTGTGAGTTAATATAATCACAATAATCCTAAGTGTTTCTATTATTAGTGGGTGGTTCAGAACTTTTATGGACAGAATTTCTTGGTGCAGCAAAGGAGTGAAGGCAGTCCGGTTCATTAGCCTCAGGATTTCATCTCTGCTATTTGCAGATGATGTGATGCTGTTGGCGTCATCGTGCCGTGATCTTCAGCTCTCACTGGAGCGGTTTGCAGCTGAGTGTGAAGCGGCTGGGATGAGGATGAGTGCTTCCAAATATGTGTCCATGATCCTTAGCTGGAAAAGGGTGGATTGCTCTCTCCTGGTTTGGGGTGAGATAGATTCTGCCTCAAGTGGAAAGTCTGGGGTTTTGTTCATAAGTGAGGGAGGAATGGAGTGCTGCTGCCCCCGCAACCTGACTCTGGACCACGTGTAAGACATTGGATGGATGGATGGATGGATGGATGGGTGGATGGATGGATGGATGGTGGGTGGTTCAGTGTCTTCCCTAATAGACTTCAGCATCTGAAGGGTGTGGGAATCGATATCCCAACCCTCTGACTGAACATTGACTTTCCCACCACCACAACAAATCCCATATGTAGCTTTTACTGACATGTCTGAACAAACCGTGACACAAAAAGAAAGAAAGTGTCCAATGTGTCTGAAGAACTGTTACATTCAACACAAACATCTTTAACTCCTTGTAAAAATCAGACTTGTATCAGTAGACATTTTTATGGCAATAGTTAAAGTACAACTCCAACTCCAATGAAGTTGGGACATTGATAACATAGATAAAAACAGAATATCATGATTTGCAAATTTCTTCAAGCTGTATTCAGTTGAATACACCAGTGATTCACAACCAGTGGTACGTGTACCCCTTGGGGTATGTGAGCATATTACAGGGGGTACGTGGAAAAATTTCCAAGGTGCGTGAAAAAATAAATAAAAATAGGACTGAGATATGTAGGGCCCTATTTCCGCAATGTGGAAATTGCAGATGGAATCATGGAATTAACACAAAATGGAATCCATTATAAAACGTGAATTTGCTCATTTGGGTGAGTTTCTGACATATTTTGCTGCTTCCTGCACCTGCCATTACCCGGTTCATTTATTTAATTACTTATTCACTTTCAAGGCAACCTTTTTGTCTTTATGTTTAATTTGAGTTGGAAAAATAAAATGCATGAGAATTAAACGTTCTAGGTGGTTAAATAAATAATTTTCATTTAATAATCAGATTTAGTACATTATAGTTTTGGAGAATCATCATTACACATGACTGAAGGGGATCTAGTTGTATGACAAAATGGCTCGGGTACACAAGTCTAAAAATGTTGGGAACCACTGGAATACACAAAGACAACATATTTAATGTTTCAAACAGATAAACTTTATCTTTTTTCCCCAAATATTCAGAACTGAGGACACTAATTGTTGAAGCTTTGTAGTTGGAATTCTTTCTCATTCTTTCTTGATGAACAACATCAGCTGCTCAACAGTTGTTGTATTTTGCTCTTCATGATTCTCCACACATTCTCAATGAGAGACATGTCTGGACTCTATAGTTATAGCAGCAGCTGACACTTACCTGCTGGAAACACTTGCTTGTTGTGATGTTTGGTGAACTGTAATGTCAGGGGGCTGAAGCTGAAGCTGAACCAGCTCTCTACCAATCAGATCACTCCTGCCCCCCCTTGGCACTGGACACATGGAACAGCACCACCCCTCTTCTCAGTTCACACTCACCTGAAGACACGTTCACCTGGATTTCTCAAGCTGACTTCTGGATTTTAGATTGTTTTGGTTCCCTCTCAGGTGACGTACTGCAGTGATTTGGTTCTGTTCTTATGAGATGATAGTAATTTGTTAGCATACAGGATTCTTTGTGACGTTATCTCTAATTTTTAATCAGAATATCCATTAAATGTATGATAAATGTTCACTGGGGGGAGGTTCCTGCTGTGTCTTTGGTGGGTTTTTCTATTTGTCTTGATTGAGCAGATTTGCTGGTAAACACTGTGTACACAGAGGATTTCAAAACAACAGCTTCTTCTGTATTTTCTCTGTTGTTCTTTTTTTTTTTTTTAACCTCAGGAGGCCTGATCTCCAGGCGATGGCAGGATCGACTCACAGATGCCATGGCAACTTTCCACAAAGACGAGCCGCCCTGGTTCTGCAGGGACTCGGGTGCAGAGTGCAGCTGGCCCAGGAGGCCGTGTCACCCGAGACGGGTCGGAGTCTGGCAGCCTCAGCAGAGGAGACGCCCCCCCCTGCAGGACACGTAACACATTTTAAAACAGATTTAAAAAGAAGGTTATTTGCAATGACTGCAGTGGTGACGTTAATTCTGAGGTTTTATTCTAAAACAAAAACAGATCTCTGGTTCTGGATTCTGTGAGCCAAACCGGGCTTGCAACAGAAAAACTGGATCAACCTCTCCATCGTCTGGGAAAGTGGATAGTTTTCCTGACGAAAGTGTCAAATCTTTACTGAGCAGAATGAGGTAAAACACAGAGCAGCTTCAAAGCAAAATGTTAACATTTTGGAAATGTGCTAATGAGAAAAACAACACCAGATGTTTACACACAGGAAGGTGGAGCAGGAAGACGAAACGTTGAAAGCTGCAGGACAATTTGGCTCTTGGTTTTTTATTTAAGTTACAAATTATTGCACAGCATCATACGAACTGTATGTAAAGAGTATGAAAAAATAAAAATAAAAACAATGTCACTTTGGAGCAATAGGTATGAGCCAGTCAGAGCAGGACCAAGACCAGAGCTGCCATCAACTGTTATGAAGATTTTTTATTGTTACATACAATTTTAGATGAATTAGATCATCATCATCATCATCATCATCATCATCATCATCATCATCATCATCATCATCAAACTTTATTTGTAAAGCACTTTAACACCAGCTGAAACAAAATGCTGACCATTTGAAATAAATAAGATAGAAATAAAAAAATTAAAGTATCATACATAAATTAAAAACTCAATTCAAAACACCAAAACCACAGAGTTAAACAAATAAAATCAGCACCAATACAATAAAAGGTAAGATAAGGAGAAATTGTAGCAGCAGCAGCTATCTGTAGCACTTTCGGCACAGCTCGGAGGCATTTCCCACAGATTTATCCCATTATTTCTGCTGAAATAACAGCAACAATGTGAAACTGATGGTAAAGTAAAGCTTTTAAAGAAGAAAACCTCTGAACTTTTAAAGACTGGAGCTGTTTTCTGACAGGAAAAGCTGCAAGGTAATAACGATTTGTCTGAGACGACTCACTCACACGTAAAAAACAATCCACTCAAAATTTAATAGCCGTTCATGTAAACACTATTGATTATTAAAGGCCTCATATTCCTTGAAGAAATGCAGACCTGCTCCCTTTCATATCCAAGTTTTAAAGATAATTTTATTAGGGTAAATTATAGCTATTTTGTAAATTACATTTTCTGCACTCATTTGTGACTCATTCAATATTATGAGACCTCGAGAGATCTGTTCTAACAAAGGTATTTTTAAAGACAAATCTCAGACCAAACCAAATTTGAGCTCAGAATCTGTTAATTTAATTGAGGTGCAGGATTTTTTTGTATTTGCTAAGGTTACTTTGCTGTGATTGTGTCTTCAACTGGGTTACCTACAAAAATTAATCAGTCCTACTGTAGATGATGAGTTATATTTAATGATTAGTTTCTCAAAGTTTTATTAAAATTTGCCCAGTTGTTCATAAAATATTTTGCTAACAGACAAACAGGGTTGCCTCTAATACTTAATGGCAAACTTTTAAGCAAAAGTAATTGCATACAGTGTAGTGCTTGGCCCGTGTTGGGACTATGCTCAGCTACCAAACCACTTCTAGCTCAGAATCTGGGAATCTGTAAAGCTTTGTTTTCAGCCATTTTTGTGTTTGCTTTAGCTGCTTTGCTGTGGCAGCCATCTTGGACTGAGATGACTGATAGTTAATCAGCTGTAGAAAGTACACATGCAGTGATTCTTCTACTGAAGTTTCACTAAAATACTGGTTCACAAGATATTTAGCTATACCAGTACAAGCCGTACAGAGACAGATACAAAACATTTTTGTGTTCCACAGTTATTTTTTACAGAAATATTTTAACTTTCCTGTTAGAACTGACCCTCAGCTACACAGGAAATGCTACAGCTAGCAGCTGCTGTCTGTGCAAATAATCATAGAATTCTACTTAGCACAAAAACTAAGGAAAGGAGTGTTTGGTGGATTATTTCTTTGTTTTAACAATGCTTTTAATAAAACTTATACTGTTGGAAAGCCTGTTAATTTCACTTTTAAATGGTGCCACATTTGTAAGGAACATGCATTTGTGGGATGAGCAGTAGAGCTGAGTATGTGGGATGTGCACAGGGAAAAAAAAGCCAAATCTTCTCTGTTAAACAGCTTATTTTGTTGTTGTCACTTGTTTTTAGCTTCTGGTACCCCCAGGTGCTGCCAGTCAGGTGCCTGCTGCTAAGAAGCATTGTTACAATAAAGCAATAATCTATCAAACACAATAAAAAAACATTTTTCTTAATATAATAACAAACATGATGTTGATGGAATAGAGTTTGTGTTGCATTTATAGCTGTGGCAGGTAGGTGGCAGCAGAGAGCTGGTGTGCTCATTTCTCCTGTTGCTATGATAGAAATAAAAACATGTTTGGCTTTGAAAACATCCACTGTAATATAAACAAACCTAAACTGAACCATATCTGTGGCTTTATTGGTTTAATGTTTGGCCTGTACTTAAATGGTCAAACTAAATCATAACAACATCAACTGTAGACGTTTGTAGTCGTTGGCTTTGTTTCGAATCACCTCCAAACACGGAATCCATCATCAGAGCTCAGTTAAGATGTCAAACTGTTTCTGTCTGCTGATGTCAGATAACTTCAGCCGTTTCCCTCTGATCAGAAATGATCTCACTGATGTTCTCCGAGTTTCTGACATGACTCACCGTGGACCTGCCGCGCTGAAACCATGTGGAATTGAATTGTTTTCACAGTGTTCATCCAGAAGCCCGGAGGATTCTGGGTAATTCTTCCGTTGCTGTGGTCAGTCTGGAGCGTCTGAACTTCCGGGCTGTGTCCTTATCTTGTTTACAGCCTGTAGTGTCTCTGGTGCGACTGCCCTGCCAAAAACAGCAGGACGTGTCTTTGAACTGTCCTCAACAGGTACACAAACACACACTGGACTTTTCCCTGAGACCAAAACATTCTGTTACACTTTTTATCTGTGACTTCATCTCTGTTGGCAGTTTGGATTCAGTCCGATTGAGGACGATATGTTGGAGATAAAGGAAGAAGGAACATCCTGGACCAAGCCGTTCTGTCCCGAAGGCTCTTTGTTTGACGAACCAGAACAAGACTCAGGCTTTGACTGCGACTCTAACCCAGATCAGCCATACATCCTGTTCGATTCTGGATCAGACGACGAGAAAGGGGATCCGGAAACCTTTTACCTGGATCCAGATCCAGAGCAGGCCGTGGTGATGGAGCTGGATCTGGACACCGAAGCAGGTCAGGACCGCCGCCTGAAGCTGGAGGATGAATCCGACCCTCAGTGTGAGGCGGCGGCCATGTTGGAGCGGGGCGAAGCGCGGACGTCGGGTCTTTGCTGCTCAGTGAAACGGGAACCTGAGGATGTGAAATCTGAAGAGATGGAGAGTGAAGATTTTTGTGCCGTTTGTCTGAACGGAGGAGATCTGCTCTGCTGCGACCGCTGTCCAAAAGTCTTCCACCTGTCCTGTCATATACCCCGTCTGATCTGTTTCCCGCTGTAAGTACTGTCTGAACACAACACAGTGAAGCTTATGGTTCATGGTTCTTTGAAAAAGACATTTAAGTTGGGTGTTTTTATTCCTTTTTCCATGATCTGCTTATAAACCAGAGGTGACTGGCTGTGTACCATGTGTAGATCTGACCAGGAGCCTGCTCAGGCCTACGACTGTGAGAACATGCTCCCCTGTGGGACGGTCAAAGTGCCTTACACTCTGTCCGACCTGGACCAGAGGGTGAGATTTGTTTGAAAATCAGCAGTTTAAAGTAAAACAATTACACTTTTATTACTGAAGTAGAAGTCATGATCCTCTTTCTCTAGAGTCTAGTTGTTAGTGAATAAATCCTGTCTGACTGGGCTGCAACTGTTGGCATTTCATAAAATTTAAACACATTTTTCACCAAATGGACTGGGTTCACATGGCTTTAAAAGCTACATTTTGATACATAATTCATTCTGATATGAGTGCTTCCAGAGATTTGGCTTGATTTCTCTCGTTAATTGGGAAAATCTCTGGAAAATTGGTCTGAATCCTGTTTTTATGTGTATTTAATAAGGATTTCTTGAAGTTTTCTGAAAAAAGAAACCTCAAACCACATTTGGATAATCTGATTTCTCAGCTGGTATTGAAAGCAGTTTTAGGGAAAAGAGTGAAAATTCAGGGCTCTTCTGCTCAAAATCATTGGTACTGCACAGAAAAAAAGCCTCCAAAACATTATTTAGAATATTTCCTTAAAGGGACACATATATAAGGTATTTATTCATCACATTTCGACAAAATGCAATTATTGCAATTTTTATTTATTTACTGGTATCCAACTGTCACTTTGGTTTCATAGCTTGACAAACCTTCCCAAAGATGTCTTGCATTTAATGCACTTTCTTAATCACAAAAAATAGACAGAGGAGGGTTCCATAAAGCTCTTTAAGAAAACAACTGCTTCACAGGTTTTTCTAAATATTCAGCGCATTCTGAGAACGAGGTCCAGCGACTTGCAAAAAAATTGAGAAAATTTTAAATGTTTTGAGACATTTTAGAAACTCCCGTTCACTATTTGTTGCCAACAGTTGCAGTCTAGAGAGATAATGATTTACCAAAGAAGGATTTTAAGGAATACATTTTTTAATCTTATTGACTTTTCGGTGCACATCTTCACTTTTGTCTCTGCAGAGGTGTGAGAGGTTGACTCTGCTGTTGTACTGTCACACACTCAGCGCTCCGTTTCATGAACCTGTCAGCCCTCTGGTCAGTCCAACAGTCTTACTTACGTTAATCTGCAGCTCTATATTTTAAAGAAATTAAAAAGAAAAATACATGGTTTTGTATTAATAGTATGATTACGAAATACCACTCTGGGCAAATATATTAAATTAAGAGTGAGGTAAAACTCTGGTTATGACTCTTTGATTTAAAACCTACAGGTTGGTTTGTGGATAAATGGTTCCACCTCACATTCATAAGCTAACGTGGTGTTAAAATCCCTCCGTTTGCTCCGTTTGTGAATGTTCTCCAGGCCCGAAACTACTACCAGATCATCAAGAGGCCCATTGATTTGTCAGTTATTCGACGGAAACTGAACAAGAGCAACACTCTTCATTACTTCACAGCAGAGCAGTTTGTGGACGACATCCTGCTGATGTTCAGAAACTGTGCTACGTTTAACTATGTAAGTGACTCAGATCAAAGTTGAAATTAGCTAGTTCAAGTTTAATTTTATTATTTTATAGTTTATTTATTTATTTAAAAAAACAAAAACAAATTCAGTGTACAGTAATTCACAATTTTTAAATATTTAATTCTACTGAGTAGCTAACAGTTAGATTGTTCATTTCTCCTGACGTCCTTTCTTAGCCAACTATAGACACATGTCAGGAATATCTCCTAAAATTATATTTAGAGTCGTCACGATTATTGAAGAGTCCTTAAGATTGTCAGAAGGGCAAAATCAGGTGAAAAATCAACAGTTATTTTGTCATGTGAACCTGGCATAAGCAGACTAAACACATTTCACCTGAAACATGCAATATTATCTGTCCAATTGCTTTTCCTCCAATCTTTGCCATGGTTAAGCATCTCTTACTCACTGGTAGAGAAGATGGTGTGGGTGTGTGGTGGAGTCTGCGTTGAAGGTAACATCTAGTGGCAAACTTTGTCATTACAACCAATTAAGTAATCATCAATAATCTAAGAGGTGCTTTGAGTGAAGTCCACCTGTCGCCCATCCCTGCAAAGACCCTAAAACTATGATACATGTGATAATTATTGTACATCTGGCAAGTCATGAAGAAACCAAAGTACATAAGTGATACCCATGATACCCGTTATACCTGCATCCTGATGTGGCTTGAAAGTCATGCCAGAGCTGTTATGTAAAGTGTGGTGATGAGAAATGTGGAAAAAAATAGCACAAACAAATATTTTAATATTGAAAGCCTAACAGTGCCATGCTGCCTTCATACTGAAAGAGGTTTTTGAAATTTGCTGCAATCCAGCCACTTTGAAGAAGTTGTATATTTTATAGAGTGATTAGCGAGGTCAGTAAGTGAAGAGATGACAGAACAACAAAGTCTCATCAAAGTTTAAGAGATTTGTGCCTGATTGGCCTAAAACCACAATATTTTGAACAGTCTATATTACACAGGACACTGAGGTATTACTATTTGAGAGGATCAGCTCTATGGGTCTTAATCTTTGTTGTGTTTTTTTCCCTCTGCTCTGCAGCCAGACTCTGAGGTGGCCCAGGCGGGTCGAAACCTGGAGGTGTTTTTCTTGAGCAAACTGAAGGAGATTTTTCCTGACCGGACCTTCCCGACAGCCAGTCAGGACAGAACCAACAGAGCTCGGCTCCGGTGGTTCAACAGGAAGAGGAAACATGTCTTTAGTGGAAAAAAATATTAACTTTAATGTACATCATTACTCTCCATTAGGTGTCTCAATTATAAAAAAAAATAGTTTTATTTAGTTTTTACTGATAATAATACATGTTGGAAAACAGATTTAAAATATTGTTACATAACATTGGATTATTTTTATACGTCTAAAGAGACAAACACTCTGAACAAAAACAAATTGTTGTTTATGATTTAATAAAAATTGTACAGTGTCAATATAATTTTTTTTCCAGCTGTATTCCCAGAGTTTACTAAGTTCACACCTAAACCTTTCTCCTCAAAAGTGGAAGAGAAGCTTTTATTTAACTTAACATATCTCCTACAAAAATATTTGCAGACATACAGTATAGAGCCGCTGCTCAGAGTTGAACAGATTTTAAGTTTAGTTTTTACACAGTGAAGCAACAATTTCTTTCAATTTTACATTTTGCTCTGTTTATTTTGTCTGTCTCTTTTCAAAGAAACATATGCTTTTAAATCCTTAATAAATTGGAACTGCAATGCTTTGGTCTGAATTCCTCATCATTGTAACTCCACAAGCCCCTCTTTCACTCTTTTTCTGAGGTGTGTCAACTTGTTTTGAGGCTGTCTCTTTAAATCCACACCCCGCCCCCCTCCAGCTTCCAGACTGGTTCATTACAGTTTTATAGAGGGGTTTATGAATATATAGCAGCACTGAAATTTTTTATTTACAAATTGAAAGATGTCAACAACATCCAGTCTTACATGTTGGAGCCAGAGTCTGACCCACAACCAGAGGAGAACGAAGACAACCAAATTGTAGTTGGTAAGTCCAGACTATATATGTCCCTTCTGTTGCAAATAGTTCAGAAAACGTCATAGAAGTAGAGAAAACTGAACAAGTTGAAAAATGTGACCCAAATAGAATAAAGATATCTACACAGCACCAGGAGAGACTAAATTCAACTTTTTGAGCTCCATCTCATCTGCATCCACTTTCCTCACTCCATACATGTCCCCTCTACTGTCTGGCATTTTTGCATTGAAAGGCTGGCTCAACCCAGCCCTGGTTGTGTTTGTATGGAGCAGAGATCTGGCTCAATGTGGGCGGGGCTTATCAAAATAAAAACGTGCAAATGTTAGTTTGTTTTATTTGCGCTACAACAACTACATCAAACTCCTTGGAAAAGCACAGAAGACTGTGTCAAACCATCCAGCAGTATGACGCTTGAGACGAGAGGGAAAGACGGCAGACTGGTAAGCTAATGGTAGCTAATGTTAGCTTGTTGTTTTGTAGCTTGCTACAGTTGTTCAGTTGAACTCGTGTGAAGAAACTTCACAGTAATTGCGATTCAAGTATATCTCATCTGTGTGATGTAACCCCCTGGACAGTGAATTCAATAATTTAATTTTTATAGCACCAAGCCACAACAAATATTGTCTCAGGGCACTGTGCAAAAAACAAATCTAAAGAAGCCAAATGATTGCAATGAATCTTCATTTTATCACAGTCTCCCATCCTGAGCAGCACATTGGAGACAGTGGAAATTAAAAAAATCTTTTATAAGTGGAATAAACCTCCAGCAGAATCAGGCTCAGGATGGGCGGCCATCTGCCTCAACCAGACAGTGAACCAATCAATGAGCAACAGTAGGCTGGCCTGGATGCAACCGCAGGTCTTGGGGTTCCAGAAATCAGGGTGGAACTGGGCCATAAGCGCTAATGCAAACTTGCTTGAACCCGAGTTTGAACCCAGGCTGGACCTTGCAGTGGAAAAAAGCCACAATTGCATCCATGTATCGTCTTTATTCAAGTGCATACCTTCACTTTCCATCTCTTCCAGAAGTATCCATATCAAATGAAATCATGAGTTACATTATTTACAAGGTTTGACCAAAACAGCTTATATCCATACTTTCACATTATAAATTGATCTTAGTCTAAAATTGTAGCATGAACTCCAGGCTTTTGGTTTTAAACACCAGCACACTGCATCAGTGTTTAGGTCTGATGCCTCACACAGCAACAAGGTCTTGGGTTTAACCCCTGGTTTAGACCCAGGGTCTTTCTTTGTGGAGTTAGCATGTTCTAATCGTGTTTGTGTGGATTTTCTCCAGGTGCTTCAGTTTCTACCACATACCAAAAACATGCACATTAGGCTGCCATACAAAAGAGATGTCAATGGGATCTGCCTGGTTAGATTAAGATTAATGAATAAAAATGTTTTATTTTAGAACAAGTTGTTCTTCTGAACTGTGGCTCAGTGTAATTTGTCAAAAAAAAAAAAAACCTTTTTAGGTAAATTATGTAGTTGCAGCTGCTTTCAGAATTATTTTGTGTGTCCTGAAAAAGCTGCAGCAGATGTACTTTTAACCTAATAAAAGACTTTGAAATGGGACAAAATCTGTTGCAGCCACTGATGAAATCTACTCTGGCACTCTTATAAACTCGATGTCTTTGAACAGAGTCTACCTCTGGAATGTAAAATGTAGCAGATAAGAAGGCGCTTCTAAAGGCCAGGGGGTCCTAATGTAGAGATGAAATGCCGGAAACTGACCGTGAGATGTTATTAAAGGAAGTCTGGTGTCTTAACCCCCTTTGTTCAGTCCATTAAACCGTAGTCACATGGCCGTCTTACTTCTTCCTTTAGAACTCCAGTTCTCTTTCTTCCCCTCATTTTGAGCACAGATGTTTCATTTAAGGACATCAAAGCCCCCCCATGCAAGCCGTCTTCGCTCTGTCTGTCTGAATCATTAACACACGCGAAGAGGAGGAAGAGGCAGACATACTTCACGCTGCAGAGGAGAGTGTCTCCATATCTTCTTTGAGATAAGACCTACTTCTAATGTTTAGAAGAGGAAAAAAAAGGAGCCAGTCCCCATTAGCTGATTAGACTCTGATTCTCCTCGTTCATCTCACAGGAGCATCGCTTCGGAACGGCTCTTTCAAAAAGCCGTCGGCTGAGATTTGCTGCTCCTCTTTGTGTGATTAAGATTCACGTCTTCACATAAAGTTGTGATAAGCTGCTGTATTAAGCGCACTTGAATCACTGGACTTGACATTAAGTGCGTGATGCTTTCCGTTGACTCCGCTGAGAGGGAAGCTGATCGTTAATTTCACCCTGTTTGGAAAAGCAGACGTAAAGAAGTCGCTCCGTCTTATTTTATTTCTCTCCACTCGTGACTTTATCTTTGTGTTAAAGCTCTGGAAAATAACAAAGACAAGAGATAACACTGCCTGTTCTTTTTTTTTTAATGTAAGCTTGTGACAGAAATGTGAGCCCATAAACTGAGAAGTTAACAATTCATCAGTCATTATTTAGATCACCTGATAATTCTAAACTCGCAGGAATGGAAACATCCTCTCCTTTGCCAACATTTGAGATATAACTCTGAGAGGATCCTGGCCTATTTTGTGAATAATCGACAGTACATCCATCTTGGTTCTTTGTTTGGATCTGTTAAATATCTGTTCAATAAAAAAAACGAGAGAAAGGAAAGTCCCTGTGCTGGATAACCACAAACTCTGCACTTCATCCAGCCAGCCTGAGTCTTTTACAACAGAGTCTCAGTTCAGTAACATGTTCAAGATGTTTATGTGAATTTGTCGGAATGTGTGACTAAATTTGAGCTTTTAGTCATGGGAAAATAAATGATGATTACACGACTGATTATAGGAACGTTTTGAAAGCCTGAAGTCGCTCTGATGTTCGGAGCACTGAGTGACACTTTGTCTAAATCACTGATAGCTGTCGCCTCACGCCATTCATGAAGACCACATTTTCCACAAGATCTGTGCAAAATCAAAGCTTTTTAACGTATTCACTTTTTTTATTTAAGAGATGAGTTGTCTCCTGTCTTATATTTATGTATTGACTTGACTCAGACTCCATTCTTTATAGTGCAAAACAGGAAGACATCCTTTTCTCTGCTGTTTCAAGCTACAAAACATTTTCATGAGTGGCAACTTAAAGAAATATAAGACAGGAGACAATTCGTCTCGTATATAAAAGAGTGGATACAATAAAAACCTTTGATTTTGCACAGATCTTATAGAAAACTTAGTCTTCATAGATGGCGTGAGGTGACAGCTATGATTTAGACAGTCTGAGTGAAATCAATTTCATTTTACAAGACGACTGAGCAGGACTTTACAAGCTGTTCAAATCTTAAGGGCTGCGTCACACGGCAAGATTTTAAAACAGTCGGCCGATTTTAAAAGACTGAGAGAGCCCACACCTGAGGATAAAAATATCGTGGATATACCAGGTTTGGTCCTACAGTGTGTGATGTACAACCACACAATAAGGGTCAACACACCACACACGGACAAATATTTCATTTATGAAACATTTAGGAGTCAGAGGTGAAATCACGCGAGACTTCTTGAAATTTTGCGGGAAATCAGATGCCAGAGAAAAAAATCTCGTGTGACCTCCAGAAACATTTGAGATGAGGAAGAAACAATGTTGATCGTTTGTGGACTATTTTTTAACAAAATCTCAAACTTCAAAATGACTTTTAACATCCAGAGGTTATTTATGTCTTCCGTATTTTTGATTCCCCTCCGTGTTTACGTTACCTCGCTTTGTGATTGGCTACACGTCTGTTTCAACAGGCCTCAAGCTCGTTGCTCTTGGGGGAACACACACGCTGTGATCATCGGGCCAAAAAATCAAACATGTTGAATATCCTAATTTGAGGTTGGAGTGGTACCGATGTCCTTCCAAGCCGACTAGATCACTCTTAACTCACCACACATGGCAGGAAGATCTGCTCAGACTATCTTTAGAGCCATCATGAAAAGGCTTGTGTCACACGGCAAGATAAATGTGCTGATTTTTGCCCTTCTGACAATCTTAACGACATCTAGATTATCGTTACAGCGATAATCTGGATGTCGTTATTTTGTTACAATTTACACCTGTTTATATTATTTTATTGTTTTTTATTGTTTTTATATTTTGTACTGCCTGTATGGTATACATGCTGAATGATTTAATGAACATTAGAAATTGAAAAGAAAAGGTTTGTCAGTTAAAAAAGTTATCTAAATTGAAAGAAAGCCTTATGTTATCTTTATTTATTTTAAAATGTTGCAGCAGTATATCATGCTGTATATTTTGGTATAGGCGAGTACCCAAACTGAAGTACTTGTACTCATATTCAGAGACAAACTGGTATTGGAACACGCCTAGTTCCAATACATTTAAAATTTTAGGTCTTTTTATCCTCTTTTATTTTACTTATACAAATCATACAGGCTTGTGTACACATTTTGAGCGGACCAGTATATAACAATGAACACAAAATAGGCATTTATGGGTGATATGATGTAAAACGTTACACTATGTTAACAGGTGCATGATCGTCTTATTTAAAAGCTGTTATATTCAGCCTCCCTGGACTTCAAAGTGTGTGGCCTCTGGGTCTATGTAAGCTGCAATCCTTGAAAAGTCGTTCAAAGAACTACAGTATCTACAACAGGTAAGACACTAACTGTGTATAGTTTCCACAGGACCCCAAATCAAAAGATCTAAACTCTCCCATAAAGACAAACACTTTTATTTTTAGACACAGACTTGAGGAACATTATGTTTATACCTCAGGTTTCCGGTTATGTTCTATTTCTAAAGATAAACTACGGTCAGTTTTGAACTAAAAAAAGGCAGATAGGTTGAAATAGACCATAACTAAACACAGGAATATTTGCTCCACATCCCAATGGCTTTGCTTCATCTGGCTGCTGAACGGCTGTTACATAAAGTAAAAGCTTAGTTTTCAAACATCTCCTCGCATTTAGTTCATTCCAGTCCATAAACAGAACTTGTCTCCAAGTCTTACATGTCAGGTAATCTCATTTCACAGAGTAAACAGGAGCCTTTCAGAAAAGTTCCCGGCACACGAGCTCATTATGTACTCACAACGCCGACGTGCCGTGGTGCTTTGATGTGGTTGTGTGTCGTTCTGAGAGCACATGACACGGTCCCATGTGAAAGCCCCTCCGTGGCCACGTGTTGGTTCTCCTTCGCTGCCTGATCAAAAGCCACTGTGGAAGTCTGGGCCTTCCTCTGTGTTCTCACCTTGCAGGACAGCTGAAGGGATGAGATTTAAAGAGATCACAGCAGGAATGCTCACTGATAACAGGAGGAAATGTTCCTTTCTTCGGGGGGGGGGTCATGTTTTTTTTTTATGATCTACAGTGGGTGCAGCTGTTTCATCAAACGTAAGTGTTTCTGCACTTATCAGTAATGAGAATTCACGAGGATTAAAACAATCACAATCTGAAATATTAATCTCCATCGTTCCTCTTAGCTCTGATGAGTGACTCAAAGAATTTTAAAAGACGTGTTTTTGTTTTCTGTCGGCGTCTGACTAACGAAACATAAAGTTCTCTGGATTGAATTATTTTAGCATCACGCGAGTCAGTTTTCAGGGTATATGATCTGTCAACATTACTGAATGGAAAGAGAACGGTTTGATAAACATTTCAAAACTTCATCCAGCCCGTGTCCTTATGGATTTGAACTCACGCAATGTGATCCGGTTGTTTTCATTTTAATGTTATGGGTTGGGTGCTGCACTTTTAAACATTAAATCCTCATGCAAAACCCACTTCTTCAGCCTTTAAATACATTTTGTTGAGTTTGAGTCTGTACGAGTGCAGAAAAGTTGAATTTAGTTATTCCCTGTGCTGCTTAGATCTCTTTATATTCAATTTGGGTCAGATTTTGCAATCCGTTCAGCTTTTTCTATTCCCTATTATGTTTCTGTTAACATTAATGTCAGTATTTGCTGCAGAACTGCTTAACCCTGTAAGGTCCAAGCCTGGTCCAGAGCGGGTGTCGACATGACACATTTAAGGGCTACTGCGACAAAAATGGCAGCATGCTAAGTGCTCATTTTGACAGCAAAGACTTCAAATTCTATAAAAGTAGTGTTTTTTTTGTTGTTTTGTTTACTTCCAAAAAAAAAAAAAATCAGATTTATGATAAATCATTTTCACTGTAATTTTGGGAGCATTTTCATGCATTTGCTTTACATTCAGTGAACGTTTTGTGACCAGGAAGTGCTTGAATACAACATGACACCCAATTTTCTGATTTACTGAAATTAACCACATTTCCAAAGCAACCAATAAAAAAAGTTTGCCTGTATGCTTGTGGAGAGCGTGAGAGAGTGTTTTGGAAATGGGAGAACAGAGTGAAGTCAACATTTTGGTTGTGCTGAAAATAATGATACCAAACAAGACAAGGTAAATAGTTTTTAAGGTAAAAATATAAGGGTAATATATATATAAGGGAAATTATGCAAATGACAATTAGCTGAAGCTGTATTGTAATTAATGGATGCATTTACAGATTTAGTCACGTAGCTTATTTGTATGAAAGCATATTATTCTAACAGTGACATCATGGACTACTTCACAGACACATGGCTGAATACAGAAGGTGTAGGGGAAATGAGGAATGGAAAATGGACACGTCGTGTAAGATTATGACTTTAATCTCATAAAATTACAACATTAATCTTGCAATAATAATTTTAAAAATCTTGTTGTGTGGCCCTAATACTCTGTTAATAACCAGTTAATTAACCAGTTAATAAAAAAATTTCAAAAGAATTTTAAAAAAAGTATATTTTTTTGTAAAATTCTTGACAAAAACTTGAGTTTACAGTCAAATAGATTAGAACTAAACCAAAATCACTTTGAAGATGGATTCAAAACTCCCTTAATGAACACATAGGTCAGGGGAGGCAAAAAAAACAACCTTCAATCTAAAAGATGTTTATTTTATTGGCTGACATTAGTGTCTCTGGTGTTTAAAGCAGTGTGATTTATCGTAGCTGTGTTCTGTATGCAGGCTAAGGATGAAAAAGATAGATGACTTGTTTGAATCTATTTTATTCAATGCCAAGTGTGTGACTGATGCCCAAAGCAGGATCTTTAATACGGGCTTTCTCAAGGTTTTGCATACAAAACCCTGAATTCTGTCAAACTGTGCTTCAGTCACATGAGGTGCAAACCTGATAAATGATGACGCCAGATACTTTAAAAAATGTCCCCATCTTTTCCCTGCTTGGCTTCTTCTCTTTAAGTAAAAATTCTTGAAGTCTTTACTCCAGGAAACACGTTTGCCAAAATCACTGAATGATCTTTCAGAGACATTTTACTTTGGAAAAAATAATTTTAAACTTTTGTTGTTTTAGCTCAATATTTAATGTCTGTTTGACAAAGTATTAGTAAAGTTGTTGAGTTAACGAGATGTGATCAGTTAAATTCTTTAACTGCAACAATTTAAAGTTGGACTTTTATCAGCTACATCTTTTTTTTTTATCATCCCGACCTGGAAGAAAGCCACTCATGCTTTTATCAGCTCAAGGCTTGTCTTCTGCAATGTTTCATCATCATCGTGCAATCCTCTCGCAGATGTTTTCAACTAAAATGCTGCGGCCCGTCAATTAAGAGCCCAGCAAGCTCCTCCCGAAACCAATCATGTGTTTGATCGACATTCGTTTTCACACACATATTTCCTGTTCATGAGACACACAGAGCTCCGCTCTGGGAAAAAAAAATCTCCAGTCTGATATTGGCCACAAATCTGTTTGGATTAAAGCTCCACATTTTTCAGCAGGCAGATAGCTCTGTGCACAATATCTGTGCTCTCTCCATCCATGGGTTTTTGGCCTTTTGACGATTTTCGCAAGTGTCTGGAAGTGTTGTAAAGATGGACGTACTTTCTGCTTCACAATACTATCTATGTTTGTGTAAGACAAACGATCCAAATGATAGCCAGTATAATTTTCCAGAAATCCAAGTTGATTCTCTTTAAAAAGCTTTATTCCTCAGACCTGTAACTCCATGGCCGTGTCCAAATTCAGAGGCCGGATCCTCCGAAGCTGAATTCCTCGGCTGCACTGTGAGTCTGTCCAAATTTGAAGACTCATCTGATGCGACTGACAAATGTGTCCTTCTTTTCCCCTGATTTAAGGACGGGTCCAATGGATCCTTCTTGACCCACCATATCCCATAATGCAGCAGCTGGCCGGAGATTCTTTTCTGCTACTTATGGAAATCCCTTAGTTCTTCAAATATTGCCGCTAATTTGGTTGTTTTATGATATTAATAACACTAATATATTGATATTTTTTAAATTTTAATCTAATTTGCTTGGTGACAACATGCCGTGGTGAGGACGTCCAAATTCACAGCCACTTTTTTCCGGTCTTTGCGGTCTACCAAGGACCCGGCCGACCTAGACTGGGTAGGCCGGGTCCTTCGGAGGACCCAGCCTCTGGATTTGGACATAGACCATATCATCGTTCAGCCTCTGTCTCCCCGTGCCTGTGGGTGACCTCTGAGTCTTATCAGCAAGCAAAAACAAGGCCCTCTCAACAGCACTGTGTCTGGTGCGAGTTCGTTCCTAAAGTCTTACATGTAGGACACCCTAGTTACTTCCTGGGGGCGGTAACTTTTACATAAACAAGCTTTGTTGATGTTACAGAGTTGGACACATGGATAGAGACTTGCTGAATCTCTCCCTGTTTAAAGCAAACGACTGCAATTGAACACAAATTGTCTAAAATTCAGTTAATTTCCTTAATTTGCCTGAACAGCATAAACAAACAGGCCCATGAACTTCTGACCAGTCACACAATCATTTTGTATGAAGAGGAGGTTAAAAAGGTTCAGTGACAGAAAGGGGTGGGCGACACAACGCTGAGAACAAAATGACTTCAGCATAAAATGGGGATGTGGTGTAGAGGTTAAAGCAGGTGGGCCTGAGATTGATAGGTTGATGGTTCTACTCCTTGGACTGACAACCAACAATTATAGGTAGGAAACCCTCATTTGCCCCACTCTGCCCTTGATCAAGGCTCTTAAACATGGGCGTGTGCTTCACATGTGGAGACAATAACATTTTTGAGGGACGATAGGATATTAAAATATATGTTTTCTGTTCTGGTATGATTTCATTTTACCTGTGATTACTTATTTATTTAATTTAACCAGGTAAAACCCATTAAAATCACAGATCTCTGGTACCTGAATGCAGCTAAACATGCATATGTTTGGTCTGTGGGAGGAAGCTGGAGTAAATCAACACAAGCATATAGAGAGCATGAAAACTCCACACAGACAGACCCCAGGTCCAAAGCTGGGATTGAACACAGGACCCTCTTACTGTGAGGCAACACTGATAACCACTGATCCATTGTTTTGTCGTGTTATTCTGACTTCATGTCGTGTAAAGCAATCAAGGCTTTATGAATAGAAAAACATGATCAGTGGTGTGTGTGTGTGTGTGTGTGTGTGTGTGTGTGTGTGTGTGCATGCTTGATTAAAGGAGTGTAGATAGCCATGCTGGCTCCACCAGCTGTAACCTGTTTTCTAATCAAGATCTTTTCAAAGACTTTGCCCCTCTTTTCTTTCTGAAACTCTGCAGACTGTTAGTGTCTCTAAACTCTGAGCCGAGCTGAAAGCGAACATGCAGCTCAGCTCTTTGTTGACCACTGACCTGATTCTGTTCTCTTGTTCATTTCATCTCTGGTCCAACTTTCCACTCACCTCGATTCCCCCTCCATCCCTCTGCTTCCAGGACCTCGACAAACCCAAACCCAGCTCAGCTGCCGGACCCACTTCCCTTTGCAAAAACAAAAAGCAGTTTCTTCCTTCAGCCAGACTCTTTTTATTGGGTCTGCTTTTGGTTCAGTTGCTAAAACCAGAACAAAACCTTACAATTTATATTGTACGGCATTTCTTGATGATGGATTTAACAGAACTCTTGGAAATGCTTGTATCCTTCCCATCAAGACATGAACTTAAAGATTTTTAAAAAAGGCCCCTTGTCTGCAGTCTCTTTAAAGGGGAAAAATGAGAACAATCACTGACTTTATATTATTTAATTAGTGTTATTTGTAGATATTTTATTTCATTTTGACATAATATTTTTTGTAAAGAAGGCCATTTAATATTGATCATGATTAATTTATGACAGCAATAAAAGCATAAAACATAAACATATTTGTCTAAAATGAGCATTATAGTGTCTAGTTTGTGTATTTAGATGTTTTCTGTCATATTGTTGTTTCTCTCTCAAAAACTTAAAAAATGAAGTCTTGTGTAACTGGTTTAACACATACAGGAATGATGATGTTGTGTCTGTTTATGTAAAAATATACTTGAAAGAGTGCTTCATTTTGTAGTGGAATGTTTTAACCCCAATGGGTTTATGTAGATAGATGAACAAATATGAGTAACTTTAAAATATATGTGGGCCAGATCTGGCCATGATGGTCCTGTTTTTAAAATAGCACGCCACAACTGGCCCATTGTGGTTTGTTTTATGTCGGCCTGAACTGGGCCAGACAAATGTTGCTACGTGGGTACTGTAAGTCTTTATTTTAAGCCCCTCCAATAATATTTCTATCAACCCTGTAGGACTGATTTGTTTATTTTATTCATCAATTTAGAAATTTATTAATTTCATTAAAAACAAATTACTTTATACAATAGGAAAAAATATATACAAATCAAAAATCAAATCAAATGAAAGGCAGCAGAAAGAAGCAAAAAAATATTATATCTGCTCCTTTTATCCCAAAAATATATTCAAACAATAATAATTTACAAAAAAAATAATAATCAAAGCTAAATGAAAACAACATCAACTCAAACAACAATTCATATGGATTCACATTATGCATTCCTAACTTTTATCATTCTCTTAAATTAACACCAACATCCCCAAAACTCTTCTTTCAAGTTGATGTACTGTCCTTTATGTAAGCATTAATTAATTTATATAAATAACCAAACAACCGAGTTCCTTAAGGCTCTGGATGTTGTGGGGTTGTGTTGGTTGGTGCAACTCTGCAATATTGCATGGACATCAAGGGCAGTTCCCCTGACCAGGTTGGTGGTCCCCTTATTTAAAAAGAGGGACCGCAGACTTCTTGTCTATAACTTTTATGGACAGAATTTCTAGGTGCAGCCAAGGTGTTGAGGGGATCTGTTTTGGTGACCTTAGAATCACATCTCTGTTTTTTGCAGATGATGTGGTCCTATTGGCTTCATCAGATCGTGCTCTCCAAAGAAAAAAAGAAAAAATATATATATAAATAACCAAACATCTTTTATTTAGATTTGTTTTTTTTAGTTCGAGAAAACAAAAATATATGAAACCTAATCAACGTAATCAATGATGGTTAGTGACTTAATTAGCTTTAACAGTAAGAAAGAGATAAAGGAAGTAATCATGAATGGAAAAAAGATAATACAAAGAAACACTCTGTTAAACGGTTCGTTTGCATTGTTTGTATATTTAAAAAGGATCACAAGTCTCAGCTTTTATTTTGTAGTTTAAAAGCAGAAAGGTTTGGGAACACCTGACTTATACTCAGGAACAATTCAGAAACCCCGACATTTTTCTAAAAAATATATTTTTGTTGCACATCGTAGTGAAGATCATTTCCAAGAACTGAAAGCATGAAGATGATCACTAACAGTTACTTCCCAGGATCTACATCTGCTCATCAGTCTATGGAGAATATATGAAATGTCCCCTGAAAGCAGCCAGACTACAGTTACAGTTGTAAGGACAGGATCAGCACAATGGGTTTAGTCAGTGTTGACCTTCCAGTAACCCCCCTGTGTAGGAGGGGGGGCCAGGACAGGAAAGAGATATATAGATGCAGGAGAGGAAAGAAAGTACAGAAGAAAGAGAGAAGAAACACAGAGTGAGGGGCAGAGAGGGGAGGGAGAGAAAAGGGAAAAATAGAAAACAGAAAGAGGTACGAGAGAAAGAGGAATTCTGGGACACAGACAGAGAGGAAAAAAAAAGAAAAAACGAGGGGGCTTGTTTCCCTCTTCTCTCCACACCCTCTGGCTTTTCAGAAGTGAAACAGCTCTTTGAAGAGAAAGTGAGGAGAAGGGGTAGCAGTCCTGGACCTCCACCGTCCTCCCTGGAGTCTGAGAGTTACAGCGTGCAGAGGGAACAACCCAGCAGCCAGCTGAGACCCTGACAGGACCCTGACAGGACCCAGGCATGAACGACATCAAGCTGGCTCTCCTCGGGAGCCAGGGGGCTGGCAAGTCAGGTGAGTACTACAACCACAGCATAAAGATTGAAAAATATTTCATTAACGTGTTCAAGTGTTCAGGATTTACAAGACAGAAAGTTAAGATTTCTCTCAGCAAACGTGCATATTAACAATTTTAACTAAAATGTACAAAAAATTTAATTATTATGCTCTCAAACATATTTGTGTGTTACAATATGTATCTGATATGGGTTATAATAAAAAAACTATTTTGTCTTTCTAATAGATTAATACTTTACTGTTTGATTACTCATCATTTTAATTGTTCTAAACATAAATTCAAATTATATTTTAATGCTAGGTTTTAGGGTGAACAATGAACTGAGTTTTTATTTTTATTTGCTGCCAATTTAGATATCCTCCTGCCTATGATGAGCTATCAATGAGAAAAACTGTCAAGGAGAAGAAACATGAGCAAAAGAATGGTTGACATAATGATTCTGCTCAGAGTTGTAAAATAACTAAGTACAAATACTTCTTTACTGTACTGAAGTAGAAATTTTGGGTATCTGTACTTTACTTGAGTAATTTTTTTTCAGCCTACTTTTTACTTCTACTTCTTACATTTTTACACAGTTATCTGTACTTTCTACTTATTACATTTTTAA
>JAUBOC010000011.1:2603191-2621427 GCA_032275365.1 Anablepsoides cearensis
TCTATCTATCTATCTATCTATCTATCTATCTATCTATCTATCTATCTATCTATCTATCTATCTATCTATCTATCACCTACCTCGGGAACTAACACTATATCAGTATAAACGTTAGCTCATGTGCTAATGTGAAGGCTAACAAGCTAAGCCAATATTCTTCTTCCATGAAGCAGTTCTGTTGTCCTCCATCCACATTTTCAGTTGCAGTCTGAGTCATTTCTACATTCTCCTTTCTGTCAACGCTCTCTGGTTTCATTTAAAAGGGCTGATTGTCAGATATTGTTCAAGACTAACCCTCAGGGTGGATAGAGCGTGCTCGGAGCCTCACACCCGAAAACCTAGTGAACGTCATCATTCACTCGATATGCTTTGCGGCGCCAATTATGTGGTGTGACAATATATTATTTTAAATTATGAAAATAAAACAGCCTACAGTATATTCTGAAGTAAATGTTTATCAAATGTCTTACAACTAGTTGGGGTTTCCTTTAACACTATTGGTGTTGATTCAATAGTAGGCCTAAACAGTGTCAAGTTAACACAGTGTTAATTTAACACTGTGTTAATTTAACACTGCCATTTTTGCTGTGGAGATAATCAAAACTTCTACTTAAATAAAGTAACGTATTTGTACGTTACGTGACACCTCTGTATTTAGGACCCCAAACTCAATCATTGGTGTGGGTACTGGAAGAACACTGTGACGATCCATGAAGAAAGCAGTTAAAGTAAAGTCTCCAGCTTGAATGTAGCTCGTGTGATAAAGAATAAGGCCAAATTCCCAAAAAGCTGCTCTCACTCACTTAATTTAGGAAGTTAGGTAACCTGGTGGCTCAGTCTCTGCAATTTCAGAGTAACAGAAACTTACAGATCTGTTTTGGGTCTGTCTGTAATAAGCCAAAGCCAGCAATGAAAAGTGGATTAAGTTGGCTTTTTAAAAAAGGACTCACAGCTCCACGACTAAAGTGTTGAATGTTTGCCACTCAGGCTGTGTATTTGAGCAGTGCCTGTAACCACGAGTGGCCTGTTTATCCAGACTGCTCAACCTGGATGCTCGACTCCTAAAATGATTTGCACTTCCCTCCAGGAAGAAATTACAGGAGGACTTTGCAAGTTCCGCTTTGTCTCAGTCTAACCACGGGCAGCAGTCTGCTGACGTCAAAATCACTTATATATCACAATACTCGGCTTGACCCGCCTGGAACCACGGCTGAGGTGGATCCAAAAATGCAGCTGGGACCGGAAATGGAGACACATTTGGCACACCCATGGAGAAGGGTCTTAAGATCACAGATGCAAGGGAGGCCTGGGCCTGAAGGCAGCCTAACATGCATTTTTGGACTGTGGGAGGAAGAAAACCTATACTCCACACAGAAAGAGTTCCTATGAATTGGAAGTGAGACCAGCTGCTTTTTGTTTTTGTTGAGTTTGCATAAACGTTTAGCTTCATGAAAGCCATTTAGTTGCCATTTAAAGCTTGAACAGGTAAGACACAAAGGTATGTAGCACTTAGTTATAGTATGCTATGGCTGATAGCTAACCTTATCATGGCTTTTGATATTTTTATTCTAGGAACAGCAATCTGTTGACATGAATTAGCTTCTATTTTCAATGTCATATTTAAATTTTAAACACATTTTATTTTTTTTTATTTAGTCAGGCTAATTGTTGAAATCAAATCCGTCAACCGTCGTTCCCTCTAATGTACCATCAGGAGCTAAAACGGCTGATAATTAACCCTGAACTCCAGCAGCTAAGAGTTGAAATAACCGAGGAAACATGACACTACAGGCCCCGTCATTAATGCTGCCATTCAAACCTGGTGCCTGCAGGTTTAAACACGCCTAAAGAGCTTTAGAGTTTGAAATGACTGAGAAATCATCCCATGAGAGCACAGTACATGCCTGGGACTTCCTTAACTGGGCCTCCTGATGGGTGTGATTGAAGTGGTCAGCTGTGAGGCCGTACGGTGGGAGGATGGTTGGAAAGAAGTGCAACAAATACCACAGAATTCACAGTTATGAAGAGTGTGGTGTAGGTTGAAGCCCAGCGAGGCCAACATATCACTAATACTAATAACTTGGACCAAACGTGACTTTAATGATGAGTTTTTCTTCTTCTTTTTTTTTTTGTTAGCTGAAGGTCTTTCAGAGTTTATTCTGAAATGACTTCAGAATCTAGAGATCGTTTGCCTCTTCTCAAAGAAAAACATTCAGGACTCAGGGGGAATCAGTGAGCTCTTGTGTTAAGTAAGGCAAAAATGTAGTTAGGCTGAATCGAGTGCAGAAAAGTGTGAGTGCTTTAGAAATGTGTCTGGAGTTAAACAGATTGTCTAAAGTTAGGACTTATTGCTTCCAAAGACAGTAAACTATTATTCTCTCCAGACCAAACTCAGTTCTTGTACTTTTATGCAATTTGTCTAGACTTTTGTAAAGATAAGTTTTTACTTTTAAAAAAATCTAAATATAATTTCTGATTTATTCAACATGCTCTTCATGTCAGTAATAAATTAAATAGATATTTTTAAAGATCAGTTTTGTAACCACAATAATCTTGAGGTGGTTTTATGAAATGTAGATCTTCATACATGATAACAATGATCTGGTTTTTATTAGTTTCTAAACTTATTCAAATTTAACCTTAAGTGTACAAAAATTCTAACATTTTTCTTAAATAAAAAACTCAGTAGTGCTTTTACATGTTGTCAGTGGTGTGACACATGGTTGTGGAGGAGTTTGGGCTCATTTTTTTTCTGTGATCACATTACATCATTGAGTCAGAATGAGGTCTGAACTTCTCAGCTGTTCTGTTGTAGATTAGCTGCTGTGTTGATCATTGTCCCGATGCTTTGTGACCCAGTTTGATCCAAACGTCAGATGGCCTCAAAACCTTCCAAACCTTCAGTGTTTTTCTAATCATCCTGTCATAAACAGTACCTGATATACCTGCAAATAGAGGTCATGTTGTTTGGAAATGACCTTAACCTCCTTCCAGACTCATGTTTAGCTACAGTTGCTTCTTTAAGATTATTGCTGATGTCTTTCCTCATGGATGATGCATTTAATTAGCATCAACTAGCTGATTTCTTTCCTTAAAATCTCATAAACAATAATCTCTTAACTCCAGTCATATTTATTCTTAAAATTTAAAGTCAGATTTTTTCACATTATTGATTTTAGTAATTTGTTATAATAATCTAATTATTTCCTAAATAATGAAATCAATTTTTCAAAGCATTTTATTTGAGAATATTTTCACAACTTGAAAACGTTGCAGCACGAT
Source organism: Anablepsoides cearensis (assembly GCA_032275365.1). Lineage (NCBI taxonomy): Eukaryota > Metazoa > Chordata > Actinopteri > Cyprinodontiformes > Rivulidae > Anablepsoides > Anablepsoides cearensis. The sequence goes on from JAUBOC010000011.1 coordinate 2,606,474, forward strand.
GGCTTAGTGGTTAACACTGATGCCTCACAGCAAAGGAGGTCCTGGTTAGATCCTCAGTTCAGATCTTGGGGTCTTGTTTGAGTTTCCTCCTGACAGACTTCTCTTGCAAGAGAGATCTGTGGTCTTTATGGCATTTGCCTGGTTAAATAAATGTTAATAAATAAACGTTTATATAACTAGAAGCATTCTAGTTATATAAACTAGACACAACTCTTAGTATTGGTAATGTAGCCCACCGCTTTCTCAACAATCCCACCCCCCATCCGACAAGCACCCTGCTATCAAGGGGAGCAAAGTTCTGCTGGATGCTGATTGGCTGTCACGGTATGACATCATCAGTAAAAAGCAGCCTCTGGCTCTGTTCTGTGTTTTCAGTTTTTGTTTGTGCCAGATCCTGGCGAGCTGCAGCTCTGCCAGATGTTGCCAGATCACCACCAGAACTGAACGAGTCGCCGTTTGTGACGACCTTTACTTGCCCTGAAGGTTTCATTAAAATCCATCAGTAACTTTATGTGTACAGATGGACAAATAAACAAACCAGTGCTACATAACAGTGGTGGAGATTTCTTTTAAATCTGTATTTATGTAAAAAAAAAAAAAAAAGAGGGAAAAATAGTGCTAAATTTTCTGCCTCTTGCAGCCATCAGCTCCTCTTGAATTTTCAAAAACTTTCAACATCTGTGTAGTTTGATTTTAAAAACAGCAACGCTGACAAAATGAACGCTGGCAGCTGGACGCTGATTGTTTTGGAAAACTTTCATTTAAAGAGCTGATAGCTGGCTATTTTTTTATTGCAATTGAATACACATCTGGGCCTCATCAGATTTTATTTCTTTTGTAGCAGAGCCACCTGGATGTGTTTTATATTTCCTTCCTTCTCTCTCCCTCTCTCTCTGCTGATCAGGACAGGAACCACAGCGAGCTAACTGGACCATGGAACTCACAGCGGCACGCTCCTCATCGGCTTCTTGCTTCAGTCGGAACTGTTCTCGGGTGAAGCAAAAAAAAAAAAAAAAGGAAAAATCAAAGCACTCAGATTGGACACATTTGCTGCAGCCCATGTTTGAACTCTGTTATAGAGCTGCACGGTTATTTAGTTAAAAGCTTTCTGATCAGATGGCCCCGGGATCAACCAGGAGGTGGGAATGGAGACGTGTACGGCACTTATTGTGGACTCTGAACCGAAACGGAGCAAACTAGTGCCGCTTTCAAATCCTTTCCAGTTGGTTTCATTAAACGGGACACAAATAGTGGATAAAAGTCACCCGGGTCACATGTAGAATCAACCTGTGATTGTCAGAGTGTTTGAAGCAAACTTCACCCAGATGGTTTTAAAGACGCCCTGAAGGGAAAATAAACAACTTATTTGCATTGTTTGCTTATTTCAGCTAAAGAAATAAGTAGAAGGAGTTTTTCCCTAGTTTAACAACTTCAAACCCACCGTGACATTATTTCCATTCCTCTCTCACACTCTTACTTTTTCATGACTTAATAATATCAGTTTTAAATACAACCTGTACGTTTATTTTGTATGTGCTGAGATGAACATTTTAAGGATTCATGACTTATTTAAAGGTTTCCATTGTAGACTTTAAAAAAATTAAATAAACTCCATGTCAATGTTTTGTTTTTCTTCCCAGTTCTGTGTTAGAATTTATAAGATGCACATTTAAAAATCTGTTTGGATTTGGTTGGTCTTCGTAGTGTGTTAACAGCTGCTTTTAAAGACAGAATCATAACAGCTGTTTGCTGCAGGACCTGCTCACCAAACACCTGGTTAACAAAGTGGAACAGATCTTACACGTTACAGAATTAAAGTTAAAAATCTAGCACACGTGTCAAACTCAAGGCCCGCGGGCAGAATGTGGCCCGGCACATCACTTTATGTGGCTCGCAAGAGCTTCAAAGATGGATTAATGTCTTAAATTAACCACATCCTCCCTTGAAGCCTGCATTGACCATAAACTACATCTCCCATAATGCATGTTGATTATTTTACCTGGTAAATGACGGCATTAGGAGGTGCATTGGGTTCAAAAATAGCCATTAGCTGGCAAAATATGTCTTGAACTACTTTTGCTGCAGCTCAGTTGTACTGGAAAGTGTGAATTTCCCACTTACATGTAAGAACATTTAAATTGGAACATACTCCCAGTGGGAATTCCCTGTTGGAAAGTGGGAGAGTTCAGAATTCAAGATGGCGGCTCCTCGCTACAACACAACAGTGAGTAAAGCTTTTTACTTTTAATAGTATTTCTGTATAATTTATTTCACATTTTGTAGTATTATTTTAGCTTAACTTGGTGAATATGAATACTTTGTGTTTATAAACTTCTACATTTAATTGCTTAATTGTGGGTATCTGGTTTGTTATAAAAGCAGGCATTTGTACTTTTATTTAATATGTTATTCAAACTTTAAATTTTTATTAAACAAATGAAATATGCTGGGCCTATAATGGGATGGACAGATGCTCCACCCTCTTTGTTATCATTTAATAGTTTGGTCTTATATCAGGGGTGGGCAGTTTCGCTATCCTGCATGCTTTACTTGTTTTTCTGCTCCAACACACCTGATTCAGTTATTGAATTACATTTTCAAGTTCTGCAGAAGCAGATTAATCACTTATTCATTCAAATCAGTTGTGTGTAGCAGAGGAACAAGTGAAACTTGCAGGTTGGCAGTTCTCGAGAACTAAGTTTGCCCAGCCATGTCTTATATCCTGGCATGTGATTGGTCACAGGACCAGTGAAAGGGGAAAAATGTCTCACTTTAAGGGAGTCGGCCCTTCTGATTTACTACAAAGCATGACACATCACCAGTGCTCAGCCGGAGAGGAGGAACGTGACGTTTCCTGTTTAGCTAAAGTTAAATGTCAAAGTTAATTACAACTGGCCCTTTGAGGGCCACCATAATGCTCATGTGGCCCTCACTGAAAATGAGTTTGACATCCCTGACCTAGCATTTCTTAAAGGAATGCATATCGCCCGCTGCCGTTCATGCCACAGTTTTAGACTAAGATTATTTTATGTTAGAGCTGTTTTGGCACAATCAGGCAAAATATTGCAAGGTCTTGTGCTATCTGTTGGTGATTGCAGTGTTGAGACTGACTCTCAGCTGCCAAATACTAGTTCAATATTTGTAGAATTGACTGAACCACAACCATTTTTGTGTTATAAATTACACCAAAATCCTGGATTAATCCCATATCTTAGTTTCATGCAATAGTCCTCTGGAGCCCAGATTGTTTACTGTTTACTTCAGGAGTTAAAACCAGCTCAGGTTTTTGATTTCAGGTACAACCTGAATCCTGACATTCAATATGCAATTTCATTTTTCTAAAGAACAATCATACCTTACAAAATGATCATCCATCCATCCATCCATCCATCCATCCATCCATCCATCCATCCATCCATCCATCCATCCATCCATCCATCCATCCATTCATCACTTGTTCCAGTTCCAGGGGTAGCAGCTTAGGCAGTTAGATTCAGCCACCTCTCCACCTTTCCAGACCAGCTGAAAGGTTTCGGACAGTATTGTTCATTTTTTACAGTACATATCGGTCCGTTATGTAAAACTGGGCTGATATTAATGTCTGATATTGATTTCCCATTTTTTAGCTTTGTGTTCCTGTTTTGGGAGGTGAAATGTTTGACCAAGTGGTATCTGTTTGATCATGATAGTGATATTGACGCCTGTAATAACTGAAGTAGAGAGCCATGTCAGCGGTCTGCTCGTTTATTTACCGTATCACAAAAGGACCCAAGTGTGTTTGTGCATATACGTATAATATAATTTGGGTGTTTGTGTCATATTGGTTGTGATGGGAATAATAATTTTATAGTTTATGCCAGTAAATCATGACATACTTTAATGAACTAGGTTTTCTGGCATTAACTATAAAAGTATTGTTCCCATCACATCGGTAAATATTGGTTATCGGCCGTAACAGCAATAATTATATCCGATATTAATATCAGCTTAAATTTTCATATCGGTGCATCCCTATTTGTTTTACTTCTGTTTGACTGTGTTTATTGATATTATGCTTGTTTTAGACAGTTAGAATGGAAAATTTGCAAATTTAGTTTAAAATTCAGGAAACCAATCAATTTAAATTAACCCTGCCAGTCCTGCCAAGAGGAGTGGGCAAAGATTAGCCAAAATTATGGCTGAAATTTGCTGATGGATACAGAGGTTGGTGGAGGTTTAACTTGTTGAGGGTCGTTTGTACAAAAATTAGTCAGGGTGTGTGTAAATATTTAAATCTGTATGTATAGTTTTGACTCTGAGTAGATGAAAGTTTATAATAAATTCAAACTAGTGAACCCAAATCCTCTTTATTTTAAAAATCACTGAAGTTGTATGTTGTATTATCATCCCATTCTCAAAAAATCATAACCCAGAGTGGATGTAACCTGACAGATGTAGATTTATTTTTCATTTAACACCTTGAAACAGCTTTTTGTTGCCACCTTCTTACCTCACAAGGATCACAATGACACATTTTTGTGCACCCCTGCTAGCTCTAAATGTTTGATATTGTTCTACTAGTATCCTACTATACTTTAGGTTTATAAGATAGTACAAAATGGCAGTGAGACTTGATGTGAAATATGGTTTAGATTAGATTAGAAGTCAATTTAAAAGCGTTTCTAATGTGGATTTATTTGGCAAAACCACTTATCAGTGTGTCTAATCATAATGAAAACCAAAATGTCAGTCTTCAGGACGCGTTCAAATAAAATTCTTACTAAATTGAGCAATCGTTGACAGATAACATTTCTTCAAGGAAGAAATTTTGAGCCGCCTGTAAAGCAAACACTGTATTTTGGCGCCACCCGGCGGTGAATCGTTGTTATTGCCGCACAGGACACTTCCGGTCTTCCAGCTAAACAAGGAAGTCCAACCGACTCGTCATGTCTTCTCAATTTTCTTAACGCTCTTTTGCATCAATACAGCTTTTCGGGGTTAAAAAGAAAACTGTTAGTATCGGTCAGTATGGTGATGTCGACGTTTCAAAAGGTGACCCTCGCGACTTGCCTCGTGCTGTGCGTCGCGCTGCTGCTTCCCAAGATGCTGCTATCCAGAGGGAGGAAGGATGCTGCCGAGCGGCCGGAGGGTGCGTCGCCTTTCTCGGATATTCTACGACCCTTGTTTTTTTGTTTGGTAGCAGTTTAGACATCTTATTAGAAGCCTTTAATACATCTGCTTAATATAAATTTTGTGTGAATATTTATTTTTACTAAAGCCATAATATTAGCAGGACATCATTATGCATGTATGTTCTTGTAGTTACACTTTCCTCCCAAACGGTGGCGCCAAAACAAATAATTGGTATTTGATAAAAATGTCACAACCATAAATAAAAATATTTATATTGTTTTAACGTTGATTTTAAAAGTAAGGAAGTCAACATATGAAAAGTCGTATAAACTTTAACTTATAACATTATAACATAGAATTACCATTTATTTTACATTTATAGTGTATATAATAATGTGATTAAAGTTTCTATATGAACTTAGGTGAAAAAAAGAGCAGTGTCAAAACAATAATGATTAACTAAATTATTTGAAACCTAAATGTAATATAAATATATAAATAACTAAATATTTGTGACCTTCCAGGACTGAATTATTGAAAAGTTTAGCTGCAAAATCTACATTCCTACTTTTTGTTTAACCACTGGTGATAAAACTTAATGTATTCAGTTTGACAAAAAAAAAGCTTGGATTTTTATTGTGTAAATGTTTTAAGCATTAAATAGATTGATATTTAGCTCAAACCTTTCCCCTTTTCGTATAGGTTCAGGTCGTTTTCCTCCCATGATGCATCGTCAGATAGTTCCAGAGGGTCGAGGCCAGCGAGCAGCGGGGTCCGGCTTCTCTAGGGCCCATAACCCTGAGGCTATAGCCAGGGCCAAAGGAGCAGGGACCGGAGCAGGGACTGGAGGCAAATCCAACCTGGCAGGACAGATCATCCCTGTGTACGGCTTTGGGATCTTACTCTACATCCTTTACATATTATTTAAGGTAAAATACATAAAAACACAACAAGCAATGTGAAAAAGCATTTCTTATCAAAACAACAACTGTGGGGACAGGAATAAGTGGGATAAAAACATCTTGTTATCCTCTCCCTGTTAGATCACATCTAAAGGCAGCAGCAAACCAGCAGAGGGAAGGTTTCCTCCGGTTCGCTCTGAAAACATGAAGCGAAAGATCAGTGAGTTTATAACAATACAGCTTTTCATCTCATTTCTACATTTCATTAGTTTTTTGTTATGAATGATTCATTTCAAAATGTCCTGGTGAATAAGAGATCTGTTCTAAAGAAATACAAAGTTCTTACTGTGCTATATTTTAGATTAAAATCACATTTTGGCTTTTCATGTTAGAGGTACGAGCTTTTGTGATGCGTCAGCAGAATAAGAAAAAGATCAGTTCTGGGTCAGTCCTCCCAGGCAGGGACAGCACCTCTGTGTCTGGATCAATAATATCTGCAGCGTTTCAACTCCTGTTTCCCTTCATCGCTCTCCAGCTGACTTCGAGCTGGCCCAGCTGCAGGAGCGACTGAGAGAGACGGAGATGGTGATGGAGAAAATCGTTTCCAGTGCCCACCACCAACCTGACAGGTGGGTGGTCTCCTGTCAGGAATCACTGGCTTGTGTTTCATCTGTTAAAAACATATCCCTGCATTTCATCCTTTAGGAAAACATTCAAGAAAAAAAAAGGCTTCTAATTATAGCTTTTGCACCTAATCATGGTTTAGATCATCTGTTGACTGTTAAATGTTAAATAATTTATTTTTTAAATGGCTTAAACAGAAGGAGGGATTATGAATTTACAAATTAACTGAAAAGCAAATTTAAACAGAAATAAGAAGGACTTGTCCTGACAAGAATATACAGAAGAGAATCCTTGTTTCTTGGTGTAATATTTTTCAAGTACTTTATACACTTCTGGTTTTAGTCACCAACAGATGAAGCCTCTTGAGATCCAGGCTTTATGCCAAATGAGAGGAAGAGTTGAAGATAATCCCAGTTTGTGTGTGTGTGTGTGTGTGTGTGTGTGCTGCAGGATGAAGGGAGTGACTGCAGACCAGGAGGAGAACCTCCTGCAGCAGCTGACAGAGATAACTCGGGTCATGCAGGAAGGCCAGCTGGTGGAGGGAATCATACCAGAGAAGAAGACCCAGGAGGACTGGGACGGTGTGTAAACACTGCTCACATAGAATAAAAGATGGAGTTTTTTTTTTAAATGCCATCTTCCAGAAAGTACGGAGCTCATCTGGTGACATCAGATAAAAAATAAATAAAAATCTTGTGGCTACGCTTTATTATTTCCCATTTGATTTATAAAAAACAACAAAAAGGTTTATTTAAAAAGACAAAGAAAAGCAATTATTGAATGAAAAAAATCCTATATCATAAAATAATATTTATTATCTTATGCCCATGAGGTAATTATTGTGGTCATTTCCATGCAGAGACTGTTGATTAATAGAATGGAAAAGTTTTAATTAATTAAATTTTATTTCAATATGGGAATAAATGACACACTTCAGTCACATATGTTATACATGAAGTAATTCTTAGCATTACATGTTGCAGCTTTAAGACACAGGTGAGAGTTTTCCAACACACACCCATTGTTCATTGTCATCTCAAATACTAAACATACACCTAATATTATTAGTTAGTAGTACCTTTGAACAGTTAAACATGAAAATAACTTTTCATATATAATCTGACTCCAACAATGCCTGGATCTCTCACAAAGAGACATGGCTGCTCAAAATTATCTCGTGGCCACAGGATTTTTTTAATCTAATGTCACTGAATGAGCACCGTAAGAATGACACTAAAGTTGTTTGAACTTTTTGCAGAATACCCTGAGGAACTTCATCCCTGCTGGGAGCAGAGCCACTGCTGCTGTCAGCACAGTCCAACACAAGCAGATCAGGAGGAAAGAAACAAAAAAGACTCGGACAACCAGACAGGAAACCTTCCTGATGATGTCGCAGGTGCAGGAGAGGCTGAGGGAGCAGAGCCGAGCACAGACGCAGGCTCAGTGACCGACACAGGTGGGATTCCAGAGAGAGAGGCTGTGTTCGAGCGCGAGGGGGAGGAGCAACGAGACGAGACCCCGAAGGAGGCGGAGCTCGTGCCGGAGGCAGGAGACTCTGTTCGACCGGCAGCAACAGAAACATCCTGCAGCTCAGTCAGACAGAGGAGGAAGAGGAGAGCGAAGAAAGCGGCACACTGACTCCAGGGACAGGCCTGTTGGGCGCAGTGTTCTATAATCTGTTCTTCCAGTAGCACGAAAAACTGGTGATGGCATGAAAATAAATCACCAGTAATCTTTCACTGAACTGTTCCACTTTGAGAGCAGCATTTAAACAGTTTAATGAAATAATCCAATAATGTAGAATTTTATCAGGGTTCAGATGTGGTTTAGGAAATGAAAGTGCTTCCAAACATAATATAGGTTTTTAAATGGACAGCATGTTTGTGCTACAGTCAGTCAGGTAAAACCTTTATATTGAACACTAAGTTCTTCATCTGAGAGGTTGAAAAACATAGAAAAACACTAAAACGTGGAGGATTTGTTCAGTAATATGCAGAAGTTTTCCCATCTTCAGTCAGGTAGCAGTCTGGTTTTTTTAAGGTTCAAAAATCTTAAACTTTAAGTGATTTAATAAACCTGAGTAAAGCTTCCAGAACCTGAGTTTACTATTTTCACATTTGACAGATACAGATTTAAAATTCTGTTCTGTGTGAAAAACATATTGTTGCTTTGCTGCTGTCAGAAACACTGATGAGTTTGGATAGAAATGATAATAAAACTAAATGTGTTCTATAAATAATTCTTCTTGCTCTTTCAGAGTTGACTAGATTCCTGCAATATTAATCTTCCATGTAATATTGTAAAGAAGAGCAAAAAGCACAACTCCAAAAAAATCAGTTTATTACTTGTATAATTGTGTATTTTACCCATACAAAAGCAAGGTGACATGGGTTGATGTAAGCAAAGACTAATCTGAATAAACAGTGGCACAAGACAGCAGCCTTCCCCTCACAGGTTCTCTGTTGTCAGTCTGGGATCAACAGGAAGCAGATCTGCTGCCTCAGTGCTCCATCGGCTCATCGGCTGCATCTCTGGCAGCAGGTTCATCTGCCGGCTGGGCGACCTGCAAAAACATGGCCGTTATGTTTTTAAAACAGCAACATATATACTTCTAAAGATGTGTTTTTTTGTAATTAAATGACCTACAGTAGAATTATTAAACCAGTGATGTTACCTTTCTCTGTGGTCTCTCCTCCAGCCCCTCCAGGAACGGAGCCACATCATCATCATCATAAATGATGAACTCCATGTCCTTCCCCACGATGCCAATGGAAACATTCTATAAGAATAAGATAATTAGAAATGATCTGTTTCTTCCTCACTTACAATCACAGAGTGTAATCACAGCTTTGAATTCGATCTGCAGTGGTGCACAGATGTTTTTATTACAGGTTGTGTTTTACACGGTGATGAAGACAGAAACAAGTCATCTGTTCAGAGTGAGATGTAAAGCCAGAGGAAAGGCAGCTCACCTTGGTGGTGAGGTCCTGCTCGGTGGGAAGAGTTTCTCTGAGAGCGCGCAGGCCGTGCTGCACCAGGTCGTTCAGGTTACCTGACGAAAACAACAAAAACATCCATCAAGATGGTTTCAGATCACATTAATAATATCTGTGAGAAAATGAGAGACTAACAGAACTAAAATAATAACAGTATCCCATATCTGCAGTAGATTAGCTTTTAATGATTGATTCAAACAGTTTGTATATCTAGGACAAAATGACAACACAGAACCTTGATGATTTTTTAACAGATCTGTGTGCACTAGCTTGAATTTGTTGCAGAATTTCTCTAATCCAAAGAGTCAGAAATGTGCATACAAGCTGTAATTTGCAGGGTGAGTCAAAAGCCACAGGACACCTTTTTAATTCTGATCCAATTTGGCAGCTCTGGACATGGTTACTTGATGGGGTTCTCAGATATGCCATTTTCAATTTTTTCCTCAAATTAAAGAGTGTCCTGTGACTTTTGACTCACCCTGTACGCATGAACCCACCTGTTATTTTAAAATAAGCGGTGCTGAAGGTTACAAAATGTCTTAACAATTTGTGTACCTAAATTTTGTTTTTTAATCATCAGTAAATTGTGTATTTTTCCACTTTGGAAAAAGAACAGTTCAAATCAGTCACATATCAAGTCCTTCGTAAGTGGACGTAAACTTCTGAGTGCAACAGTATGAACAAAATCAATTTTGACTGAAAAAAATAAAAATAAAGACTTCCATTGTAGTATGAATGAAGACAGAAGATCAAAACTAAATCTTACAGTCGGAGAACTTGTCCATGCACCTCTCCAGGTAGGTGCGGGCAGACTGGGAGCGTGCACCAATGGACATAGCTTTACAGTCGAAGTAGTTTGCTGATGGGCAGGTCTGGAAGATGTGTGGTCCCATGTCCTGTGTGATGCACAACAAATACTCAGCAATGGTGGTACATGTCTTAATTTACAGTAATATAAGTGTGTAAACCAAACAGGATATAAAATAAACAGCATGTGTGAAGAGACTTACATCATAACCAGCAATAAGAAGCCCAACACCATAGGGCCTTCTTCCATATCTCTGTGTGGGGATTTGGGTTTCTGGAGATCAGTTAAGGCCCATCTCTGCTACTTGCATTTTTAACCTATTCTGTTTCCTGTGATCTCAGAAGAAAAAGTGTAACGTGTTTTAAATTCAGAGCAAAACGCAAGTTTTCTTACATTTAAATGCGATCAATTTCACATCTTGAAAATGGCTGCGTTATGTACAGTAATATTATGAGAACTTCAAAAATAGGAAAGGATACTGCTGCCAATGAGAGAGACGAGACGTGAAATTGGAAGTGGCCGGTCAAAAACAAATCTCGAGTCCAAGCACTCCTGACGCATAAAGTTACTGCAGAGGAGAAAAAAAGAAACAAAAATTCATTTATTGAAGAGATCTGTGTGCTTCCTCTATGACCTGTCCACATGTCTTAATTCATCTTTAGTTTTTACTTGGCTATAAATTATTGTGACTTCTTGCATTTAAGACTTGTCCCTTTTTAAAAGTGATACACACACCCATCACAACTGCACTCATATAATTTGATTAAAAAATGACTGATATAGTTCAATATAAAGCTTTGTTGAATCCTGGACAACTAAAGTGGTTGTTAACCTACCACAACAGCCGGGCATCAGCAGTTAGTCCAGCAATGGAGATGCCGATATGGTTGTCAACATGTAGGATCTTCTTCTGGTGGGCAGCCAGTTCAGACTGGGCTCTCTGCAGAGCAATAAACCAAGACATATTAACAATGTGATCATAATAACACACGTTTTTGTAAAGGCTTTGTTGCATTTTATTTTGATCAAATATACTGAGACGCTGTGTCCGTCATGAAAGAAACTGTAGAAAGTAAAACACACGTGAACACAGAGGACTTTAGCATTAATATTAATGAGAGGTAATTTGACACTATCAAACATACAGTCTTACACAATGCCCCTGAAGAGTTTCAGGCATTAAACATTAGATAAAACAGTGAAATTTAAAGTTTTTATTGACCTGACGTGAACATAATCTGGGAAGAAATAAATGTCAAAAAGTTATGAACTACAGTTTAATACCTTCACATATAAACTGACAGCAAACAGCAAAACCTAATACCATACCTTTAGTGCAACCAGGACTGCATGTGTTCTGGATTTGAGTCCTACAGTTGCAGATCCTTGCTTCACTGCCTCCATGGCGTATTCGATCTGATGGATCCGACCCTGTGTGTACAGACACAAACAAAGCTGTCAACACAGAACATGCTGGCAACACACAGTGACTACTGCAGAGGAGATCTTACCTGCGGGCTCCAGACTGTAACATCGTTGTCGTACTGGTTGCGAAACTATGAGCAAAAGAAAACACAATTAGATTATTATTATTTTAAAAGCCTTATTATTACTCTGGACCTGAACTTACATCATCCTGCATTGTTGCTATTTTATCAGCTACTCGCTGTTAGTAAAGGGTCTGCCTACCGCCACGTCTTTACTAGACAAAGGTTTAAAGTTACTATAATGAATAAATAATTGATGAAGCCGCATGTGTGCAACCTTCTTAGCTCAATTCAACAACCAGCTCAAGCATCGGAGTAGACCGGCAAAAGAAAAGTCGCAGTCCTGTTCGGTATATCTGTTTGCTAAGTACTATTTCCTCATGTAATAACATTAATATCTGCGGTATGACTCGTGCAAATATACTAAAAGATGGATCGACAAATTATGTAGTTAGACATTCAAGAAATGGGTGAGCTAAGAGAAAACGAAAGTACAGGCTTGACACTTCCACCGCTGAGTGATGCTAACTCATTAGCTAACAGCAGTAGCTAACAAGGCGTTAGCTTATGACCAAATATTTAGCCGTCCAGATGAGAAACTTTAATTTTAATAACATTTGGGGGTGGAAATACATTATTTAATACAGCGAAGTAAATAGAAACTACTAATACTTTCGTGCAAGTCGGCAGCCACAATGAAGGTAATGCTCACAGTTACCAAAGCTGTTTTGCTTACTCACAGTGCAAACCAAACTTAGCTAGCTAACGTTAGCCGATTTTGAATAAATAATTTCTCTATTTGATACCTCGTTAAAATAATAACAGAGTGTTTTCTTTTTTGTGAATACAGTATATAACGCTAACTTGACCGGACTATTATAAATTTCATTCATACTTACCATGTCTGCTTAGGAAAGTGTGGGTAATAGCCTATAATAGTACGCAGGCAGGCTGCGCTGTGATTTTCGATTTCTTTTCCTGGACGTGACGACAGGGGAGACCAACAGATCCCAGAGTTCAGTTCAGCGATCAACTGAGTAAACCTTCAGAAAGAGAAATAACAATTATGCAAATAACAGCAGGTAAAAAAAAAAGCCAAAATAAGCAAACAAAAACATTTTCCTCTTTTTTAGATATTTTGTAACTTTTGTTTCCTTTCATTTATACTCAACATATTTTTCTCTCTTAAACAGTGTTTTTAGTCATTCTAGGTTTATTTTTTAATCGTTGAACATATTGTTATTATTGTTTTTAATAAAAGAGAAGAGGGAGGGTTGATAATAGTCTTTTTTCCAATGTTTGTGTGTGTATGTGTTTGTTCATGTGTCCTACAGCTGATTGACTTTGATAACTTCATTAACTTTTGCAGTCAATCCACAGCTACTGATCTCAAGAATCTTAGGTTATTACTCAGTCATTTTTACATTTATTGAGCTATAATTTGACATGATAGTAGCCGAGTCATTCACAACACATAATTTGAGCATGATGTTTCATAATAGAATATATTGCTCATAATGTTGCTTTAAACATTTCACCCAAATTATTTTAACTTTGCAATTTCTTAAAACAAGGTGATCTAAGTTCAAAACTCTGGCATGAAAGGAAACAGGTATTCCTTTAAGAAATCCTAAATCTTTTGCCATTACAACTTTTTTTTTTTCTTGTTGTTAGTGTTCTCCAGTTGATTCTCTCCCACCTCCATCCCCAGAGTTCTGGTCATCTCCTGGCACAACAAGGTCCCAAATGCTGTGTCTTGCATCAGGCATATGGAGAGAAACTAGTTTCCTCCTACAGTCTAAAAACATGAATGTTAGGTTGCTTTCAGGCCTGGGCCTCCCTTGAAAAAGAGATTGTCTGGTTAAATAAATGCTAATAATCATAATTTTTTTTAAAAAAAATGTCCCCAAACACGCGTGTATACTGTGTATACTACACCAAAGAACTCTAAAACATTTAAACAACCTCAATCTTAGTCAAGTCCTTTCAATGTCAGGGTTAAAAGTGACCACCTTGCATCTTAAAATATGAAAGAAATTAACCAGTAAAACCAAATTTGTTTGAGGTTTACTTAAAAACCTAAACTAAAATGCTCAGTAACAAATTTTGAATCATGTAGAGATGATGCCTGAAATGCCATGTTCTGTGTCCATGCAGTGTTTTTGCATGAACACTGGATGGCAGCAGTAAATTAGGAAAAAAAAAAATAGCACCACGCCATGATTTTATCAGGTTAGCAACATCAGCAAAGAATGAGTCACTAACTGTTGCAGCAGAAACCAGTGGGAAGAAGAACAAGTTGCCCTGCACACAAAAATGCTTCATTTTTTTTCTAAGCATTCGTCAACTTTTGATTTCTCTGTCGACACAGATTAACAAGACGAAACCACAGAAAAAGGATTTCAGAGATAATCTGTATCAGAATGAGCTTTTTAAAACTGTCTCTGCCTGACATTAGTCTGTCTATTACCTATAAAAGAAATTATGCTACTTTTCACTTTAGTGCTGCCTTCTTTAAGAGGGAGAATGCTGGCAGTGATTCTCTTTTATCCCAAAACACTGTTTTTTTTTCTACTTCCTGGATTTAGAAACGTCCTCTAACAAAAATGTTCTGAATTAATTTGCATGGCTTTATGTAGGTTTTATAAAAGCTTCACAACTGTTTAACACACTGCAATAAAATGGTCCCTAATGTGTCTGGTGTGTGTTTGGTTGAGTGTGGTAGAAAAAAAAAACCTCTGTTCTGTTTCGTCAGGAGGAAAATGGTATTTCTACTAAAAATCAAGAAAAATAAAAGGAAAAACAACTAGGGTTTGACTTTACATTATCTGCTTTATTTCACAGCTTAATGCTCACTTTAAAACACATGTTTTTGCCTTTTTTCCTTGTGACCGTTTAAAATTGATAATATATAGTAGCTTTGCAATGCTGCAGAGGAGAAATGCACAAAATGAGACAAAATTTTAAAGCAACAGTCTGCAGTTATTTCTTGCATTTGAGGAGCACTAAATATATGCCTATTTAA
>JAUBOC010000011.1:2643553-2660404 GCA_032275365.1 Anablepsoides cearensis
AGCACACACACACAGACCTGCACGCTAATGAAAAGCCAGGGCAACGAGACAATTGCGTATGACAAACACTTGTGTAATTGCTTTTGAGAAACGGCTCTTGTCGCACGCTTTCATCGATTGGCCGTCTGCTCAGTGTGTGGGAGGAGGCCCGGGCAGCACTGATCATTACTGGACAGTCTGTGGTATCACTTTAGTCCTAATATGGTTCCAGGTTTCACTCTAGAGAGAAGGCAGGTTGTCAAACTTTGCTTTCGCTTGACTGCAAATGAAGCGTGTGCAGTCCCTGCAGCGAGAGGAGGAAATGTTGTCGGATGCATATATATTTTATCCATTGAAAATAATTTCATTGAAGGTTTTTGCATGACTATTGCTATTGTTGATTGAGTGTTGTCCATATTAAAACGAAACAAAGTGAGGGTAAAGTTGGTCTTCTTCAAACACCGTTATGAATGAAGAGTTCAGAAATGCGTCACTGTGTAGTATACATCCATTCCCAGCAGATGGCCCCGCCTGCAAGTGCTTACTCAGGAGAGTGGTGGTGCTGGTCCAGGGGTGGGGTTGGGGCGCCCTTATTGATTTGGCATTTTGCGTTACAGGTTCAAATGTAGCATTTTTGGAAACTTTTTAAAAAGTTTTTTTTTCCTCTTCTTTTGCTTGTCTATGGACTCCAGGGTTGCTTTACCTCCTATTTAATTAATGACATCAATGCAAAAACGGGGACAGCAAATAGTCCAAATGGCTGGTGGATTTTGTGAATGGAGCACTTAGTGACTGAGCAATGACGTCAGCACAAAAGTCATATGCCTTTCTGGTGAGCCAAGACTGAAGCGGAGGCGTCCCATTGGCTGGTCGTAGCATCAGCGCCACAGGATTGGCCAGTGGCGGATAATTAAACACCTACACAGTCAATGCACAAACCCAAGTGGTGGGATATATAGGCTGGTGGTTGGCGCTGCATGCAACAGTCAAGAGTTGTTCTGCAAGTTCAGAGAAAGCCAACTTATTGTGATTTGCACAGGCATTCATAGAGATTTATATTTATTTACAGTTTTTTTTCCTTGCTGGCTGATCATCACTGAAGGTAAGTGTTGACTTTCACTGATGTTTCAAGGGAACAGAGACGAAAAAGTAGTTAATTTTTTTTAACCAGGCTAGTCAGTTGAGAACAAAGTCTTTTTTAACGACCTTTTATAATGAATGCATTTTGACTCTTATGCGTGCAAAGCAGAGGACAGAGATGCTGTGATGGGATGTTGTTGGAGACAGAGTGGAGCATCTGAGGTTTTCATTTCAGTCCCATCCATGCTAAAACGGTTCATTCTTCTGCTTTAATGCCAATGAAGAAAAACTAGGAAAGACGAGAAGAGAAGCTTTCAACTAAAGCAAAGAAAAAAAGAGAAGCTAAAGGACTGATATAATACAGAGGAAATTGGGCTCAACTTAATGTGAGTGTATGTGTGTTTGGGTAAAAGAGTGCTGGCAGCTCATTACACTAATGCACTGGTCCCTCAGGGAGTTGGCAGGCTTTGGAGCATCCCTCACCCCCACACCCCTCCACCACACACACCTTGCTTTCCACCCCTCCTCCTCCAGCAAGCGTTGCCTCCACTGCACAGTCTAGGACCCTTACGTACCCTTTTTCTTTCCTCACACACACACTGCTACCTGCAGGCACGTCACACCTGCTGCGTATGACATGAGAGAACTACATGTCCTGTGCTCACAGCTGGATATGTTGGAACAGCGCGTTTTTGATGAAGAAGAGTAGAAAGACTGAGGTGTGTGTGCGTGAGGACGTTCAGCTGGAGACCGAGCTCACCTTTTTTGTACCAACTTCTTCCCTACAGAAAGAGACAGGAACTGATGAGCAGCGAGTAGATGCAGTCTTGTAGGTACATTTTGTGGACAACAAGCTGATGTGGGGGATTGTCTTTTCTTTTCTTTTTTTTTCTTATTTAGGGGACCATGGTTATGTTGAAGATCTCTGCTTTCCTTGTTGCCTATGCCCTGGTCATTTGCCAGATGTACTGCTCACAAGCCGCCCCCGCCAGGTGAGACCCTCAACACTTTGCTGTTCACGCTCCAGACTCTTAGCTGACGTGAGTTAAACAGCAGCACTGTGTGCAGAAATGCAACCATAAGAAACGCTGATGAAGCGGCTGGATTGTTGCGATGAAGTTTTCAGGAGCAAAATGTCACAAAATGATGTACTTGTGTTGTAAATTTTCTGATTTTTGGTTGTAAATTTGAGCCGATCTGATAAATGTTTCCTCTCAACGTTTTAAGTTTTTCTTCTGTGCTGACTTTTCAGGACATTTTCTTTCAGGTGAACGGACTTTCAATTTTTTTTTTACAAGTTATAGCAGATGAATAAATCCACCGAGTTTAACTTACAAATCACACTGTTAGAAACAGAACAACAAAACAAGTAATGCACTTCAGAGGGAGATGAATGAGACATATTTATCTATACGAAGTCCCTTTCCAGCCACTCCCCGGACTGTTCTCATGAATCTATTGATTTTGTAATAAATATAAAGCTGCTTGGACATCAGCCTCCCTGCCCCTCCCCTTTTTTTCTCAAATGGGGGCACTTTCCGCAGATTGTTTCCCCCCCATGTTGGCTGCTGGCCCTCCAACTCAGATGTCATCCCTTGCAGAGGGTGGTGACGTCTCAACCCCCCCGCCCTGTCTTTCCCAGCCGTCCTCCTACACCACCAGCACCCTTACACCCCCCTCCCCCTCGTACCCCAATTTGAATTGATTATTTTTTTGTATCAGGAGACAACTCTGTTCCAAAGGGATTTCATTAACACTGACCTCAAACCCTCTGTTCAAACCCCGACCCCCCCCCCAACGTGTCTCCCCACAGACCAGGTTTAGAGTCGATGTCAGACCGAGTCACGCTCACGGACTACGAGGCGCGAAGGTTACTAAACGCCATCGTCAAGGAGTTTGTCCAGATGACAGCAGAGGAGCTGGAGCAGCAGGCAACTGAGGGAAACAGGTACATATAACTTTTATGGGTTTTTCTACCATTTTTTTCCCTTTTCTTTAAAAATGTGTTTTTTGTACTTTAGAGGAAAATGTATTTAAACATATATGCATACATATATATATATAAAGGGTAGTTGAGAAAGTTAGAGTAAACAGACGGGGAAAGCCGTTCCGAACTTGTCTACAATGTAAGAGGCCTCATCGTATTTTGGTTTTAGTTTAAAACCACTGTGGATGCAGCTACGCTTCTATGACACGTCAATACCTTAGAAAGGTATGTACTTCCTACAAGACAAAAAAAAAAAACAAATTTTTTCTGGAAAAACAAAAAAAGCTCAAACTAAAAAAAACAACAAAGTATTCTCTGTCATGACCCTGCTCCCGCATGGATGAGTTTCACTTCTTGTGAACAGATTATTACTGCCTGCCAGGCATGTGAACACAGTAATCGGACTGAAAAAAAAGAAGAAAAAGTGTGCATGATGTCAGTTAAAGGAAGCTGCATGTTTTTTAAGAAGCAACTGGTTTGTTCTGTGGGGTGTAGAGGATGCAGGACTCTCTGGGGTGGGATTTCTTGTAGCGCATGACGGACTGACAGGTTCTTCTGATTCTTTAAAAGAACATGTAAAAAGCATGATCCTGTGAGGGTTTGGGATGTTTTTTTATTTTCTCTTTTATACAGCGGTGATGGCATGAGATGTAGAAAACGCATGGGAGAATCAGAGAAAGACGAGACAGAAAGATGAAGAATGTACCTGCATGGTTTATGTTTTTTGCCTACATCTATGAGCCTGTTCTCTGCATGTCTTTTTTTGTGTGTGTGTGTGTTTGTCCCCTCCCCAACAGCATGGACAGGCCCCTAACCAAGCGCTGTTCCAACCTCAGCACTTGTGTGCTGGGCAAACTGTCTCAGGAGCTGCACAAGTTGCAGACATTCCCTCGCACGAACGTGGGAGCAGGGACGCCCGGCAAGAAGCGCAGCGCTCCCGAGAGCGGCAGCTATGCAAGCTATGGCGAGACGTTTGACAGCATCTAACCCCCTTTTTTCATCCATCCCCCAATCTCCTTCCTTCTCTCTCCCCCCCCCCCCCCACCCGCCCTCCTCGTCCCTCTTTCCTCCCAACATTTTCCATATTTGCAAGTGCATGCTGACTTTACCTGCTTGATTGACATGAGAGGAAAGTTTCCTTTTTTTTTTTACTCTTTTCCCCCTTTTTCTTTGGCAGAGAATGTTTCCCCCTCTTTTTAACTCAGACAATCAGACTTTATTTACTCCAGTGTAATTTAGGGACCACTTCAGACATCTGTCTTTGTGTACGTGGACTTTAACAACATTGAAGATGCTTTGAAAGCTAAGAGTTGAGAAAGATCACCTAATCTAATCATCAATAAATGATCCACTCATGCGACACCATGTTTGTTGTTCAATAAACGTATTTTTCTACCAGGACGCTGTAGCGCATTTTTTAAACATTTTTAATAGCGCTAAAACTTAGTACAAGGAAAAACAAAATTGTCCCTAAAATGATCTGAGAAGTTCTCACCAAATCCGCAGGTAAGAAAATCGGTGTTAGGTGTGGCGGGTGTCCCTGTGCCGTGGTTAAGTCTGTGTGTCGGGAACAATTGGATGAACGCCACATCCGATTCTAGCGTTAACCCCCCGTTTGCTCTCCTGAAGCAGCGTTACAGCACAGAAACGAGCCTGCAACACAGCCACCTGCGTGACCCACCGCCTGGCGGACTTCCTCAGCCGGTCAGGAGGAATGGGCAACAGCAACTTCGTCCCCACCAACGTCGGCGCCAAGGCCTTCGGCAGGCGAAGGAGAAGCATCCAGATGTGAGCGCTGCAAAACCTTCAGGGAAACGGTAATTACAGAGGACTCAAGATTTATTTTTTAAAAAATGATCACGTAAATAGTATTCATCTCCTCTTTTTTTCCTTTCTCCTTTTTGTCTTTCAGGTTGACTTCTTGAAAAGAAATCATCAGAAAAATAAACAAAAAGACCAAAAAAAAAAAAACAAAAACAACAACCTGTGAACAAAAATCAATAGAAACACGATTAAACAGAAAATACTGAACTGGCCCTTTATCCAATCTTTCTCATCGCTGCAGAAAAACGAATCATTGTTTTATCCCCGTTTTCATCCTGTTAGTGAAACGTTTTGCTTTTGGCAACTTAGAGAGAAAAAAAAAGAGGAAAAAAGAATAGAGAAAAAAAAGCACTTTACTTTATGTACATGAACAAATGAACTCCTTAAGAAATAAGGAGAAAAAAAACATCCCAATGATTTCTTTTTATACATAACACTTATTGTAAAATAAAATGAAAACAGCAGTGGTTATCATTTTCTTATTTTCAATCTTTCATCTTGTCAGAGCACATTTTCCACCCCCTCCACAACTTACCGCAACACCTCCCGTTGTTCACCTTCTTCCAGAGGGTCACCTGCTTTTCCATGCTCC
This sequence comes from Anablepsoides cearensis, assembly GCA_032275365.1. Lineage (NCBI taxonomy): Eukaryota > Metazoa > Chordata > Actinopteri > Cyprinodontiformes > Rivulidae > Anablepsoides > Anablepsoides cearensis. Next base: position 2,649,016 of record JAUBOC010000011.1, read on the forward strand.
AGAGGGACGCCATTAAAGATCCGCCTCCCCAAGGCCTCCCCCCCCCCCTTTCCTACCATAAACACACACAACGGCTGTTGTCTTTGTGCCTTGATGTAGAACAATTTACACGAACATGATTGTAGAGCTCTGTTTCCAAGTTCCCAAGCGAGGATGAAGAGAATGAAAATGCATTAATATTGTAAACAATATTGTGAAAAAAAAAAGATAATTTCAGCAAGATTAAAATGTATTTTAGATACATTCGGGTTTTGGGTACTTGTGTTGTTCTTGAAAGGCTTTTGCACAAAGAGATCATTTTACATCAAACAGTTTGTGCTGTATTATAAAATACTGCTCATAAGTTAGAAATGATAAAAACACAGTAACTTTTGACACACTGGTTTGGAGAATAAATGGTTGAATGAAATGTAGTAAATGAAAATAGGATGTTAAATCCACAGTCATGCACGTTATTAATACAACTGTTTCATTAGGAGCATTTATAACTCACAGTAGCAGAGTTATGTTTAGATGCATGGGGGGGATTATTTAATAAAAGGCACCCAAACCTGCAGACACACCTGTTCTTCTTTAGCTCCATAAAGGTGAACATAAGGATGTTACACAAATACTTAGAGAAAATATTAATATTCTGCAAGAAATTCAGATATTACCAAACACACTTCTTTTTACTTTTACTAATAAATTTAGCACAAAAATAAGGGGAAATTTGTTTGTTTTGTTGTAAAAATGTGTCTTGGTGATAAATCTTATACTGTTGGAAAGCTTATTGAAACGGTGCCACATTTGTAAGGAACATGCATATGTAGGATGAGCAGTAGAGCTGAGTGTGTGAGTTGCACACATGAAGAAAATGCCAAATTATCTTTGTCAAACAGCTTATTTTCCTGTTGCTTTTGACACTTTGTTGAGCTTCAGGTGCTGCCAATCAGGTGCCTAATATAAGATTTACTACCAAGAAGCATTGTTGCATCAAAACATACATTTCCTTACTTTTTTATGCTAAGTATAGATTAAACAAGGAGGGTGGCTGAGCATTTTGAGGTTTGCTTGTTTTTGCAGCTGCACTCCAATAGATGGCAACCTAATTATCTTGACAAAAAGTTTCTGAGCAGCTCTGCAGAATCTCAACGAGACAAACCTTTAAAAGATATTAATGCCGAGCTTGCAGCTGTTTCTGTATATGTTACACAAATTATCTAAATAGCAAAGAACATTTGGACTCTTTAGTCAAATTAGATTTTTATCATAACTACAAACGTTTAAAAAAATCTGGCAAGCGGCCACACCTGTGTGTAAATGATCATTTTTAGGTAGCAGAAAATAGTTTAAAATGTTTAAAATGAAGGCCGGCGAGCCATTACCGCATGACTTTCAATGTAAATATAGCTGTATGGTTTCTCTTTTTGTGTGTGTTTTTAGTGCATTCTTCTTGTGACAGTTGGCCCCAACTTCAAAAGAAAGTTTGAGCTTTTCAGTGATCGTTGATTTTGGTGTGGAGAGAGTAACAAATAATCTTCTATAATTATTAGTTTTTTTTTATTTTGTTAACCTGATTTGCTGCATTGTGATAAGTATGTGATTGTTATAATGAAAAGTTGAAATAAGAAAATGGTAATGATAAGTCTTTCTAAATTTAATCGTTGTTCGTAATCTGAAACAGGTCATCTGTATTTCTATAAGAATAATTTGTTATGTAACATTTTTTTTCTATAATTATTGACAGATATTGTATTTTGGTAAAAGGGAAAGCTGTTACAATTTGAAGGGACTACAAATGTTTGTCAAACCAAAAATCCGAACAAATTTGAAGGACAGATGCAGATGTAAATGGTATAAGACTATGGAATAATCTGGAAAATGATTATAAAAATGTTGGATCAATTAATTCCTTTAAAAAAAAATATTGAGTTTTGACTTTGAACAAGTTTAGATTTTTTTCCCCTTTTGTGTGTGATTGAGTTTGACACCCCTGTTAAATTCATGTTTAATTGTATACTTATACTTGTACACTTTTTCAAACATGGTCAAAACAACAATAACAAAAAAAAAAATAATTAAAAACTGTGCTACATACACCATAGGTCATCGACTGCCCAGATTTCTAAAACTATAGGGAAAAAAAAAGAAAAGCTTCAGCTAAAGTGTTGTGTTTAGCAAAAGAAACTAACATTCAAAATACTTCATTTCAGGAACTTTAACCAAGTTTTTTTTACACACGTGGGGCAGAGATCATAGCACACACTGCGTTCTGCAAAATGTTTAAGATATTTTCAAGTGCCAACTTTTCAGAAGAGTCGAACGGCAGAAAGGTCATATGAGGATAAACATAAAAGCCTTTTAGTTTTGGATAATAAACATAACAGTGGAATAAAATTCAGACAATTGTGAGCTCATTTAAAAAGTGAATAAGAAGCGAGTGAATAAGAAGATCTATTTGATCCTGTCAGGTTACACAGACCCATGTCATGTGTGCTCCAGAGTAAATTTTTGACCCTGTGTGCTTCGGCCTCAAGCACACGACTGTTTGCATTGATGAAAAAAACGTTCATATTGTTACTCATCAAACTCAACTCAAATGTTATTTGAGGAATGTTTGGGGAACTCTAAAAGACAGACGTTTAAAAGAGCCTTTTAAAACCCGACTGTGTGACTGATTGTTTCCCAGACGAGACGGCACGTGGGACTCGTATGAGAACTTCTGCTATCAGAGTAAACGTAAAAATCTGGATTTTTCTCCCCTCAAGTCTTAAAAACTTGTCATCTGTCATTGGTTTTTACAGTTTTTCCACTCTCTCCCCATCACAAATTATTTTCTGCGTCTCTGTCTGTCTGGAGAGAATAAGCCCTAAAGTCAGAGCAATGCTGAAATCCTCATGGAAATATTTCCTGCATGACTGAAAAGAGGGGGAAAAAAATAATCTCCATCTTCTTGATAATTGAGGGGGTCTAGAGTTTGGGGGCTGATTTGTGGGACTGGTTTGGTTTCAAACTCCTTTCTTAGCAGTAATCTAACATCCCGCATTTTGCAAACGAGAGAAACAGTCCTAATGTCCCGCAGCTGCTTTGAATGGGGCCCTTCTAGCATAGAATTAAACAGCTCATTCAGTGGAAAGTAAGAAATTAGCCCCCATCTCTTCAGAGAGGACGTGCCACTGGTCCAGTTCCCAGAAACCCACACCACAAACCCCATTTTCAAGCTTATGGTTTTGGAAGATGTTTCCTTTTAATGCTTGAAAAACGAAATTGATGGTAAGAGAAACCCAGAACTGAAGACATCACACGAGGTTCTGCTACTTGAACATATTTTATTTTTTAACTATGACCCTGCTTTAACTTTCATCAGCACCATTTTCCTCACAGGGAACGGTTTTTAGTCAGACTTTCAGATTCTACTTACTTACTTATTGATACTGTTTGTTCCTCTGTTGCTAACACTTGCACAAGTTTTTCTTCATGATCTTTTTAGTGAGACGTTTACAATAAACCATTTCTGTAATGCCTGTACAGTTAGAAAAGTAATGCAACTTCAATCAGCGTATTTTCATTAACTCTAAAAGTTGATTGAACTAATGGTTTATTCTCAAATATGTTATCTATGTGATTTTGAGCAAATGTATTGTATTTTGGAACACCCAAATCAGTGATGGGCAACTTAAATGATGGAAGGGGCCACAATTATTGACACCAGCAGAGGGTCACATAGTGCTGCAGATTTACCCAAATGTAATAAAAGTGCAATTTTAAAAATGTTTTGTCCATTTCTGTTTATTAAACCAACATACTGTGCAGTAACTTCACATATTTCATGCTCAAATGCATGTAAAGTTGTACTCCTGGTTAATAAATGTGAATACAATATGTTTGAAACAAACAAAAAATAAACACTTACTTTAATGCAACAGCACACAGCAGACACCTGTGTGGTTGTGGTAAAAAGTTGTTTATGTACTTGTGACTTCAGTAAACGTCTCATATTTAGCTTTGTGCAACATGTTGTAGTGGTGATTTATATTAAAGTCCTTCATGGCAGACAGCATCTCTTAAACACAAATTTGCCTTGAAATTCTGTGGACACCTTTCACCTGAAATGTGATTTTATCTGTGCAGTTTTTCCCTTTCCTTCATTCCTAGGCTGTGCCTCAATTCATGGGCTGGGTCCTCATGTAGCCCACCTGGACCATGTGGGCCATGTCCTGCATGAAACTGCTGTGAAATGAGACGGTCTAGCCTTCGCTTCATGTATGTTTGTGTGACTAGTGATCGGTTTCATGTCAGACTTAAAATGTGTTGGGACATGTATTTACACGATTTTTTCACTGGAAAAATAACATCACAATTAAAATATTACATGTAAATAAAACAACAACATTTTCGGCCGGTAAGGACACACGGCTACATCCTCGGTTTTTGACATTTTGTGGGACAATCTTCATCACGGGGCAGTGACGTATGCGGCCGACACATGTGCTCACGAGGATGCAGCCCATAAATTGAGACAGAACCATAGCTAAACATTTCTTCCTCATTGGTAGAGAAGGCGTGTGTGCAGGTGAGGTCTGTGTTGGACGCACCCTCTAGTGGCAAACTTTGTCATTACAACCGATTCAGTGCTAAGATGCTTGAAAATAATCTGAGATCTGCTTTGAGTGTAGGTGTGCCACAGGTGGGCCACCAAATGTCCATCCCTGATCCAAATTATAAACGATATCCTGTTCAAGAGATATGACAGAATAAAGCAGGAAAAGGACCAATGACCTCATCTACAGTCTCTGAGCTTCTGATTTGAAGCTCCATCCATTTTCCAAACATGTTCACAAGAATCATGACAAAAAACAATGTGCATAGGTGGCCTGGTTCAACAGGTTATCAGAGATAAGATAAGGTCATCAGCTGGGGGGAACTTTGCAATTAATGGTTAGAGCCAACCTTATTTGTCGGTTAACAAAAGGTTTCTTCAAATCACGGATGGATGTGTGTGAATCTCTGAGAAAGAGGTCAGTGATGGTCACTCACCACAACTAGTTACTAAAGTGTACACAAACAAGACTAGGATTTAATGTGGTAGTATCCCGTTATTTTGCAGGTTTGACTAAAACAGGAATAACTTTGTCATTTTTCAACATTAGCTGGTCTTAGTTTGACACTCTTGTGAGATGTGAGAAACAGATGATATGCATTACTTCAAGGATTTTAATTTCTGTAGAGTTTTTGTACATAAATTATTTGGGAAAAATAAATATTTATTCACAGATGGTTTGGGTTTATGTGCAGTTTTAGTTTGTTTCTTTATAATATATATGCATGCATGGTTCTCAAACTGTTGTGGGTGGTACTCAGAATCATGTTTGTGGAAATTTTTACTAAACCAATTTCAAACCTGTGCTCACTTATTGTGGAGCAGACTAGAGAGCTGACATTCCATGTTCCAGGAGCCAGCTTGTCAAGATAAAACTGTGAAAATCCTAAAATAAGTTCACTTTCATCACAATAATGTTCATACATGCCACATTGTCTGTAAATTACATAAAGTTTTCTCATTTGCACGATGAATACAGACTTATAAAGAAAATCTCATGGAATTTTTTCAAAGCCTCAACTTTAAAGTGAGAGCCTGAGGTAATGTTGAGCTTGCACCCTCCTCTTCCTCTCCGCTAAACAGCCCGTAGACAACTCCCCTTTCACACCACACAGACACACACTCCATCATTGTATCGTGTGAGAGTACTACGGATTGTTTTAATAAAATTTACTGATTCCATGAAGTTTGAGTTAGAGAAAGAAAATACAACAAAAGGAAAGTTAAATCACACCGTAATGGGGGGTGGGGGGTGTTTGCATTCACTCACCAGCTGATAATTTATTATTTTCCCCAAAAGCCGCACAGTAATATCTACCTTTTAGTCCAACATTATGCACACTGACAATGGTAATATATTTTTCTACCCTTCTTTATTTTGTATTGATGACTAAACCTGTTTTTCCACACTTTAGTTCCTTTGTGCATTATAACTGACATAAACATTCAGGTGGGGAGGACAGCTGTGTCCTCTGTGTGACCTCTGTCGTCTCAGACACCCTAGTGGCAACTCTTAACCACTCAAGAGTCCTCTGGAGCAGTCTTAAATATCTGAGTGATTCTTAGGCTTAAGAATTTTGATAACTGACACTTACACTTAAATCTGAGAGTAGGAAGAGATCTAAGAAATTACCAGCACTTTGGAGCACTTTTCACATTGTAGGTGAAGGGATACTTTTTTATTTCAGGAAAACTAATTTTTTGAAGTTTGATAAATAGGAGCCCAGGTGGATAAGTAAGAAAATTTGTTTTTAATATCCTTCTTTTCACAGATTTGAAAATTTTCAAATAAAACCTCTAACCTTTCCCAATTATGTAACAGATTGATTTGAACAATTACGTAACAATTTCTTATTTTTGCTGAAACACCTACTTACTCAGCATTTAAACTATGTCATCAAATAATAAAACCAGTATTCAAGGCTACAAAAGGTCAGAAATGCAATTTGTTCTTCTAAAGCTTTTATTTCTGCAGAAATGCTAGTTTTATCAGTTGAGTCTAGCTGATTTTATAGACAAATATCCACCTTTTAGTTTGCTTAAGAAGGAACTTCCTGTTTTTGCTGGAAAATTAGGTAGAATTAACCAGGAAATTAGCTGTTTACATTGAGATTTTAAGCTTAAACTAATATTTGTTGCCGTCATACAGTGCAAAGTGGTCTTTTATACATCAGGGAGGGAGTGTCTGCATGTGAAGCTGTGCGCTTCACATAATCACATAATAATTATTCACTCAAGATTCAAACAATGTCAGCTGCAGTCCAAACCAGCTGGATCTTTGCAGTAATGGAAACCAGCCGACTGACATTTATACTTTTATTTTCCTTCCTTCATTTTTAAAGCTCCCCGTTTTTCCATACGGTAGACATTTTCAAGGCTAACATGAAACCAGACACCCAGGGGAACTCATGGTAAAGGTCCAGAAACAACACAAGGCCAGGCCCCCCGACATCCTCTCACCTTCCCCGGTCCCCCTTTCCATCTCTGGGACTGAAGGCAAACACCCTCTCACCGTGTCAGAAGTGGGACGTCTTTCTGCTGCCATGGCACTTTCCTCATCTGGCTTTCTTTTCATGCCTCTCCCTCTCCTTCTTCTCCTCCCCTTCCTTTCGTTCCTGCCACATCTGGAAGCCAGCTTCTCGTGTATTTATGCGGTCGGTTTTGTTTCGTTTACCCTTTTTTTTTCTTTTTTTCCGAACCATTATTTAAAAAGCCCTTTACCTTGTCTTGTTGGCAGTTTCTCTCCATCAGATGAGGTCTGCAATTACATCTCACCATAACAGGTCACTCTGCAATTACATGCTCCGCCACAGAGTCTTACCCCCTCCTCTCAACTTCACCACTGCTCGTATGGCAGACCGAAATAGAATAGTTTCATGTCTGTTTGGATGGCAGCCCAGCCGAAACTATGCTCGCCTGTTTGACTGACAGTGGGATGTGGACTTTTTCCTCCTTAAGTAAAACCTATAAGGCCAGTTACGCTCAGACTCGGAGCAGACTCACTCCAGCAGGGTTTGGTGGTGGTTGCACCAGCTGGGGCTCTAAATGAGAAGACAGGGATAAATAGAAACTAGACCTGTGAATGAAAGAGAGCAGAGGGCCAAAGACGAGAACCACGAGCTCTAACGATGAAACCGAATGGAGATACTTTACCCTGCTGTCGCTAACAAAGAAAATGGGTAAGTTTGGTGAGTTTAGTCAAATCTCAGCTTTTGAAAAGTTGAAATGTTCCTTGAAAGAACTTTTATTATCTTCAGGAAAGTGTCTGGAAACAGGCAGTAAACTGCAGAAAGTTTCTGATTTAAATGCAGTAAATTAAATATAATAGAAACTGTACTTTTGAAAAACTTTTGGTTAGCTTAAAGGCGATAGATAGAACCATTGAATATTCTTTTAACTTGTGACGTTTTGCCCTGTTGAGTTAGATTAGTTGGAAACTGAGAAAGGTGGCTGATGTTATTGTACCGAAGTGATGACAGCTCACTGAAGAATAAGCTTAATGCTTTTATTATTGGTTTAAAGGAAGAGTTTAGTCACTGTTATGTTGTTATAAGTTTTAGTTTTTTACTTTGCCAAATAGTTTAAGGACATCTAACCCAGATAGATGCAGACAAAAACTGCTCCATTGTTGTTTTTGTTTCTAAGACACAAAGTGTTGGTTGGCATGGCTAAAAATAGATATAAATTTACCTAAGCTTTTTAAAAAACTATTATTTTGGAAATTAAAAAAATTAATAAATCTATTTTCTCACCAAAATTATGTTTGCAAGTGAACGCAAAGTGCAAACAAATGTTAAAAAATATGTATTTGGTTTTTTTAAGTAGTTTTTAATAAGATCTATCCTATTTAACAGCTACTTGGTCTTTTTGTAGTGACATGTCACTACCACATGACTGACTGACTTTTTTTTTTTCTTTTAACCACATCAGTTTGACATGCTTACTTTATAAATTGCTAATACAGGAATGGACTGCAAACATCCTTTTAGTGATTACCTCCACTTGCCATCTCATGCCATTAAATGAGAATTAATGTTCCTCTTAGGATATTGCATAGTGCTCTCAAGTGGAAAATGTTTTATGTTTTTGTTCTGAGTCACGTTGAAGCTGAAATTGTTTGGAAAATGAAGTGGAGTAAAAGAACTGATCTGGTTTGTGTGGAAGTGATGAAAGGTGAGATGGTGCAAAACTATCAGAATTATCGAGGCTGAATGTTTTTTACTACAGGAGTTGACGGATGTAAAACATGTATGAATTAGAGACAGTCAAATAAAAGCTTTTAAGAGCACTGCGATAGATTTTTAGAGGTGAGGGTTATATGTGTGGGTGTACAGGTCCAGGTCCTGTTTTATTTGCTCATCTTTTTGTTGCTGGACATGTTCAGTCAGCATCACCTGTGTGCTGATATATGAGCAGTAATGTACAGTCAACAACATTTTCTACCATGATAACAGACATCTTTAGGGTGATGCAAGGCATGTTGTCACCGTGTAATTATGTGACAACAACACATGAGACGGGACAGGGATATCTATAAATACATATGGGCAGTAATATGCGAGATACTTTCACAACAAAAAAAAAAACAGTGAAACTGTTGCATTGTTATGATTCCCACGTAGCAGACAGGTGTGAGCCTGATCTGGTGACACTGCTGGCTGACTGCTGGTGAGACAAGTGATTTGTCAACCAGATGTGGGCCAGGTCTGGCAGTGATGACATTTCTTTAAAGATGGAATGCCACAACTGGACCAGTTTGGTTTATGCGGTGCTGGCCCATGCATGGACCACCTCTGGGCTACTAAAGGGCCGTCGTTTATGGCTGTCTGCTCAGAGTGTTAGAGTGTTGGTGCGTTGTGTGGACCAGACACATTTAGCTATGTGGGTACCCTGTGGAGAAATGGTGTACTTCCTGCCATCATCGTTTTTATATTTCCCAAAGGGTCACAAATCCAACAAGTTTTTAACAAAATTTGAGTCCATCTTAACTGAAAACTGTTAAATTTAACTCTTACTCAGAATGATTTCCCGTCACTTTTTCTAATTTTATATTCATTATTTGTTCTTACATCACCCAACAAAGCTATTACTGTATTTTGAACTTTTCATCACACATTGAAAACAGTTCCACCAGCCTAACCATGGTTGTGTCCAAATTCAGGGGCTGCGTCTTTCGGAGGCAGAGTTTGTCACCCGCTTACGTCAGAGTGCCGCACCAGAGGCTGTCCAAATTCAAAGACTCCTCCGATGCGGTCCATAAATGTGTTCTCCTTTTTCCCCCAATCTGAGTGCAGATTTGAGTGGTTCTGTCTCGGCCCAGCCTATCCCATGATGCATTGCGTGCTGACCAGAGTTTTTGTTTTGCTTGCAATGGAGGACGAAGCAATATATATAAAGATTGAAAGTTTCAAGCTGTTGTGTTGTTAATGCTTTTGTCCTTTGCATAGACATGTTTTTAGCACAATTCTTGTCAGAGTTAAACAAGCTGGTATAACAAAATAAACATGCATATACTGCGGGTCTGTTAGTTCAAAGTCAAGTCAAAGTCAAAGTCAGCTTTATTTTCATTTCTGCAATACATAACAGACATATTGAGAACTGAAATTCCTGTTCTCTCTGGACTCCCTGGCCACACAAAAGCAAAGTATTTAAGAACTATAGTAACAAAGAAGAAAATAGCAAATAGACACAAAACAAAACACAAAATGACAAAATTGTAACCAAAATGTGGATAACAAAGTTGAACAGTGTAAGTTGTAACAAAATTGTAACAGAGCAGTCTTCAAGTATTGCCTCTAAGCTAATTATGTAATTTTTTAATATTAACAGTACTAATATTTAGCTATTTTCGAAAATTTTTGCTTCTGTTTAGCGTCATCACAGTTGTTAGGTGACAGGACATATGCTGAGGTAAGAGTGGGAATAAAGCAGAATACTAAACCGTCCAAATTCACAGCCACTTTTTCCAGATTCTGCGGTCAACTAAGGACCCGGCCCACCTAGCCCGGGTACGCCAGGTCCTTCAAAACATGCAATCCATATTTCTGTGTTAATCCCTAAGGATGACTCCACTGCTCTGCATGACCTAAAGTTTAAAGATCAAACTGACTTGTTGCAAAGTGTTGAGTATTTTCCTCCACCTAGATTCCATCAGAGTAACATGACTTTTTTGAGATAATTTCATGTAAAAAAAAAGTGATGTGTCATGGCTCTTTTTAATATAATATTTCAAACAGCAAATAAAAGCTTAACAATTCATATTTAAAGTTGTATCATAATAATAACATACTGGTTTTTACACCTCATTTAGCCTCAGAAAATGACAGGCTATGACCCCTGCAAGTCAACGCTTGTGTCTGTTAATACGTGGCTGTCTGGGGACAAACTCAGAGACTTTCTTGTCTGAATTCTCCTCTGCCCTGTGTGATGAACAGCTCAGGAGGGTGTGTCGTGGTTAACACGAACCACACATGCAGGTGGGGCCCCGACTGCGCTGACATGCTGTTTAATTAGGTTTGCTCTCCACGGGGCGGGGAACACCAGGGTTTCTGCTGTAAAACTTATGCCTCTCCGCAGTCTCGCCTACGCACTCATTGTCCTGCGACGTTAAGGAGAGAAGCCCGACATGAGCAAAACTGCCACTGAGGGTGGGACTGAGATCTGTGGCCACAACTGAGGCCAGAAACAACAACTGGAGCTCAGCTTCCTACAAGTCTGGATTAAGGAATTGGGCTATCTATCTATCTATCTATCTATCTATCTATCTATCTATCTATCTATCTATCTATCTATCTATCTATCTATCTA
>JAUBOC010000011.1:2717916-2728915 GCA_032275365.1 Anablepsoides cearensis
AGCATAGACTCCTCAAAGGGTCTGAAATCTAATTTGATGTTAAACCAGGGATGGGCGACTAGCTTCTCATATTTAGCTTTGTGCAACATGTTGTAGTGGAGACGTATTCAAATCCTTTATGTCAGACAGTGTCTCTAAGCAGACTGAACACCTGTTTGTCTTGATTTTCTGTGAACAGATAGTCTTCCTTAAAAAAAATTTTTTTTTTTACTTTTTTATTTTTTTTTTACTTTTAAAAAAGCACTGAAAGCAGCTCTTAGATTGTAAGATTGGAGGCCCATGGGCCAACAGTTGCTCATAACTGACATAAAAGGTGATTTAATGAATCTTCTTTGTTAAGATTCAGTGAGACAGAAAATGTGAGGTAACCTTGAGACAGTTTGACAACTTAGAAAACCACATTTGTTCTAATTGATCAAACTGAGACATGATTGAGATGTAAATAAGACAAATAAGTTGGCGACAAAATTACAGTCCAACAAATGAATGTGCACATCATTCACACGTACGTCACAAAAACAGGGCATTTTATTCACAGTTACACAGATGTGTCAAAATTTGTGTGTGTGTCCGTCCTGCAGGTGGACGGGATCCTGTGCCTGGCAGACATCCTGACCGACGACGGCAGCGTGGAGGCGGCCCGAGCCGAGGCAGCTGCCGTCGTGGCCCAGATCACTTCCCCCCACCACACGTCCACTCAGCATCTCGCCAGCTTCCTGGAGAGCATGCACGACATCGTCACCGCTCTCATCAGTGAGTGATGTCATCTGACCTGAACTCTGCTGGTTGAAAAACAAGATTTAGATTTAGTTAGAGAATTTTTTTTACAACAATCAATAAAATGAAAAGAATAATAAATCAATAAAAATAAATGTCAGTGAGAACAAACGTGTTGTTAAATGTTATTAACAGGAGGTCTGTGTGTTTGATGACAAATTGTTCCTGTGTTTGGGACTGATTAGCTTATTAAATTTTGTAAGTTGTGATGTACAGCATCAGATCTTTGCTGGTGATTTGATTTATTAAGTAGTGTTTTCTTCTCTCAGAGCTGTGTGAGAGCGCCTCCTGTGGTGAAGTATTCCTCCTGGCCTCTGCAGCCTTGGCCAATATCACTTTCTTTGACAGCATGGCCTGTGAGATTCTGCTTCAGCTGAATGCCATCCACATCCTGTTGCAGGCCTGCAAAGACCGCCAGAGAGTGGACACACCCTACTCCAAAGACCAGGTACCTAACAAGTGAAACTAAAAACTCTTCCTTCTTCTGGGGTCTCCAAACTGAATCATCCTCTGTCCTCACTCCAACCATGTTCTCTCTGTCTGCATCCATAAGTCTCCTCTTTGTCCTTTTGCTGTCAGCTGCATCTCTAACATCCTAATATAACCACTGTCCTCCGGACATGTCCAAACCATCTCAGCCTGCCTTTTTAAAAAAAAAAAAAAAAAAAAAAGTATATGCTACATATGTTTACCACATTTAAATCAAATTTCTCTCAGGTGGTGACGATTTTGGCCAACCTCTCTGTGTTAGAGCTGTGTGCTCCTGAAGTCCTGCAAGAACAAGGTGATCTGCTTTACTTTGCTTAACTTTTCAGCAACACATATCAAATGTAAGAAAAAACATCTTATTTTACAATTCAATGTAAACTAAAATGTTTTTTTAGCCGTCATGGTTTGTACCTATTGTTGCAAAGCATGACATTTTATCTTTTATCTTTATTGACTTCCATTCATTTACTGGTCATTTCTACTGGTCAATTCAAATTAACTTATTGGGATTTTTATTCTGGGGTCACCAACCTTTTCGAGACTAGGAGCTACTTTGGGGGTACTGAGTATCACGAAGGGCTACTTGATACAAACATTAAGTTTGCACGGCTCACCTTTAATTATAGTATTATTTATAATAAATTTATACATGTAAATATTTGACTACCTGATTAAATCTCAATGTTAAAGACTCCTCATGGTAATAATAATTTACTGTAGTGGATATGAAAAATGATTATTAATAATAATAAGTAATTTAAACACTGTGCAGCAGCAGGGGATCTGATTCTAGAGTTACCGGTTTGAAACCCTTTTGGAGCTCTTCAGTGTGACCGAAGTGTGAATACTTGTTTGTGTTTCTGTCTGTGTCCCTGTGATGGTCTGAGACCTGAGAAAGGCACCAGCTCTCATCCTGACCCTGACTAGGAACAAGGAGGACAGAATGGATGTATTGTTTTTATGGCAGACAACACATATTTAAACAGAATTATTTTATTTAACATTTATAATTTTGTGTATTTTGTAAATGTATAAAATAAAATGATACAAATATTTGACAGCTTGAAGAAATGAACACATTTGTAGCATTTATTTAAAATACACCTGTTTAAAAAAAACGTTTAAAGTCTATTTCTTTAAGAAAATGGTCACTTATTTTCCTTAAAAAAAAAAAAAAAAAAAAACTTTTACCAGTAAAACAATTAACTCATGCCCTCTGTGCTCATCATTCCTATTAACTCTTATAGATACAAAAGATCAGTTATGTCATATAAAAAACAAGTATATAAACAAATGTCTCCCAATCATTGTGAAAATAAGTAGTTTTCCTACGTTTTAATGCTCTTTTCTTTTCCCCTCTACTCTGTGCTCTAAGGGTTAATTTTCCGGAGGGTGGGGGCTGGGGGCGGAGTTAAGTGTGAGCAGCTGAACTCCGCAGGACAGAGAGGCAGTCGGAGAGAGACGCAGGAGAGAACTTGATAGTTTGTTGTGTTTAACGGGAGATGTGGCTTTAACAGTAGCTCTTGTTCACATTCTTTAGAAAGTGTTTTGTTAATAAAAGCTCCAAAGAGCACACGGGTGACTTTTTGTTCCATTGTTTAACATTTAGTGTGCTTCTTCTATGACGGTCAGTCAATCAGTGTTATTTTGTCCTGCGGGCGACAGAAAGTCTCCGCCCGCGGGCACCGTGTTGGTGACTCCTGAGTGACACGCTTTTCTAGGTTTCTGATAAAACTTAGCTTGCTGAGGTCAGATTCTTCAATGTAAGTAGTGTAAGTGCTGTTTTATCATTGTATGTTCCAGTAAGCAACTGGGAATGAGGTGTCTTGGTCTAAAAGACAAAACATGTGCGCATGGCAGGGAATAAAACCTACATCTTTCCAGTTCAATGTTAGCTGCAATGCCACCACCAATTAAAACAATTGCCTCCTTCGAGCCGGAATTGAACCAGCGACCTAAGGATTTCTGTCACAACCACTACAGTCCTCCGCTCTACCAACTGAGCTATCGAAGGGACAGCAAAGAGTAGGATACCGATAGTGACAACTACCCCCCCTGCAGGAGCAAAATAAATTCCAACGTCTACTAATTTTTAATAAACCTACAAATATTAAAGCAAAAAACACTGTTTAAACAAATGTTTTATTTTAGTCATTTACAAAAAGTGTTTTGAAAATTTCCACCTGAAAAAATCTGGAGTTTTAAAAAAGTTAAATAGGAACTGAGCTGTAATGAACCGATTCCTCTAAAATAATCTGAAACTCGTTTTTGTCCCTCTAGAGGGCAGCATCGGGTCATTTCTGTAAGACAGACATCTCAGTAAAGCTGAAATGTAAAGTCAGCCTATTTAACACAGTAATTATCTGTAAACATAACTGAAAAGCTTTTATGCATCAATATTTAATTATGTTTTTTATTCTTTCATCATTCCCTATTTAAATTAGATGCTTTAGTGGTAGATGATGGAGTTTCGTCTGAGCTGAACTGAACACAGATGTTTATCTTTTTTATTCAAACCGTCATCTCCGGCTGAATCAGTTCTTTACAAACAAGAAGGCTTTCCAAATATGTTTTATGGTTTGCTTTGATTAAATGTCAGTAATCATATCACTTAACAGCATTTTAATGATCATCACGTGTACTTTAAGTGTGTTTGAATTCACATCAACTAATCCTTTCTCCAAGCTGTTTCTCAAACTCTCTTCACTTCAGTGAAAGTGATACTAATGATTGTAGATTTTGTGTGTTTGTCTAAAAAGTTTAAAGCTAATCTAAAGCACAGTAAATAAGTTTATTTAGTGTTGCTGATTGTTACATTATATTTTTCTCCTCAGCTTTACTTCTTTAATCTGTCTTTTTTGGACATATCTGTACCATGTGCACACTTCTTTTTGGTCCATCAGGAATAGAGAGATTGCTCCTGCTGCTGGGGGAAAAACCATCCTCCCCGAACCCATCAGAGGGTGCTGCCTGCGAGCGAGTCCAGCAGAAAGCTGCCGTCACACTGGCCCGTCTGAGCAGAGACCCTGATGTGGCTCAAACTGCCATCCAGCTCAAAGGTAGTCTGTTCATCCCGTCACGCGCTTGTCAACAAATATTTTATCAAATAAAAGCAAAAAGAGAAATAATGTAAAGATCAGCAAATGTAAAGAGGAGAATGAGAAAAACAGGAATCAGAGGTTTAAATACACTAAGTTACTGTATTTGGATTGCCTTCTGTCATGTGCCAAACTCAAGGCTCGCGGGCCACATTTGTCCTCTGTTAATATTTTATCTGGTCCCAAACGTAATAATTTAAATGTGAAATAGTTTCTCTTTTTGTCACTGGATTCGGTGCCTTATTTCCATGACAGCTGGCCAACTTTCAAGACATCTTTAAGTGAGGAAAGATTGACAGCGAATCACATTTAATTGTCTTTTGCTGTATTCTCCTCTTATTTTAAACTCAAATAATTTATTTTTAGTAAGATATTTTCTTTCTTTTTTTTTACCTAATTTTGTAATGAAATTTAAGATGTAATAAATAATACATGGAGAGTTAATAGAGAGTAAGCACAATGTTAATTAAGTTTTTTTATTCTAAATTTAAGCTTTTTTCTTTATCCATTAGGCTAGGTGTATTTTAAATGCCACATAAACATAAATTGGACAATGTTAGTTGTATATCTATTGGAATAATTAGTTACATAACACTTCTTTAATAAATACTGACAGATATTGGCCCTTGGCTTGGATCAATTTTGAATTTTGGCTCCTTTGTGTAACTGAGTTTGACAGAATAAAAATAAGAATAAGATTTATTATCATAAAGAAGAAACTTAAAAAGACAGGTGTATGTCAGAGATGCTTTTGAAGATAAAAATGCACAGGGTGAATTGTTTTGACATACTTTATTATTTTGACTTGTCATACGAACATGTTGAGCCTTTGTCTTGAGTAGACATCTACTTTAGCTCACAAAGCAGAAGTCAAACTGACTTAAAACAAACAAAAAATTAGGCATTTATTTACCCATTTAGATCAAACTTTGTGTCTTTGTTCTGTTAAAAACACACAAAAAATAACTATTTTTGAATTATGTTTATTTTATAATTAGAAATCAACATATTTACAACACAGAGTAAGGAAGACATACAACTTCTGAACATGTCCAAATAATAAATACCAGAGAATAAACAGTATTTTAATAGAATAATCCATCATGTCCAACCTGAATTACGAAGAGGTTAAAGCTCATTATCCTGTCCTAATGTCTTTTTTACAAATTTGTTTTATTCTTAGGAGGAGAAAAAAAAATCTTACAATATCAAAACTTTGCTTTGCTGCATTATTTCTACATTTTCTTTTATTTTAACCTAAAGATAAAATAAGCCGGTAACTGAAGTCTTCCTCTTCGTTCTTCAGCTGTTCCTCGTCTCATTGAACTGTGTCGCTCCCCTACTGAGAGAAATAACAGTGACTCTGTTCTGGTTGCCTGCCTGGTACGTATGAAAATAAATATATGATGTTAAAAACAACTTTTAACAATGTCCCGTGTCCTGTGTCATTCAAACATTCAAATAGCCTAACATGTTCCACATTTCTTTTTTTTTCCCCGCCTCTGGCACAGTGAGAGGATTGTTTCCTACATGAACATTTGTAACATCAGTACAACAGTGAGTTAGTGCTACTCAGAAGGGAGCGGAAATGACAAGTTATTTTTGTTTCCCAGTTTTGAAAATAAAGTCAAAAGTTGAAATGTTGAGAATATTGTTGACTGTAATAAAGGTGAAATATTATTTACAAAGAGCTGAACTGTTTAGGAGAAATAGTAATAGTATTTAAAGATCAAAGTAAAAAAAAGGTCAATGTCGACTGCAGTAAGGCTACATTTAAAAAAACTCAATGTTGCAAAATTAACTGTAAAAATCTCAAAATTTGAATAATAACTGCAAAACATCAAGATGTTGAGGATAAAGTCGACTTAAAGTTGAAATACATTTTTTTAAGTAAAATTTAGTAGTATAGTAGTAATCAGTATAAAGTTTTCAATGGAAACTTAAACTTTAAAACCAAAGAAGCTTTAGCACAAAGACGCTTTATGGTAACTATTAACTTTGTGGAAATGAAGTAATGACTGTATATTTTATAAAAGGTTTTGATAGGAAGAAAATCCTCTTAGAAAAAACAACTTGCATCAAAACTTGTCAGTCTGTAAATATAACTTCAATATTTCTAGACGTTTGAGCTGCTGTATAAATTTGTATCAAAGAAACAGACTATCATTAGAATTAAACTATTTTTAATGTTTATGAGCTTCAGATGTTTCGACAAGATTTTGAAAAAGAGAGGGTATGTTTGAAACTTTTATTGTGAAGGACCAAAGGAAGCTCCATCAGTGTAACGGTTGTGATTAAAGATGCTTTGTGAGTAAAAAAGACCTGAAGAAAATGATTCATGTTGTAATTTTGTAGTTTATCCTGGAAAAGTGGCTCCAAAATCCTAAACACAGTTAGGTTTGGGAACTGGAAATGTTTCTTTTAGTTTGTACAGTTTTAGCGCTTGTTATTTGGAATCTTAGTAGATGAGGCCATCTGTGTGTTAATGTACAGCTTGTTTGTATTTACTACACTAAAGTGCATGTTTGCCCGAAGCTTCATTAGGTTGGCTGCAAAATGCCCTCCTCTTCACTGATTTCACACTCGTCAGTCGTTTTCAGGTTAATGTGATTCTGTTTTATGCTTTTAGCCAGCGGTTAGATAGATGTGTAGATGTTGACTCTTCTACCTTCAAAGAACACCAAGCTTTCATAAATCATTTGTAATATTTAATGTAAATGTCGGAGGCTCTCCTGGCTGAACAGGTCAGACGTGTCGTATATTAATCATCACGTGATTTCATTAAAACAAGTGCTGCTCAGAAGAGGCTGTGTACAACTCAACCTTCTTACTTGTCTTTATGCAAGTTGTCTTCACCTAATTTCCCTCTGGGATCAACAAAGTATTTTTGAATTGAACTGAATTGATTGCATAATATGCACGTGTGTATTGTTGCATACATCAAAGCAGCAGGGTCTCAATGGCAGATAAGACGTGTCTTTGGTGTCTGTGCTCATGCATAATGTCTCCTCGTGTCTGCAGGCTGCTCTGAGGAGGCTGGCAGCAGGCTGTCCCGACAGCATCGAGGCCGCCGACCACCAGCAGCTGATCAAACCGCGGCTGGTCGATTCTTTCCTGCTGTGCTCCAACATGGAGGAGAGCTTCGTCTGATAAACCTGCACGCCCGTTCACCGAGAGACAAAATTGACTTACATTTCAGCAGTACTGAAATTTGTTTTCTGACACATCTTCTGCTTTATGTCCTGAGAGGATTTCCCAGTTTTTATTTTGAATATAAATAAGCACAATTCAAATCCACACTTTCAGAACCAAATGAGTTGAATTTTTTTTATAACTGTGTTCAATATTTATATAATTATTTTATAGGCATAGTTATTTTTTTTTTTTGCTTACTGTGCAATTTTGTGTTATTGATAAAATTCCAAGGCTTCAAACACTGTGTAATACCGCTGACAGAATTGATCATTACGAAAAACAAAGATCAATTTTGACACGTCTAATATTTTGTGTACTTTGAGTTTACACTACCTGTTCATTAAGTACAGTACCATGAAGTAATCATCTTGGCTAAATTGTTACATTGCGGTATTCCCAATCAAATTTGCTAGCAATTGCAAATATTACATTTTTCTACAGCAAAAATAAATCTCAAATAAAAAAAAGCTTTTTATTTAAATAGAGTTACTATTATTGTATGTAATGTATGCAAAATAGAGGCTTTAATCCAATCACTGTCAACTGTCTTTCTTTGCGCTGTGATGAATGAATATGCTGTTGTGACTCTGTTCCAGTTTACTAGGATAAAATCTCACATCAAAGCAGGAACACAGGTTCAAAACTGCATCAGAGTGTGAGTCGCCCAACCAGGAATATTATGGTAAATGGACTGTACTAATATAGCACCTTTCTATCCAACCAGGACACTCAAAGAGCAGACTACTTTATGGCTGTGGCTGAATTAGATCAGTCGTTCTTTAACATGAGTCATATTTGATACCAGTCTCATGTTGAAGCGGCCCTGGGCAAAGCGCTGAACTTTGTGTCCCATCAGTGTATGAATGTGATCTAAAGCACTGATTAGTCTCTATAAAATGATTTATGCAGATAGCAGAGTGCTGTATGGATGGGTAAATAAGGGCTCAAATTATCATGTAAAGTGATTTGAGTAGCGTGGTTGGTTTGAAATGTGCTGTAAGTCCAGTCCATTTACCATTTAAATGGCAGAAGTGTGTGCAGAAATGTGCAGGAAGGTCCCAACTCAGCATGGATCAGAAGGTTGAAGAATAAAAGAAAAAAGTATATTTCTGGGGTTCAGGGAACATCATGCTTCTGCATTTATTTTTATTTTTGGTGGTATCTTACGTTTTCACTTTCTGTTTGGTTTACATTAGAAACTGTCTGTCAGTGTTGAAAGGCTCAGTGTTAATTATGTACCTGAAAAGGCTGATGTTGTGATATCTGGCATCATTGTCGTGTATCACAAAAAAATCAGTTCTCCCAGTTTTCAAATTTACAGAAAATCTTTAAATAATACATCCCTTGAAGCCACCTTGCACCTCACATGTCTATGTTTAAAGCAATCGGGCTCAGAGTGCATGTTGGAGATAACGCTCAGTCACCACCACAGCAAATTTTATATACAAATATTATATTTTATTTAATATCTGTAAAAATGACTAAGGTCAGTTTGTGATGGTGCACATTTGAAATTAGGCTTACTCCAAAAGTTAGTATGTTGTACACACACACACACTGAATCTCTGAAGTTTACATAAAACACTTTGCATTGATATACATTTAGAGTAAGCCAACTCACAATCAAATCATAACCAAACTGCTAGACATTTTTGGTGATTTATGATATAGTTAACTACTCAGCAATTCTTTTGCTCTTTGTTAGTGTTGATTATTCATCAACTTATTTTCATTAAAAAACAATATATGCTCATCCTTAGGGTTGGGCATCGTTTGAATTTGAACGATTCTGGTTCCTCATCTGGATTCCACGATTCCCAATGATTCCCAATTTCGATTCTTTTGAGAGGCAGGGTCAAAAAAGTTTACATGGTTTAAATGAGGTACACTTATACAGCCAAAGAGTATTTTTCATCTTGTTTTGAGATGATACACTAAGCAAGAGCAGTGTTTGATTTTTAATCTTGTTAGCCTGGAAATATTTTCCTCATTTCAAGTCTTACCAAGTGCAATTGGCAGATTATTTCACATAATTTGATAATTTGAGTCTGAACACCAACTCAAATTAGTGTTTGGCTCACCAGGGTTTTTTACTTTGTTGTTGTTGGGCTGCTTCTTCTTCCAGTTGGCAGTCTGGGTATTGAAACTAGGCATTGAAATTTAAAAGTACGAACGATTCCGGGAGAATTGCAACATTAGTTTCGGTTCCAATCGATTCTCGATACTCGATGCAACCTTACTCATCCTTAAAGTATAATGAAGTCAGGCATACCAGCTTGAAGTGTAAATATTGAACTTGACAGCTAAAAATAAAACCACACAGAGAATCAAAGATCATAAAAACTAAAGTGTTTTGTTTAAAGGTTATAATTGCGTGGCTGTGACGCTTCACAGACTAAATAAACAGAGGATTGTTTGTGACAGATACTTTATCAAATCGTGTCAAATATTCACCTGTTTTCTAACACGTTTAGTGTTACAGATGAACAACTGCTGAGTCATCCTGTTTAACAAGATACCCTGAACTCTTTCACATTTCTTTGCTCAAACCTTTGCTTATTTGTGCTGCATACACAGTGCTTGTAATTCTCCTCCACTGCGTCAGATTTTCATACATGTCAAGTTGTACAAATTGAGCCATGTAGCAACTCCCATCAGCAGCTTCAGTGACAGCAACACGTCAGAGCAGCCGAGTTTTTACCCCTCCTTTGATTCTGCATTGATTTATGTACGCTAATAAAGAGTATCCTAATCGGTGACTTGGAATGAGTTGTTCGGCCATTTATAGTAGAGCAGATAACTGAAAAAATCGTTCAAATCCAGAAACAAGCATCAAAATTTGCATGTTTATCCTTCTTAGACCACTTATTAGAAATAAACCGTTAGCCACTTAAAATTTTGAAACAGACACCATTTTTCAAGATGGCCGCCATTTCTGGCATAAGAAAGACATTTTTTGCCACAGAATTGGAATCCCTGGACCAATTTGAAGGATTTTGGTATTGAATCCTATGTTCCTGACTATGAGGAAGTTCACATTATAGCTTTGAAATTTTTTTAGGACTTCTTTGTACCATTTCTAAACAAAAAAAGTGAAAAAATACACCTATAACACAGAATATCTACAGCAAAACATTTATTATGTATAGTGTATCAGTACAAAAAGAATGTTCATCTTGTTTCACATTTAGTATGTAAAAAAATAATGTTAGAATATTAAAATGACCAGTCTAATTCAGCAACATATCTAACACATTCTCACTCCCAACACATATTGACGCTTTTGCAAGGTTCCCTCTGCGTCTTATTTTGACGCGTCGGGTAACCCCTTCGCGTCAGTTATTGACGCACCAGGCATTTCCTGGTTCCCTCGGCGTTCAGTTTTGATGCGTCGGGACGCAAAATATAGGGGTCTTTGAGTTTGGGGTCCGTGGTTAATA
>JAUBOC010000011.1:2765993-2776725 GCA_032275365.1 Anablepsoides cearensis
TATAATTTTTTTTTTTAACTTATATACTTTTTTTATAGTTTTTATTGGGAGTACAAAAATAAAAATCATATTGTTGTATTGTGATAAAAACTGGTAATTTATACAAATTGTTATACCTAAAAAACACACATTTTTTTTCCAGGTTACAAATTTATTTTGATAAAAACAAATGATCCAATCAGACTTTTTCATTTCAATGATTCAAACTATATATTGAAGCTTATGGCAAAAAAAAAAAACTTTTCCCACTATATAAGTTGTTAATTATCAGTGTGGCCTTTGCTCTTGAGGGCTGAATTTAAGCTGCGAGTGTTGGTTTTTTACGGTTACATCTACACTTTAATTTGACTGAAAACGCTCATGAAAACATTTGAAAGTGAGATTCCTGCTTGTGCTCCTTCCAGGCCTGCAGCTCTGGGGGTGCCCAGCTATGAGGCTTTATCGGTGGAAATGGAGTCACTGAAGAAGCACCTCTCGCAGATCGACTCTCCGGTTGTCCTCTGCCACAACGATCTCCTCACAAAAAACATCATTTACAACCACAAAGAGGGTGAGGAAAACCAGCTACTTTTCAGCTATGAATCATTACGTTTCCTTTCATCGGTTTGATAAAACAAAGCCAACAGAATTTCACACTTGCTTTTTTTAATTTTAAGATCAGAAGCTTTATTATGACACGTTCCTCATTCATACTCACTTTGAAAAGTTACCCCAAAGGACTCATTATTGAGACTCCTTGTTGTTTTGACCTCCTCGGTGTTGTGTGCTTTCAGTTAACGGGGTGAAG
This sequence comes from Anablepsoides cearensis, assembly GCA_032275365.1. Classification (NCBI taxonomy): domain Eukaryota; kingdom Metazoa; phylum Chordata; class Actinopteri; order Cyprinodontiformes; family Rivulidae; genus Anablepsoides; species Anablepsoides cearensis. The sequence continues at coordinate 2,766,781 of JAUBOC010000011.1, forward strand.
GTTGTCCGTTGTGCATCCATACCGCAGATGTGTTCATTGTGTTGTCCTGGTAACTGCTGCTGTCGTCCCTTTGCTTCTCCTGCAGGGACGGTGAAATTTATTGACTATGAATATGCAGATTACAACTACCAGGCGTTTGATATCGGCAACCACTTCAATGAATTTGCTGGTAGGTCTTTGTTGTGATGAAGAAAAGATGCATTTGTCCCTAGATGTTTAAGATGTCCAGTCAGGAGATTGCTTGAGGAAAACATGTTCGACACACTATATATTCTCACCGAGATTTTTCTTTGACATCATTTTATGTTTCTGTGTTTATTTACCATAAATCTAAATTGCTGTTTAGAAAGCAGATGTTTTACAAGCTGGGAATGTCTTGTGGAACACATTTTAATATGTTAGTGTCGATTCTCAGGCATGCAGGTCATGGCAACTATTACATAAAAAAAAAAGTCTATTTGACTTATTTTCTTGTTTCCTGTAAACAGTTTTGCTTCCCTTGAGCTTTAAACCTTCAGTCAGTTGCTCCATTTACTCCTTTCTTTACTTCTGGAGGGATGTTTTAGTTGTTTTCTCGCTTCGGCACGCCTGATTCAAATAATTGCACTACCTACTCTGAATATCATCAAGTTTAGCAAAAGCCTGTCAGTCCCTCATTTATTTCAGCCAGGTGTGTTTTGTTTCAAGAGACATTTCTCTTCTTGGAGCCATGGTTCTTGCCACTCCACTTCATCCAGCAGCCCTCCAAGTTGTCATGACTGCAGGTGTTTTTAACTGCAGACTAACGAGCAGATCTAATCTGTGGCAGATGTCCATTTAGGGAAAGGAAATTGACTGGATGTGTCCTTATTTTCTACCTTCAATTTGAGTGATTCCATAATTTTTCCTCAGAATTGAGTGATTCCATACTTTTATCCCTGTGCTTGGTCAATAAAAGTAACAATCACTGATTTCCACAATGTTTTCTCTTCATTTCTTTGAGTGTTCCTCAAAGCCAACAAGTTGCACTTTAGAATGACCTTATTATTGTATCATGTTTTTGATCTGAGTTTGTTTTGCAGAATAAAATATCTGAATGAGTGCTCATCCAAGACTGCTGATTCCATACTTTTTGCCAGGGGTTGTAGGTTGTCCTGTAAAAATGTATTTCTGAATAAAAACAAAAACAGTAGTTATTTATCTTGTCTAAATGTTGTTTAATGCATTTTATTTCTATTACCTGGGTTCACATAACGTCTGAAAATTTGCATCATATTTGCAAAGTTGAACAACAGCCTTAACTCTGACTGGTTCTTACAGAAAAATATGAAGATTTTTTTTATGTTGAGATTTCCATAGTAACATTTAAATACCCTTTTCATTTCACACATACCTTTCATTAAATGGCATTACTGGTAGAAAAAAACATTGTGAAAATGTGTAAATATTTTCTATTTAGAAAAATGCTTAATGTTAAAATAAAAAATAAGCAACTTGCATTTTCATTTTCAGATATTACTTTAATACTGATAAGTATTCACTATGAAAAATTTATATAAAGCCAATTTATTATTTTCTTGTAAAAATCAAAATGTGCTTTTTAACCAATAAATGAACAGATTTGTTTAAATAATTAGAATATTAGTCATATTTGTATGGTATTTGAATTCCATAAAAGCATAAATGGAAGAATTTACAAACTGCAAGCTAAATAATATAGAAGAAGTACTCAAATGTGTTGAGTTTCTCTGCACATTTTCTGTTTTATACTTGAAGACAAACATTTATGTAACTTACTAAATATTTAAAAGCTGTTTTTTCTTTCCTGCTTAAGTCTTACATTGACTAGACATGACTGTGTGTTGGGCTCCAGGTGTGACCGATGTGGACTACAGCCTCTATCCGAGTCAGGAGCTGCAGAGGGACTGGCTGATGGCCTATCTGGAGAGTTACAAACGCAGCTCGGGACGCGGGGTCACGGTAACAGAGGCCGAGGTGACGCAGCTCTACGTACAAGTCTGCAAGTTCTCACTCGTAAGTGTCTGCTCCTGATAACCCTGCTGAAATAAGTCTTTGTGAGTTTTGTAAATTCTTCTGAGAGACTTTGGAAAGTAAAAAAAATTATCAACAGTTTTTTTTTTCTTTTTACGTTGGAAGGATTCAAACATGTTCCTATTATGAGAGTGGATGGATTTCTGCAGCTTCCTTTGTGAGTGCAGACATCTTAAACGGCAGGATGGCAACACCTCACCGTTACATTCTAACAATTTACTTTTCCAGCCGACCCCCCCCCCCCTCCTTTCCAAAAATGAAAACCAAACCGTCCACTGTTGAGCCACGACTGTTCAAAGTTTGATGGACTCCATCTGAGCTGATTAGAAACTACCGCAGGGGAAAAATGAAAGACGGCAGCCAAAATTATTTTTCTCATGACCACAATTTTCATTCTTTGGTGGCGCGAGTGGTGCTGGGCGATCTGTCTTTAAGTACTTTCATGGCTCAAACACAATATGCAGAATTGTCCAAGCAATTTGGGGGTAGTGTGAATATCGACTGAAATAGCCCAGAAGTGATGAGGAAGCATATTACTTTTTAAAATAACTCATGCCTTGGCCAAAGAAACAGAGAGGGATAAATTAGAAAAGGAGTGGTGGAGGTGGAGGGGGGGTTGATGGTTGGGGGAAGAAATGTGGCCTGGAATGGAGTGGTAAAAGCGATAACATCTTGTTGATTGAATTCAGATTTTCTCTGACAGACAGATGTGAGATTGTTCACTGACACATAACAAGATGAGTTTCCAGCTCATCTCATTTTATCAGTCCGTGTGTCAAAATGAATGCACAAAGCATAAACGTTTCTGAAAGGATAGTCCTATTTTATTTAGTAAATGTGCTTAATTATGATTCATCGTTGACACATTTGATAGCCAAGAGTCGACAAGCTTAGAAAGCTTATTCTGTCAATAAGTAAGTACCTTTTATTTGTATAGCACCTTTCAACATCACAAAGTGCTTCACAAGGAGCAGAGATCAAATAACAATACTTATAATACAACTTACAATAAGCCATAAAAGCATTAATACATTTAGCTAAAAGCTTGTCTGATCAACAGTGTCTTAATTGAGTCAACAGAATCAGTCTCACTGAGACACAGGGGCAGGATGGTCCACTATATGGACCTCTAGCTTGAACTTTAAAGTGCCTGTCACATTAAATTTAAGTGATACATTTAAGTGCATATTTGGGAAGATAACATTAATGATGAATTGCAAACAAAAATTCACAACACAGAAATGAACAGTTGTTGAGATATTCGCATGAGCAGAAACAGGAAGTGATGTCAAAGGGGAATGCCTGAATGAGTTGTTACAACGGCCAGCAGACTGCAAAAAATCAGATGTTTCTGTAGATTATTTTGAGTCATTATCAGGTAGATAAAGAAGAGTCAGATTTAGAAAGACCAGGAAGTTACCCTTTTTTTAAAGAGTTCCCCTTTGACATCACTTCCTGTTTCATTTGGACTGCACCAAATTTAGCAAAACATATGCAAGTTTTATGACAAACTGGGTAAAAATCAGATGAATGATGACAAATTTCTAAAATATTAGGATATTTTCTTTAATTTTTTGTAATTAAAGAAAAAGCATGTCACAGGCACTTTAAATCTAGTTTTAGAAATCTTAAAAAACTTTGGCTTGCAGACCAAAGATTACGGCCAGAAGAGCAGGGAGTCAACATTTCTGTCCATTAAGAGCTCTAAAAGTCCAAACTAAAATTTGTAAATCAATTCTGAATTTGACAGGTAGCCAGTGTAAAGACGATACGCCTGGTGTGATGTGTGCTCTTCTGTTAGTGCCTGTTAACAGCCTTGCTGCTGTGTTCTGTACCAGCTGTAAGCGTGTCACTGCAGATTTGTTAAAAGAAGTAAAAAGAGAGTTGCAAAAGTCTAAACGAGAAGTGATAAAAGCATGAATGATCATCTCCAAGTCAGATTTAGTTAATGTAGGCTTCAGTTTAGAGATATTTCTCAGATGCTAAAAACAATTTCTGACCAAATATCAGGAATAGCTGTCTAGAGACATGACACAATATAAGTTGTTGACGTGCTTATACTGTACAGTTTATTTATTAACTTAAAAATTATATTTGTTTTGTGATAACTCTTTTTTTTTTTTCAAATTTACAAATGAACAAATTATTTTATCAGAAATCATAAAAATTCTGATGATTATTGCAGAAAAATGTTACATCAAAAAACTTCAGGTTTGGGGTTGGGATAGAGAGCCAGCGATACTAAATGATGACTCTGAGGATCCTGTTGTTATTTTGAGAATACACGGTTGCCTTTATAAAATCACACAATGCTTTCTTGAAAAAAATGCTCTTTGTTTTCTTCAGATATGTCATAAGATAATGAGATGTGTGATCTCAATCACATTAAAACTAATAGTAGAAACAGCTGTTTCTCTCTGCTATGAAAGTTTATGAGATATACATAGGTAAATAAAAAGTAACAAACAGATCTGAAGCAGTAAAATCGCTACCTCCTCTATCCAAGCCAGCACAATTTATTTTTTAACATCTCCCTTTGGCTTTATTAAATAATTGTGGTCACTTCGCCGCTGCTTATGAAGTATAGTGAACTTTACGAAAATTAGGGTTAAAAAGAAAGAACTCTCAGCAAACCTGAAGATCAGCATAATGCCCTGAGTTCATCCTGAGGAATCTGAAAGAAGGCGTCAATACCATGCCCTGACACCCTTCTAGCTAAATGGTGTTAAAGTAATTTCATATAAATGTAAAAAATATATATATATATATTTTAAATGTTGCACTCTAATATGCACAAGTCTTAAAGTTTAACCATATCTGCACAATAGATGTCTTCCAAAATACATTAAACTAGATGATACAGCTGACTGTTTGTTGCAGCTTTGGATGATTTTTTATTAATTTGTCTGTTTCGTCTGCAGTTTACTAGTCTTTATCCAACCCCTTGGTGCCTCATCTAAATATTCAAACTACACTGATTTTCTACTATAAGTCTGAGTTGGTAATATTAACTGATTACTATTGAAAAAATAAGCCTGCGCTGAAAGAAGCTGTGCTGCTTTGACAAAGTGTGGCCAGTTGCCAAATGAGCTGCAGAGTGAAGCTGCTGCTGCTTTGTCGCAACTTCTGCCAAATGGTGCCAGAACACAGTGGGGTCTTTGCAAGTCATCCTCTCCTCTGCAGGAATCCCCCCGTGTTGAAGCTATGGCCTGTGGCTTGGTGATGTCACTCTTCCCACACATTCCCCTCTGCCTTTTTCTCAATGACTCCCTGTCACTCCGTTTCTGCTCAGTGATCAGATTAATGCTCTCTTAATGGAGAGCAGTTATTAGTCATATTAGGGAACATACTTAATGTTTTCTCCCCCAACTAAAGACAGATTAGTGATGAAAATCTGCCAGTTTAGAAGAAAAAAAAGCCAAAGAAAAACCACAATACGCCTCAAGTATTCCATTCCACCCTTTATTTGATTATCAAATAAAAATGTGATTATATCACTGGGCCACAGCACAGAGGCCTGTCTGGATCTGATTAGAACTTGCTATTAGTGGCCTTACCATGAAGATTTACAATACGGGTGGAGAACAACAGAAATTTATGGAGGCATGGAAGTCCGCAAGCCTAAGTGAGCGAAGCCATTAGGGAGGGAACCATTCAATACCAAGGTTTGTCATTCTGACTGAGCAGTGTGCAGCTGGCATGCAGCAGCAGCAGTGTAGGAAGCAACCGGAGGTCACCAAAGTGTTTCTTCTTTTACAACAATAGCAGAAAAAGACAACATTACAGCCATAATCTCCATTTTATACTTTTAAAATTCACTGAGACTAGTTTCACCAGCTGTTTGTAGTTATAACACTGCCTGACCTCGGTGAAGAATTATGCTAGTGAACCCTAAATATGATTTTAAAAATCACTTTTTTTTAAACATCGACACACAGAACACACATGTTGTGTACATTTAAGTTAAACCAGAAAAATAAAAATAAACATGCAGCTTTTATTGATTTTCTTTTTGCCAAATAACCGAGTGAACTGAAGCCATGAAAAAATAAAACCATCACTGTTTCATGATACATGATTTTAAACTTACTCAAGACAAATAAACACCTAAGAGTCCGTTCAGTTTCAAAATAAAGCTCTAGTTTTCCTCTCAACTGTTCATTTTTATTGACAGCCTTTTACCTAATCCTGGGTACGTTTTTCTCTGCAGAGGAAAAGCAGCCTTTGGAAATGAGGGTACAGGCTAGTAAAGTTGCACCTTTTTGAAAAAATATTTCATGTAAATGTGAGAAAATGTGCAGTTAAAAAAATAAACATATTAAACTGAAATGTAACAATTATTAATTGGGTGCAGACCGCGGGCAGCCATTTAAATACATTTTCTCTATATAGTAAAATGTTTTCTTAATAGTTTCTATCAAATCCAATTTTTTTTTTGTTTTGTTTTTTTACATTTTACTGTGTCAAACACTGGATATTTGAAAATCCAGGCAGGAAATAACTCACGGTCCTAATTTATTCTTCTCTTCCACCAGGCGTCAAACTTCTTCTGGGGTCTTTGGGCCATCTTGCAGTCTCATTACTCCTCCATTGACTTTGATTTCCAAAGGTTTGTGCAACTAATGATGAGTTTTGACATTATTCATGTGGTCTCCTGAGGACTTTTGATTCAGGTCTTTGCTAGTTGTTAACATTGTAAGTGTGTGTCCTTAATTGCATCAAAGAATTTAAATTCTACTTTTTAAAACTCATAAAATTGACAAAAAATGTTCTGAATCAAACACATTTTTGCAAAGTATTATGAAACATAATGTGGAACAAATTGTGTATAACTTTATAACAAAGAGCTTGTTGACACAGAAAATTGCTTTATCTCTTTAAGTCATGTCTCCATGCAGGCAGAATGTTTTAAACTTGAAATATTTGGCTCTTTGTCACTGTTGCACCTCAGATCACGGGAAGATAAATGAAAATTTTTTTAGTGCTTTGAAAGAAAATCAAAATAACCAAAATGATTTGCTAAAGCTCAGTACATTTACCACCATTAGTCACTAAACAGTAAAGTGAAAAATGTTTCACTTAATCCATTTTATTTCAGGCTTATATCTCACTTTTCTTTGTGCACCACACCAGCAACAGTTGTGATCATGATCCTAATCACTATTGACACGCGGCACCCTCCCCTCTGTGTGGCTTTCTCTGCCCGCTTGCTAAGGGCCCCCGCCACATTTCGATCTGGGCTTTGGAGGAAATGTGATCCAGAGGGGTGCTGCAGCACAGAGGCACTATTGTTCCCGTGCTGTCGGCCCTGCCTTACATATACATCTTTTGTAGACTTCTGCTGCTTCAAGCCGCCGGCTGAGAATGTCTTAAAGTGCACGGGCAGGGTTGGGTTACCTCTTTTTTAACTGGAGGGTTAAACTGAAATGAGCTATGAGAGCAACAATAACTACAGGGAACCAAACTAATATTTGAAAAGGAGTGCCACTCTTCAATGACGCTCTTCCAACCTCTGCCTCCCCCCGCTAAAATATACACTTACACACATAAACATGCTGTCAGACGTTCAAATTCTTTTTCTTTGTGACATCAGTACGATTTGTTAATAACATAAGGTTCTATTTAATCTCATCGTATTTGTCTGTGTTTAATAACAGTGAAATAAAAAAATGAATCCATTATTATTAAAAATAAGGGCCATGTCTTCTTCATTGCACAAACACAACAAAGTGATGGTTGACCAATGAGGCTCCATTCTTTGTAAACTAAACATCAGAATATAAAGAAACTATATTTTGGGAGTGAACTAGTTCCAGCTTGTAGATTTACTTGTCGTTTGTGATTGTCTTAATTTATATAGTCTATATTTTCTTCTGGTTTTTAAGCCACCTATGTGTTTATGTGATACAAAAGAGAAATGTAGTTTTGTTGAATTGAATAGCATTGTTGTTTGTTACAAAACATGTTAGCCATCAGCTAGCATGCTAAAATAGTTCTCCTGAAACTATTTTTTACAGGTATAAGAGCTAGATGTGAATCTGAAGCAATCATGCAAATTGTTTGTAAACTATTTTCCTGGATTTTGCATGAAAACATGCATATAGAAAAAATTCTACAGATTTTTCAAAAAAAAAAAAAAAAAAAAACTCAGCTTCAGATTTATTTTACGTCTCATAGCTAGCCTGTAAGGAAATGAGAAGGGGGTTCTCAAAGTGGGCGGTTCTCAAGCGTAAGCTCTGATTGGCTAGTTGTATTTTCTCTGTTTTTCAAAAAGGTTGGTTCTTTTGTTTTTCTTTAACTTTTAACTTTAACTAGTTTCACATTAATTTTCGCAGTCAAATCTTATTTTTTTTAATCAAATCACAACGTATCATTAAAAACAAAGATTTTGTTCTCCCAATTTCTAAATATCTAAAAAAAAAAACAATAAAATAAAAATATTCTACAGACTGAAGTTGCTTCTATTTTGAAATGTATAACCTGAAGTTCTTAGTAAAGAGAAGCATAAATAATGAATGAAAGCGTTGAGTTTAACACTGGTGGCATCTTCATATAAAACGTATAATAAACGGCTGGTTAACTTAATCAGCCGGTTGTTATTATTCCCAAGTCTTCTGATGACCTCAGTGACAACAGCAAGTTCATGAAACTGAATAAATATATGAAAGTCTGATGCTAGAAATGTAAGCTAACGATATGAAGAAATGCCTAAGCAATGATCATCCAATCAGGTGTGGCCCTTGAGAAACGCCTTCCTTAGAAAATGCTTAAGAAACACAATTTTTTTAGTTTGTTTGTTTGTTTTTTAATTTAAAGTTTTCTGCAGGTTAGCCTCCAAAGGAGTTGACATTCATGCATAACATATCGATGCTTAATGTAACAGCTAATTAGCCACTTGCTAATGCTAAAAAAATGTTGAGAGTAGTCAGACTAAACATTCAAATATTAAATCTGAAATAAAACAGCATAGAGGGGTCAGAGTCATTGTGGGGTCAGAGTCAGGAGAGTTAGCTGAAATTATTTTTAAGATAATCATCAGATTTTCCAATAAACAAGCTCATTCGATTTAACAAATAGAAGAACTGTGCTTTGATTTTTTTGTCGTGTTCAAGATCTTTTCTTTTTATATTTAAATTGTTTAACTTTGCTTTAAAAAAAAGATAAAAAAGAAACATACGGTGCTTGTGATAAACATGTTTCATGGAAAGAGATCAAAACTTCCTACCTAAACCTGGAGTGTGTGTGTGTGTGTGTGTGTATATATATAAGAATGTTTCCTCCCACTCTTATCCCCCTGAGTCAAATTTCTGCTGACTTCCCAGCGAGTGACAGGCGTCACCCCGGCCTTGTGCTTTAACCAGGGCCAGATGTAGATGTGACAATAGAGAGCCACAAGGGGAATGCGAACCCGCCCTCCTCCCACCGTCCTTATTTATTTTCCTTACATGATTTTATTCATGTGTTGAAAAGTGTCTGCGAGTCAGCGCTTCAGATTTGTGGACGTCCCGGCCGAGCCAGCTGTTATTGACAAAGACATTATTATGAGGAAATGAACAAGGAGGAGGCCCCACTGTTTGTAATAGTCTCACTGCAGAATTGAAAAGAATTGTGCACAAAAGCACATTGTGAAATGGAATACCTGCTTTGGCGGGAGTTCGTTTTTTTTCCTCACTTTCGGTTAAATAAAAGATAAAACGTCTCGGTTCCATCTGTGATGATGATGATAAACGTGGAGCAAGCTCATTTTAGGTGTTGCTCCTAATAAAAACAGGGATGAATGGGACTGTCTGTGTCACTGGCTGATTTTCTAAACTGTTATACTCAAATACTGTTCGACTTATGAAGTGTGTGTGTGTGTGTGTGTGTGTGTGTGTGTGTGTGTGTGTGTGTGTGTGTGTGTGTGTGTGTGTGTGT
>JAUBOC010000011.1:2801208-2813090 GCA_032275365.1 Anablepsoides cearensis
GTAAATCAGTCTCAAAACAAGATCAAAAAGACTTTTTGGCTGGATATAAGATTTTAAAACTTGGTTAGAAAGACAGTGCACAAGTCCATCACAAGGACACACAGAGACAAACAATCATTTACTCTCACATAGGGATTTAGAATTATCAATTAACCTGCCATGTTTTTGGTCTGTATGTACCCAGAAAGGTCCCCAGGCCAGGATTTGATCCAGCAACTTTCTTGCTGAGAGGCATCAGCTCTACCAACTGAGCCTGACCTTTAACACATTAAATAAAATAGTTTGTCACATCATATTTGTAAGTTATGAAAGCAAAAACCATTACTCCTATGACTCCAGGAAACAGTTTTTGGGACACAAAGTGTCTCTTTATTCCAAAAATCCCCATCAACAACACAGACCCGCCTAAGAAGAAGCAGTTTGTTCATTTACATTCAGCTGGCCACTAACTCGACATCCGAGGTCTTAGGAACGGTTCAAGAACAACCGTTTCGCTTAGTGCCGCGTGAATAGATATCTGTGTTGAGGAGGTTAGAGTCCGTGTGGATTTGGACCGAATGCATCCATCACACCAGGTGATACACTGGACCTCTATGTGTGGAGTGTTCCTGGCTGCAAAAACACATCAGTCCTCATAATCTGCAGCTTGTTGGTAAGAAACCCTGTGAACTGTGAGGGTATAGTGGCAGGGGAACATAATGTTTGACTGTTACATGTACAGCTTTTCCCTTTGATCATATCGTTTTATTCAGTTTTGAAAAAAAACCACTGCTTTTAGACAAGATTCTCGATGTCTTTTTTGACAAGAATGTCACAAAAACTGAACGTTCCACCAAAGAAACGAGCATGAGAGTTGCTTGAAATGAAAAAGACAGATGTGTGAAGTCTCACCCAGGATCTTGCTGATGTTGGAGTTGTGCATGTCGGGAAAGGTCTGCAGGATCTTCCTCCTCTCGTCTTTAGCCCAGACCATGAAGGCGTTCATGGGCCTCTTGATGTGGGGCTCGCTGTTGTTCCTCCCCCGCGCCTCCCTGAACACTCGTGCCTCTGTGACATTACTCCCTGAGAGAGACAAACGCAAAGACACAACAATGTTGTATCCATCAAACTCATTGCTTTTCCTTTCATGGACACGTTTAAAGCCTAAGCTAGATTCACACAGCAGGTTTTAAGGTTCAATTTCGATTTTTTTTTTTCTCAAATTCAATTATTTTGCATGGACTGCTGCATTATATTTTAAATGCGACCTGATGATTCAACACACCGTTTAAAGAAGTAAATATGGATGATGTGTTAGCTTGGATTGATTCTGAAGTTGTGCAATCAGATTCGATTAATTACCTGTCATGCTTGTATTGTTTTTACATTTCAACCAGCATGTATTTTTGGAAAGGGAGCAATACGCTGAAAATAAAAATAACCAAAGTACTGATCCAGTAACTGAGAATATTTCTATGGATTCTCAGTTATCCTGGACTGGAAAATTAAAAGAAAAAGTATGAGGCCGGCTGCACTTTTGTTTTGTAGCCTAAGATGTGCTGAAGATTTAAACTACATAAGGTTGGTATCAATATTATAAATACTTGGATTGATTTGTATACCCTCCACCTCACTGATTTAAAAGTTGGATTCAGACTGAGGTCACAAAAATTGAACATGTATCAGATTCGGTACTGAAATGATTTGGGTCGAATTTGAAAAAAAATTGATTTGTCACGTTCAGACTGTCATGAAAAAAATCCAGTTTAAGTCACATTTGCCTGAAGTTCATTGTTTCACCTTATGCAGCTGTCGGTACATGAGAACAAGATTGAGTTAGTATATATATTTTTGCTTTTTGTTGCCTTCTTTGTTAAGTAGAGTCCTTCTAGGATGCTCTCCACATCCTGACACTAACACTGCTCACTTTAAGGCTTTTGCTTCTGCCTGATGCAGTCTGAGCCCAAAGGCTCCTGTGTTTATCCCCTGACTCAAAGCTAAATCACGATGAGTACTCAGCTTCTCATCTACTGTAAACAGCAGAGTTTTTAGTGGAGTTTTATTGGAAACAGGTGGTTTAGAGTGTGCTTAGACCACATTCAGTGACAGGATTTCTTGCTGCATGTAATACTTCTTACTAACTCCATGTCAGTTCTGGTAAAACTAAGAATTCTGACAGTGTTCCTCTTCAATCATCCTGTAACTCCAACAAAATTGCTGCTTGACTCAGCATACCAATCCTCCAGTCCTTTCTATACCCTTCTTCTTCTCATGTCTTCATGCATTAAAGTTGTGACTTGCAAACATGTAAAGTTACCAAAAATGAAAAGGTTCTAAATATACATACAAAAAAGGTGTTATAAAATAAGGACAAAGTGGCTTACCATCCAGATCCTCTGGTCTCGTCAGGTCGATGACTCGATGGACCATCTTTCCAGCATCCTCCCCGAGCTTCCCGAGGTGCTGACTCAGCGTCTCGTAGTGCAGTCTCTCCTACAAAATAAGAGCAGGTTCATAAAGTTTAACAACAACCTGAAAATGTGAAAGCCCTCTGGATAGTGGATAGTGGGTCATTATAGACCCAGATGGTCGTGACAACAAAACTAGAGAGTGACAATTCAGCGACTCTTCATATTTCCAACAAAGATCAAGTTTCTTTTCCAGTATAAATCCACAAAAAGTGCATTGGGAATTAATAATAACATAATAATGTAAGCTGACAAGATGCCAACATTGTGCTAAATATACTGTATAAGAAGTGTAAAGTGTAACTTTAATGCTGCTACCAGTAGATCATTATGGTCATCATGGAAACTACACACATAACTTTGTCATTCCCCAAACGTATTTAATAAGACAGACATACATAAAAAACAAACTAAAATCTGAACCTTATACAAACTAATTATGCAAAAAAACCTAAAGGACAGATTGTGAAAAATGCCATGTTATAATGAGCTGCGTCCAGCTTCGGACGTGTCGGGTACCTCCTTCGCTTCAGTTCTTAACGAGATGAAGCAGAGGAGGAGGAGTCATAGTTTTTGAAAAGAGTAAGAAATGAGAGACACTATCCATCCCAGACCCTAAATTTAACTTCCATTAACCCTATACAGCCTATCCCTGACCTCAGTACCAAAATTTAACCATTAATCCTGATCCCTCATATTAACCTCAGACCCCCAATCCAAAGACCCCTCATACAACTTGTATAACAATCGTAAAGACTGAAACTAGAGATAATTTGTTTGATAAAACATTGTAAAATTTAGACAGCTCAAAAGTTCAAACGTGTGGTAAATCTGCAAAAAGGACTAGTCCTGTAAAAATCTGGTCATTGCTTTCCTTCGCAATTCGGCATGATTCTAATCTCCCTCCTCTGCTTCGTCTGAGATTTCTCCCATTGTCATGGATTTCTCTGGTAGAATTTCAACCGGGCCAAACAGCAAACAGAAGGAGTTGTGAAAAATTACGTTGATTTTCTGCACTGTGTTAGCCTGCTTGTAGTTTAGTTTGGGTGAGGAAGTGAATTAAGTTATTCAGTCCTGTTGACAAGGCTTCCAAACTAAATTAAATTTGTCTCACAAAGCCTGCAGTAGGGGATGGTTGTTTACAACACACGCAATTTCCAGTTAGCTTCTTAGCTTAGCTTTCTTCACTGTCCAGCTGGTGCTACATATGTCAAACGTTAGCGATTGGGTGAAATCAGATCGAATCATTTTCAACAGAGTCCACGCCTCCAGCAAGAAATCATTTCTCAATAGCTGAGAGTTCACTTTGTACGAAGCAAAGCAAAGAACAAGTGGCTGGTTTTTACCAGGCCAGTAAATAACATGTCATCCATGCAAAGTCTAATTTTCTGCAACTGAGCTAAAGAGCTTCTTTCTTGGGTAAAATTGTGTATTAAAAATATTTTAAATTATTGATAAATACTGTCTACATGGCACAATGTACTGCTACAATGACTTGTAGCGTTCTATTCCCAATTAAGCTGCATGTTTGGATGCATTTCCTGCACTGGAATTAAAAACTGGTGACAGAAATTAAAGAATAGTGGCTAATTAGTAAAAACATACTTCAGTGCTTCTGCACTGGCACATTACTGACTGAGTGAAAATGGTACAGAGGAAAAGTCAGTCTTGGTCCTTAAAAAATAAAGTATTTTTTTAAGTATCTCACAGAAACACAAAGTATTGATGAAGCTTTAACCATTAAGTTTTTACAATAAAGCTTCCCCCTCGAGCCTGGGCTGATTATTGTCTTCTCCAGCTTCCTGTAATGAATCTTTGATTCTGCCAATCGGCCTGAGACAAATTCTTCAAGCAGCTCGTCTTTGGGCCTCCCAGCTAAAATGACCCCACTACTTCCAAACTACCGCCCATCCACACTCTTCTGTTCTCTTCTAGTTATTCTTTTTTTTCCCCCTCGCTCCCTCCCTTCTTCCCTTTCAACTCTCGTCCTTTTTTCTGGTGACAGAGGCATTTTGTTTGACGCAAAGAATGGTTGCTGGGTGAAGTCATGCCGTGGTAGCCGCTGGCAGAGTTGGTGGAACTTAAGGGCCCAGCAAGCTTGTGTGTGTGCATGTGTTTGTGTGTGTGTGTGTATGTGTGTGCGTTTATGGATGAGGAGCTGGTGCGGGCCAATGTCAGCACTACAGCAGGGCTGTAATCAGGCCCACCACAGAACATGTGCCTGGGCAGTGCCATGCTCACCGCAGGAAACAACCGACCAAACAAAGGAATAAAGAAAAAAAAAAGAGCAAGAGGGACAGAGAGAGAGAGAGAGAGAGAGAGAGAGAGAGAGAGAGAGCAGAAGAGAAAAGAAGAGGGGAATGGAAAACTAGTTTAGAGAAGAATAAGCACTCAAATCCACAGAAAATCTCCATTTTTAGGCTTATTGACGGTCTGTGGAAAGATGGAGTTTGGAATTGTGATGCTGAAAAGTGGACCTCTGATGTCCTTCAGCACATCATTTCAGAACAGGCTAAGCACATCGAGATGTTCCCGATGACTGGGAGGGGACCAGTGGAAAAGTAAAGCAGAGGAGAGTTGTGGTTTTGGAAAAAGTACTATAAGACAGCATCAATAGAGGTGGAATGATCCAAACTGCAGATTAACAGCAGACCTGGGTCAATATTTCACATATTGCCTGTGGTTGGTCTACTTTTGGTCTTCTTAAAAGTCCTTGCGGCAAATGCAATAAGGAGCTGTCTTTCCTTTGTTTAGTCAAGATTGAAATAGGTTTGGCCAGCGCGCCTGCTGGTTTCTAACTGGACAGCTGCCTTTTGGAGAAAAATTATAGTTTTTTTCCCCCCTCTTTTTATTTCTTTTAGTGGACTCCATATGTATCTTGCACAAAAAAAAGGAAAGAAAAAAAGTCATTCTAAGAGAGAAAATACCCCCAATCAGTTTGGAAAAGCTAGCACCCCATTAAAAACAACCTTCTGTGTGGCTGAAGGTTCCAGCTCATCACTGCTTTCTGCTTCTAAATGTATATTTATAAATTTAAGAGTCATCCGATTTTTTTTTTTTCTGCTTGGTCTCTCCTCGTCTTGGCATCTGCCTCTCTCCATTGTTGCTAAGGTAACACTCCAAACTTTGCGCTGTATGTATGTGTGAGTGTTTTTATTCATACTGTATTGAGCTCATTACCACAGTTACAACTCTCCCTCTGCCAGCACAGCCTGCCTCCAGTTGACCCAAAACCGTTTACTGTCTCCTCCAGGACCAATCAAATTTGGCAGCCTCCTAAGTCCTCGCCGCCCTCCCGCCTTCCTCCACACTTCTTTCTTCCTCTCGCTAGACTTTTCTGAGTGCTGACAGAGTTGTCACTCACTCCATTTCGCTGTACGTTTTGACCTTCGCTCCTGCTTTTTGTTCACCATTCCTCCTATTTGCAGCTCCTAAATCCCCTCCACTACCCTACCTGTCCTCAAGGCTCTGTTCCCAAACAAGTAGACACTTAACAGTCCATTTGCAGGTGCCAGACACAGCTTGATACATCATTATAATGTATATGATTCTGCCTTTAAATACTGCTAAATTATGCCAACCTTTAATCAAGACTTGGAATCGTCTGAACCTTTCTTTTCACCGTTTGCTTCCTGCAAAAAGACCCAACTTTGTCGCTCACTCTGCTTCATGCTGATTAAATCTGATTCAGCTCTAAACAGCTTTATCAAAGGAGAAAAAGAAAAACCCTGCTTGGCAATAAGTTTAAAGGAGACGTGTCATCCTTTTATATCTTTCTTTTTCACATTTAAATCATACAGTTGGGGTCTATTGTAACTCCACAAGCCCCTCTTTCACCCCTTTTCTGAGGTGTGTCTCAGATCTACTCGTTTTGATGCTGTTCCTTTAAATCTAAAACGAGGTGCTTCACTTGCTCATGTGGCCCTCAGTGAAAATGAGTTTGACACCCCTGGTTCAGATGGCAGTAATTCAAGTTGGTGTCAGACTAGCTGTCTCATCAGTCTGGTCCAAAACAAGGTCTGTTTCTCCAAACAGAGGTCATTCTAAAGAGCTATCTACAGCAGGTAATATATTCACTAATCATAACCTTTCACAAAAGCCGACTGACCCTTTGGAACAGCAGAATGAATCGTCTTAAAGGTAAAAGTACAAGAATGATTATTAGTAGTTTTGCAGTTAAGAAAAATGTACTTCTGTCAGCAGTTTAACTATCAGACATAGTTTTAATAGCATACACGTTTATCAAACATATGGTGTTGTTTTGTTGAAGACAATTATTTGCCTTAGTTTTGTTTTGACTTTAGTAGTAATAAAATAAACACATTAGATTAGTACATTAGATTATTATTTTTTTTTACATTAGATTATTTGTAAAGGAACAAATGTTTAGAACATTTTTGTATAAGTGCTATGTGTTTACAAAATAAACAATATTAGACTAAAACAATAAAATACATGGCTATCACATAATATTAACTGTTAATAACTATTAATACATATTATTATTATTATTATTATTATTATTATTATTATTATTATTATTATTATTATTATTATTATTAGTAGTAGTAGTAGTAGTAGTAGTAGTAGTAGTAGTAGTAGTAGTAGTAGTAGTAGTAGTATTACCACCACAAAATGAGATAAAAATAAAGTGCATTAAAATGATGATAATAAACACAATCCAGCCACAATGAAACCCCTCAAAGTCATCTGTACAAATATTACAATGATAAAACCTTTTTATAGTCTTTTCTAAACAGCTTGCAATTTACTGTCCAAAGACATCAGCCATTAAAAATTCACTTTCTAAAAAAGCAGTGCTTCAAAAGAGTCAATATGCAAATGAAGTCTGCAGCACAGACACATTTTGATCTACCTAAATGCTGTCATATTGTAAAGGGACATATAAATGATCTTAGTTTATCATCACATAATATCGAAGCTGAGTAATGAGCCAGAATTTCAAAAACCTGCTGTTTTCCCTCAGTAGGCTTATTGAGTGTTTTGTGACTGTTGAAATGAAGTGTGTGCAGCCTTTTGCACAGACACACACAGACATGCGCACACACCCACTCAGACACACACAGCGACTATTTCGGTAAGTTTTGGCTGCCGTGGGCCAGCTGGAAGCAGCATAAGCGTAAGGTGATACTCAACAATGCCACTAACTGGCCAGGCCTCTCGTCTGTACACCAGCTATAATGACATTAACATGGCCAAGGCCAGTACAGAGCCAGGACACAAACACACACACACACACACACACAAAGGAGGCTGGGATCACTTTCAACTCCTAGGGAAATGTCTGTGCAGTCGATGCTTGAAATGAATGCTACGGGACAAAAATACACATGCAGCAAAATAAACACAAACGCACACACAGACGTCACAGCGACTCCCTTTAAGTCAAATCAGCTCAGGTCATAAATAGCTCAGCAGTTAACAACGCAATGCGCTGAGATATAATTTAGAGACGTTATAGAAGCTGAATGTGCTGCCTCAGTACAATGCTATAAAACAAAAAGACTCGGGCGGAGACTCGAAAATTTCAAAAGGGAATGAAACCGAGAGGGAAATTTAGTGGACGCACTGAAAACAGCACACAATCCAAGGTAAAGAAAAAGTGCCGGTCCTGTTGCCTCCCGAGGTGGAGCGAGTGAGTCACACTTTTCAGACTCCAGCAAGTTCCATCCATGAATTGTTTAAGACAGAGAAAAGCCTTTGAGCACTTTACAAAAAAAATTATATATAAAAAAAAATACATGCTCTTAAAAAAAAACTTGTTCATTTCGACAGAAAAAAAAAACGACGCATTGACAGCTAGGAAAAAGAGTCTTTGAGCGGCTGTTGTTAGGTAACGAAAAACAAACTGACAACAAACACCAAGAACCGCTGTCATCCTTCAACCGGAAACAATTACTTTGAGACTTTCCAAATGAGCTTTTTATTAGCTGGCATGCAGCTATAAACCAGGCTCCTGCATCACTTTGGTTGAAGTTGGAAAATAAAAAGCTTGAGAAACAAAGATCTTACTGCAAAACACCTTAATGTGCGATTTTGTTTTCTCAACTTCAGGCCAAAAAACCGTCTTCAAAACACAAACTTTTCAAGCAACGTTAGAGATAACTGAACTTTCAGCAACTCACATTAAATCTTTATGAGCAGTTTATCATCATAAGCTATTATGTATTTATATTTATATGTTTTTCAGTGTTTACCAGTAAAATGACTTATATATTTAAAAAAAAAAAAAAAATCAACTCGGGACTGAAAAATAAGTTCATCTGCGCTACACTTTGAATGTTTTCTTTCCTAAAGATGCAAAGCAAACAAGTCCAAAACATTCAAAACAGCTTATCCTTAGAGTGCACCAATCATGACCTACTTGTGGGGCGGTTCAAAGTCTCAACCCCTAAAATATTTATGAGTTCCCCCCATTTTTTATCTTTGCAAGCAACATGGGATCAGTTGCACAGGATAGTCAGTTTTTATCACATTCCCTCTTTTCTTTTCAACCAAATGTCTGATCCCTAAACTCTACAACCAACTGATCAGACTGAACTCAAGATGTTTTGGAATTTGGATTTCCCTCTATGTATAAGATCCTGGTACCCTCAGCACCCCAAGGGGGAAGACATATGAAAGAGGTGAGCATGGAGGGGGAGGAGGTTGTTCTCTGAAGGACCTATATTTGGGGTGAAGACCCTCGCTCCCCTCCCTATCACTTCCAAGCCAAAAAGGCTGAACTCCACTCCATGAACACACACTCGCAAACACACACCGACTAATGTTAACAGCATCTTCCATCCAAAAAAAAAAAAAAAGAAAAAACTTAACATAATTGAGGCGAGCGCACAAACACACAGCAACACGCCAAAACCATCACTTGTCATTGGCCCAGCTGCTCCCTCTTCAAAGCTGCTGGCTTCTGGGTGGCCGTGGAGACGAGAGCAGAGAAGAGAAGTTCTTAAGAGCTGAAGCCCGAGCCAAATGACACCGTAAAGCACCCATGAATATTCTTCTGACTCCTCTGTCTCGATGTGAGGAGAAACCTTGGACACTCAGCCAAAGTAATAGTAGAGGAGAATGTGACGGCAGAATGAAGCGTCTGATAAAACTACAGAGGTGTGTCGCAGTGTTTGTATGAGTGTATGATAAAGGATGACAGGGATGAATCCAAATACTTTTTAGTAAATTTATAACTCTAATTCCCCCAAAAAGTTGGGACATTGTGGCCAATAAATTTAAATATTGTGTATATAAACAGAGTTCAATCAACTTCAAATCTTATAAACTTATATTTTATTCACAATAGTGAACATATTCAATGTTTAAAAAAAAATTGCAGAACGATTTAGGGGAAAAATACTTTTTTAAAACTACATTGAAGCAATACATCTAAAATCCATGAAGAATCCTCTGCTAAGGCCATTTCCCCTATCCTGCAATAGTGAAGAATTCTTCAAAAAAAAACCTGGATCTGGATCGTGATCCGGATCATCAACAAAATTTAATGATGTTTTCCTTTGGCAAATACCCACCTGTGGTAAAAATTTCATGAAAATCCATCCATAAGTTTTTGAGTAATTTTGTCCACGTGACAGAAAACATACCTCCTTGGCGGAGGTAAAAAAGTAGGATATAAGATTCTAGCTGTTGAACAACCCTAGTCTTTCCAGGATTTTTGGTTTCATGATGCAGAAAATGTTTTCAGTTGGTGAGAAGTCTGGACCGCAGGCATGTCAATTTAGCACCCAGACTCTTCTAGACTCAAAAAACAGATGTGTTGGATTTACTTAACTAAGTTATGGCAACAATTTCCAGTCAACTAAGGTTAAGTAAAGCCAACAATCTGTTTTGTGAGTGTAATACAGAAGCCATGCTGTTTGTGGGTCAGCATTGTCTAAGTTAGTAAGCAAAGTCGATTCATGTAGTACCTTTTGTAGATATAAGTGCTTCACAACGAAACAAAAAATATGCACACGCACACCTAGGGTCAGTTTCAATGACCAGTCATTCTGCATGTTTTTGGTCTGTGGGAGGAAACCAGAGTGCCCGGAGAAAACCCACACATGCACATGGAGCACATGCAATGTCCACAGAGAAATGACTTAAGTGAGTTCCTAACATATAACTGTTCAATCGTGTAGCCCTATCACATCAACAAAACGGCTCAACTTCTGTTGTCTACAGGAGAAACAAAGGCTTATTTAGAATGGCTGTTTGTAGCAAATATAACAAACGACCCTAATCAAAACTGAGGTAAAACCGCCTGCAGCACATAATGTGCTGCCATCCCTCCATGTTGTTTTAGCTCAGGAGTCCCTGGAGGTTACTGTATGTACGGTAATCAAGAATTGAGTTTGTTCCCAGTGCAGTGAGGGCCAACAATCTAATACTTCAAAGTAAAATCTCCAAATTTATTGTTCTGTTTTAGTGAGTGTAAAAAACATCCTTTGAAACAAACCACTTTACGTACGAAGACTTATGTTAATTCATTAACAACATGGGATTTAATATTTTATGTGACGGAAAAAGCAGTTTGATTCAGACTTTAACAGTGAGAAATGTTCATTTTTTCTAACATATAACCACGTATAAACTGCCGCAAACCTTGTTGTTGTTGTTGAGGCTCATGCTGCTGAGAGCCGACAGTTTAGCCTCCAGACTCTGATGTCCCGGCTGCTGCTGCTGTGGCGGCTGCTGATGGTGGAGCTGCTCCCTTTGGAACTGCTCCCTCATGCTTCTGGCCTCCTGGATGGCTTTCATCACTGCGTCTTGGTCCCCAAACAATGCTGTAGAATTGAGGTTGGCCAGGATGTCTGCAGAGGACAAATGAGCAGAAAGGCCTTATAGTACAAATCTAAAATGGTTTACAAGAGACATTTGTCTGATTTCATTTTTTTTTTCAGATCATGATCAGGTTGGCTCCAACATACTGTATTAGGCAAAGATTTTACGCAATGTGTTGAGCTCAGAGTATTTTCAATTAATGACTCTCAAATAAAACTTTGACAAACTTTAGTAAAATATCTGTAAAAGAGATAGAATTATGGCCTTTTGCCACCAACATATAAAAATTATTTAAAGTAAATTGTCTTTCTTTTGGGAATCTATTAAACAATTAATTTGTACAATCTTCTTTTTTTCATTGGGTTTTGCAAATTTTAAATTTGGTTTGTGTAGTTTTAGCAAAGTAGATACACTACGAGTCAGCTGTTGTTGAGGCACCTCTTTTAAAAAGTCCAGTTTGTGTCTGAACAAAGTGCTGAACACTAACACTTTTAAATTGCTGCATACAAATGCCCCATTAAATAGAAGTGAAATAACTGTAATAAAACGGGATTTCCAGTCTCATATCACGTCCACATGTTGTTTTCCAGTTCACTTGTGTCTAAACACGACAGGGGGGGGGGGGGGGGGGGGGGGGGGGGG
>JAUBOC010000011.1:2837164-2847532 GCA_032275365.1 Anablepsoides cearensis
CGCCCACAAAAGAAGAAAAATATGGCATTGTCCGGCAGGTATGCACACACGTGTGCGTTTGTACAAGAGGATAACTTAATCTCGGTCGTCACTTTGCAGGAGGAAGGACTGAGCAAACGCTGCACAGCAAAATATACTGAATGAGTCACTGTGAGAAATGACTGTGTGACAAACAGAAGATGGAGAAATCGCAGAGTTACATCATAAAAAACAATAACATCTGAACAGACTGTTGGGAAGGATTTTCTTTTAGAAGCTTCTATAGTTTTTCCTCTTGTTGCTGGGGAGGCTAATTTGATACTATCGTCCCTTGAACTTTATATTATTTTAGTCATTCCTGCATTTTCCTTCCATATCACATGTATGTGTGTAATTACCACAAAATGCTATGTTTGTGTAATGCATGTGTATGTTTTAAAAATGGGCACAAATAAAGATACT
The DNA here is from genome assembly GCA_032275365.1 of Anablepsoides cearensis. NCBI lineage: Eukaryota > Metazoa > Chordata > Actinopteri > Cyprinodontiformes > Rivulidae > Anablepsoides > Anablepsoides cearensis. The sequence continues at coordinate 2,837,606 of JAUBOC010000011.1, forward strand.
CATTTATTAGCACTATGTAGCGATAGTTTACACCAGTGGTTCTTACCGTAATTCTGGTCCTGATGGCCCACTATCCTGCATGTTTTAGTTGTTTCCCAACTTATCAGCAGGTCTTTAAGTTCTGCAGAAGCTTGTCAATCACTCACTAATTTAAATTAGATGTGCCAAAGCACAAACTACTAAAACGTGCAGGATAGTGGGCAATGAGAACCACTGCTTTAGATGTTTTTGAAAAGTTCTGTAGGACGCGTTTGAACAATGAATATCTTACCTGTCATGGATAGCCATATCAACAACCTCAGTTTGAAGAATGAAAGTTTGCTTTGACTGAAATGAAGAGCTAATGGTTTGTCAGAGTGGGACCAGACCAAAGCAGATTCCTGTTATCTTAAAACAAGTCCAAACTCACAACTTTCAAACTGATTCATGAATGTGCAAATTTTTGTAAATCTCATTCCCATCAGTTTTGCATTAACTAGTTTTTGTTGCTGTTGGTGCTAGTAAATAGCTCTAAGATTCTGTGTAAAATATCAATAATATGAGCATGATAGCAATGTAAAGGCTTCTAAAATAGCCTTCGTCTGAAGCAGCTGTGTTACTGTGGTAATTATTGATCAACAACGCAAAGGAACTGCTCACACGGCTAACTTTGCTTGCTCTGAGAGAAGAAGTCTTTTAAATTAAACATGAAACATTTTAACAAAGAACCCATCCAGAAGAGCTGACCCACCTTAGAATTTTTCTACCTGGATTATTAAGAAGCATCAGGACAGGTTGAAATCTACTTTGATTTTTGGACCCTGTCAGACGTTAGATCATCAACCTTAAGAACTAAACAATACTCTTCAAACTGAGGACTTCAAACAGATCAACACACTGATAATACAGATAAGATGTTAACTGTTCATAATTCTTTGATAAAACGCCAAAAGATCCAAACATTTTCTTTAAGTAGGGAAAAATGATGCATCCTGATAAAAATGCACGTCCCTGTTTAGTTATCTTGTTTCAGCTGCAGGCTGATTAGGAGCCTGGAAGTGTGGCTGTGCCTCAGGCTGCACTGATTTTGACAGCCATCGTTTTAAAGCCAAATGGTTTTCTGGACACACTAAAGGTGTGCTGCAGCTGCCTGTTGGCATCTGATAACAAGGTTATGTTTGATGACAGCTAACGTGACAAAGGATTAGAAGCAACTTCATTTATGTATATAAACTAAAAACAATAATACAACTTTAACTCAGTGATACTATGCTTTAAATTTGGTATTTAGTTTAATTTTTTTCTTAAAGAATTTTGTTTATTTAGCACAAATACGCGATCTGGTTCTGTTTTCATTGCAGGCTTTTATTGGTATTTGTAACATAAACTTTCAATAATTTTTCAGACCATCAAAATATAGTATTTTGAACAAATTGTAGGTGTGAAACAAGCTATCCCATAACCCCATATTAGATCTGATTGGAATGTTTGCTCCTGTGTTTGGAGTGTGAAGGTAGCACTTCAGGTGCTACTGTGTTGCTTTCCTTAGGAAAAAAAACAAAAGTCCTTTGACAAAATCTGTAATTGTATCCTGCAGACAACGTCTACCACTGCCTTTGTGAGCTGGTTTGGAAATGACATTGTGCGGCTTTGGTGTTTTGACTTGTTTTTGCAGATCCAAAGTAACGTGTAAAAACACTAAAGCAGATCAAGGTAGGCCTGAAACTTGTTCTGCAAGGTAAAATTACAGTTTTTGTCAAAGGCGTCTGGTGGTTCTGATGAAAGGAAAAACAGCTGAAAGGCTTTCTACTGGAAAAGGGCCCTACAAATGAAAAAAAAAAAAAGTTAACTCAAATGATTATTTTATTCTACTGTACCAGATCAAAAATACATTAAGGTATTTTTTTTCACCTCAGAACTCTATCCGGAGGTCTCTGTTTTAAGTCAGCAACCGTCCGTTGTGCAGCTGCTATGTATCAGCGTTGAGCTCAATCGACATTATGGGCTTTCCATTACTACTTATTTTGTCTGAAGCTGTAGTGCTGACGTAGGAGCTGCCTATCCATCTAACAGCCTCTTGGCCGCTCAGTAGTTCTGCACATTTGTGAGTGTGTGGAGTGTTGAGCTGGAGCCTGTCTGGTACCCTGACAGGAGAAGAAAAAAAAAAAACTTTTGGCTCCAGTTCAGGCTGTAAAAAACAGCTGAACGAGAGAGGAAAATAAGCTATCAGGGCTAATAAATTAACAACTCATTTAGTTCCTTTAAACTGCTGGTTCTGCGTTTGAAGATGAGGTACGAAATGTTTGTCAGATTCCTCGGAACAGTCAAACAGAACGTGGCAAGTGTATGAAACCCTTTAAACACGGAGATTAAATAAAAGCAAAAAAACAATAAAAAAGTAACAATTAAGGAGCGAGACAGTGAAGAGAGGGGAGGGGCGGGCGAAGGAGGAGACGGAGGAGTTATAAATGAAGAACAGAGCGAGGGAGGAGGAGGAGGAGTGCGGCTTTGCAGTCATTAATTAGCCTGTTAGCTAGGGCCCGGGCGGTGCGGTTAGGGCCTGCGTCTTTGTGGGCCTGAAGGAAATGGGCCACATATGAGAGCCATTATAAGCACTGACTTAACAAAGACACATGCCTGTCAGCCACCAGGCTGGGCTGGGCCGCTCTGCGTACGGCACACAAAGGGACCGCCACCACTGCGTTCGTGTGAGCGGGCCCGTGCCGGAGCATTTCCACTTGTGTGTGTGTGCGTGTATTTTGAATTATACATATGTGTGTGATTATCTGTTACTGTCAACTGTCTGTTTTTTAGATGGTTTAAATGTGTTAAGTGGAGGAACATATAACTGAGTGTGTGGGACTGTAAAATGCATCTGATGGTTTCACTGTTCGCGTGTTTGTAACAATATCTATCAGGCTGAGGCCTTCGGAAGCGTTTCTTTAACCCCTGGACGTCCCCTGCTGTCTCTCCACACCATTTAAAACCACATGACAGGAAACGTGGGTCACTTTGAACTATCCTGGCTCCCCCCGTCATCCACATGAGCTGACAAACACATTGACACCATCCAGTGACTGAAGCAGGAAAAGAACAATGCAATAAAAAAATACACCCATAAAAATTGGCTCCAGCTGTTTTTATTTTTTTTATAGTCTGCATTCGTAAAGTTTTCACATATTAGTGCTGATCTATAAACTCGTACGTTTAAGTACAAAAAAAACGATGACTATCTACTAAAGCTTGAATACTTTATTTGCCGCGATGATGCAACAAATAAGCGCATGCATAAAAAAGAACTTAGAACTGCAACTATTCAAGTTTTAAGGCGAAAACTTTCTGTGGATTTCTTATTTGTTCCATCTGGACAACTTTTTTTTTTTCAAATAAGATGTGAACAACAACTGGCACTTTGAGTAAAAAAAAAAGGAGTGGTTTTTGCTGCACTGAGGCCCATTCTTCTCAGCTGAAACAGTAGCATTTGGTCAGCTCCTCAGAGTATTGGCCTGAGAGGAGCTGGAGTCTGGAACTGATAAGTAGAAACAGACCGGTGCAGCGCTGCCTGTGTGTTTAAAGCCAATACACATCCGACACAGCGTAAACAGCCCGTACCCCAGTGACTAAACCCTGGAGCTTAGCCAGAATAATTCTAAACCTCCGTATAGTAGATACTCCATATGCTTTTTGCTAAGTGCGGTATGTTTGCCAAGACATGCTATTGTTCTGAAAAGTACTTAAATGATGAATAGTTGCTGCAAACCTCACACATTCTTCTAGCATCGTTTTAGTGAAAACAAATGTTCTGTTCTCGGCTTGATAAGTGTTTCACACTGCGCCGTTTCTTAGCAGAAAAGTGCATTAACTACAAATGTTTTGATTTCAATCTGAATGATAAGTGCGAAACAAGAGCTACTCTGAGTTGGTTTTAGCGTGTATTTACAGCTGACATTTCCCAAGTTCTACATGATAACGAGCTGCTCTCCAGAGCTATTTTTTTTTCCACACATCCCTTCATCCACAAAACTAAACGCGACACAGTATCCAGTGCTTCACAGCATGGAAGAGGATCCGAGCTGGATCCAGGGTTTTATGGTTTCACTCTCTCCCCCGGAGCTAAGAATCCTAATGAAGTCCGATCCGAGCTTTATTAAGAGCTAAGGGTGGGGTCTCACAAAACGGAAAGAAAAAAAAAACTAAGGAACGAGGGAGGGAAAGAAACAAACCCTCATTAACTCCATCACACCTCCGGAGCGCAGGGAGATCCAACGCTCGGGAACGATGGGGGGTAAACTGGATACGAGGCTGGACTGATCACAGCGCCAAGTGTTTTCAGATCCTACCCTAAGCTGATTCAACTTAGCAGTAGTCTAACCACTTAAAACCAAAAGAAAAGAAAAGAAAAGAAAAATAAACTGATCAATTACGTACAGGCAAAATTCCCACGTGGCCATCAGCCACAGCGTGCAAATTTGCCGGCATTTGGTTCCCAGCTGGTGGTAATTTCTCGGTGAGCCTGTACGTACAGTGATAATAAACCAGAGCGGCTCAATGAGACAGATGGAGGCCTGAGACGATGAATAAGACACAGAAAGTAAACGGAAAGAAAAACCTGAAGAAAAATAAATAAAGGGAACATTTGATGTAAATGTACGGAATGTAATATCCTAATCACATCAAACCGATTAGGTCACAAAGTGGTTTGTGGAGAAACAGACAATGTTGCTTCAAACATTTGCAATTATTTCACTTTGTCAAGATATATTGAATAAATACCTTATCAATAGAATATTTGAATGAAATGTCTGAAATATAATTCTTAAAAAACTGAAGCACTTAAGCAGTAGCAACAAAAATTTTGATTTTTGGCAAAAAAAACCCTAAAATGTCTTTTTTCCCTGTGAGCTAGCAAAAATTCTTATATCCTGCGGGTAAATTTATATTTCTATTACTATTTGAGGTACCCTCTTTATAAGGATGTCCTAAAAACAGGATTCAGACAAAACATAAATGGGTTATCTTAATTAGGAAGACAAATCAAGCCACATATCTCTGGAACTGCTTATGTCTTCAGGATGATCCAGGTATCAAAATAATAAAAGGAAGAAAGGACTGAAGTAATAAACAATTGGAAATCTGCACTCCACAGGAGATAAGAGCTAAAATATCAAAAAAGAGAAGAGGTTTGAACACTTTAGAAGGCGTGTCCTTCCAGACTAACCTGGATTTGTTGCTGGAGAATGTTGATCTTGTGCTGTTGTTGCAGGAGCTGCTGCTGTTGTCGAGCAATCTGCACAAACACAAACAAAGCTGATGAGGTCAAAATGATAATGAGAGCAAATAGTGTTGCTACATGAAAAAATAAAAAAATAACAGAGCAATTATTCTTGATCCTAAACATACAGAAGTATGTTGCTGCCAATCCAGGAAAACACACAAACACAAAGAAAGGTAAAAGGTTTTGATAATGTGATTTTTTTGTTACAACAGGATGTTTGTAATAATAAAATGAAAACATTGTTATAAAAAAATGAAAAAAAAAAACATAACGATACTAGGTTAAAAGAAAAACTTTTTTAAGGTTCGACCAGTTTGTTTTCACATTATTACAAAATACAATTTGTGTTAGGATAGCATGAATATTTTGGTTATACTTTAAATATTACTTTGTAAAAAATAAAAATAAACTCACTATGTGAAGAAAATATTGTTAGAACAATAATCTTCAGACATTACAACACATTTTTTTCTGTGTTTTTCTGGCAGCAACATGTTTCCATATATTTGTAAAAAGTGAGTAAAAATGATTCATTTTTAAATTGGATGATGTGATTTGATTATGATAATATTGATAAAAGTAGGGGTGCCAACAAATTGGTGCGGATAAATCAAATATATCGCCAATTTATTGGAACAGATCTTCTTTCATTTTGGGAGATCGGACAATACTTAGATAAGATCAGCGGAAAAGATCGGCTTCTCATTCCACAAAGGTCTGAAAGTCAGCCACTGTCCCCTTTTGCTCTGCTGTGAGCTCTACCTAATGTCCAGTTAAAACAATTTTTGTATTGTTCAATGTTTTTCAGTAAAATAAGATTGGAACATTGAAGGTTTATAACACCTGACAGTGACTGTTATTCAAAAAATTTGTTTCGGCCAAAATCATAATCGGCAGGTCAGACTTTTTGAAGATTAGTGATCAGCCAGAAAGCTGCAATTGTTGCAACCCTTTATAAAAGGTAAATCGTCTAAACTGAAAACAAGCAAATTTATAGGTTCACCACCTGATCCGGACCAACAGTTAAATTTAACCACCAGATTTGACTAAAAACTTGGGGTAAATGTAGCATCAGTGAACTATACATCTGTCAGATTATTTAATCTAGAAAACGTCTGTAAATTGAGATGAATAATAAGTCCTAATTGCACGGTCAGGAGTGCTAAAGAACACAGTTTATAACTGAAAATGAATCTTACAAATTAACATGTTTACTCCAACTCTCCTCTGAACTTGAGCCACACACACATAATAAACAAGCTCTTATTTCTTGCTCCAGTGGCGGTTTCCACCGGAGTGCGTCAAGTTCAAATCATGGTTGACCAGCTAGTTGTGAAAATATTTAAAGGTGCTTCATGTCATTTATCTGAGCCATTTTTCACACACAAAATAAAAAGTTAGGCCGTTGCTTTTCATTTTCCTTTCTTTTTTTTTTCTTGAGGAGTCATTTAGTATATTTATTCCGAAATGTAATTACAGGCTGCTGAATGGGAGGCGGCGCCCCATTTGCACACATGTCATATTTCATTAAAGGCAAATTTTTTCTGGGTTTGTCTGTAGGGCATTATCCTATCAAGTCTCAACAGCCAAATGACTGGCTGATATTGGAATCTGTCTTTCTTTTCACTCTCCCCATCTCGCCTGCCTCCTTTGTAAAGCCGTGAAAGGTGGTATGTGTTTTGATGGGAGGTGTGGACTTGTCCAAACAGAGCCTGTCGTACGGCAGCCCATGGTGACATGTCGACAAACAGCCGAAACAAAGAGCAGCGCACCTAAACACCTCTCCGCTTCAGGGTCTTCCCCTCCTTCCCCGACATCTTGTTGTTTCAGTTGGAGACGTGAAGAGTCACACGTTCATCAAAACGGTTGTTCTCAAACTTTTATGCCACATAAGACTCTTTACTCTTTTTTACTCTTTTTTATTGTTTTGTTGAAAATTAGCGTCACAAGATTTTAGTGAATGCAGACGTGCTAAAATCAAATTATAATATTTTTTTAATATGATGGGTTTTTGTTGCTAGTTTTTAGTATATTTCACACCAAAATACAACTGATAAAACTCTTGATGAAAATAATGGAGTTACCTTCTGGATGAAATTAATATTACATACCAGGGGTGGAGGCAGGGGGCCACCAAAAAAAAAAATCTTTGGCCACCCCAAACGCTGTTTTGCCAGCAGAAATTTGGCAAAGCCATTTCTATATGCAGAATATTCATTATAACTGCACTGATTTAATATGTAATTCTCATGATGATAATTCTACACAGTCGCTGCCTGTTGTAATAAATGAGAGAAAAACCACGAAACGTGATTAAATCCTCAGCTAATTGCCATGTAGGGAAAAAAATGTAATTTTATGGGCCAAGTGGTCCCAGTCTGGCCCAACCTTTAAAAGTTGTCTGTTGTCTGCCACTGTCACATACAGAGGTACTGTATGATTGGTAGAATGGTTAACAGCGTTCAAAAAAATAAAACCACCTTGGTTCCTGCTCTGTCCGTTTACCACCTTTCTTCTAACTTAACAGTTATTTTAGTTCATCATCAGGTGTGTTCTCATAAAGCCTGTCCTCGGGCCGTTCCTACCTGATCCTGCTGTTGCCTGGCCAGCTCCATCTGCTGCCTCTGCTTCTCCAGCTGTGAGGCGGCCATCTTTTTCTGCTCGTCATGAGCAGAAAGAAGCTGCTCCCTCAGACTGATCAGCTGACCAATCAGGGTGGAGAGCTGGCGCTCCTTTTCCTCCAGCGCCTCTGGCGTACCTGGGAACGAAATTAGAGAGACTTTTAGTTTGAAATCAGCAGAGAATCAAACTTTTTTTGTTTTATAACCAACAAAAAACAGTAATTTTGTAAACTTTTTAAAAAACATATAGCTCATGATTCATTGTAATATTTTGATTTCCTGCTCTTTAGCGAAAGACAATACCTAATAAACTTGCATTTAACCATTTTATTAATTTGGTATTTGTACAAATTTTCTGCATCAGAGCACACCTCCAACAAATTCCTCCATAAATACAAAACAAGTTGTTGGGCCAGCACAAGCCCTTAGAAAAACTCTCATTCCTCAAATCTCATAAATCTCCTGACTTGTTGTTACATCTTACTACTTATTATCCTCCGTCTTGTCTCTACATGTTGGAACCTAATGTCTGCTCACAAGAACAATAAAATTACTTTGAGTTAACCTTTGAAAATAAGTAGCTGTTAAAGGCTTTTGTCAGGTTATGATTTAAACATTCTTGGGAGGTTTGTGGGCCGACACCAGTTAGATTCCTTATTTATTTCGTATCTGTCATGCTAAAAATTGCACTGCAGGAACCACAGAGAGACAAAAACAATGCCGACAAGCATGTCAATCAAAAAAAAATCCCTCACTTAGAAAGAGCAAATTTTATTTTGTATGTGTTTTATATTAAATTTGAGTTTTAATTGGAACATCGTGAACTATTTAGGGATAATTGATTTTAAAGACTTTCCAATGTTTGGTATTTACTTTTAACTCAGCTCAGGTTTCATCATGAAGGGAGTAAAACAGTTGCCATAATCTGCTGTGCAATTTCAATGTCAGTATCTTGGCCTATTATATTTTGTCTAGCCGCTTGTAGTTTGAATTTATGTAGCTCCAGTTCACAACAAACTTCATCTCAGGGCGCTTCACGAAACAATCACATTTGTTATAAAACCCTAATAAGTAAAATGAATTTATTCAAAGAAGCCAACGTTAAATGTCTGCTTTGTTACGATCTCCCATCCTGAGCAGCACGTTAAGAAAAAAACTCCCAGCAGAACCAAGTTTTCTTAAAGCTTAAAATCCTGAATCTGCTTCTCTGCGCTTCAGTCCTGCTTCACCACACGTGACAGGAAATCTAAGTTCTTCTGTGCATCTTATAGAAACAACCCTCTGACAATCACAGCTACGAACAAGCGAAACAAAAGCTTGTGCTGTGTATTAATTTATTAGTGCAATATAACAGGTTGGGTGGCAGTGTTGTAAAAGTTTTGTGTGCTTCTGAAAGTGTATTTTAATGGATAAGTACATATGAGTCATGATAAACAGGTTTTTGATCTTCTGACATTGGCTGCATCAATCAGTGCTTTTATGTGAGAAGGAACATTGAACATTCGTGTGAGTGTGTGTGTGTGACACATGAACTTGTGCACATTTACTGAAGTTTATCATGTTTAAAAGTTCTTGGTCGTGTGTGTGTGTGTGTGTGTTTGTGTGTGTCAGGGGTTGCCTTGGGGCCATGTAGGGAGATTGCAGGGTGGCCCCAACACTACCTGCATACTAACAGAGTCTCCATTGTAATCCTGTCAGGCCCCTATTGTACCTCAGACTGCGCCCCCCAGCACACACACACACACTCACACACACACACACAGAAAATACCCCTCAGCACCCTGGTATCAAAAGAAACATTCTCCTCTTGTTGTCTCTTTTTTTTTTTTTCAAGCTTTCATTTTTTTTCTCGTTTTGATTTTCACCCTCCAGAACTCCATATCAGTTACTTCCAAGTTCAGCTTCTCCCCACTTGTTATTCTCCTCTCTTCTCATCTCTGTTTCTTGTTTCCTCTTTTGAGTTACCCTTTTTTATTGTTGTTTTGTTTTGTTTTGTTTTGTTTTGTTTTGTTTTGTTTTGTTTTGTTTTGTTTTGTTTTGTTTTGTTTTGTT
>JAUBOC010000011.1:2849389-2881963 GCA_032275365.1 Anablepsoides cearensis
TAAATAAGCTTCACTTTAAACCTGGTCAGGACCAGGTTAGTTTCAGAGCACTTGTTACCACAGAAACATAGGTGCTTCCTCTCCCATGCAACCGATTCAAGGCTTAATCAATTCAGGTTTACACCAAAATCCTGCCTTAATCCCTTATCCTAGATTCGTGCAATAGGCCTCTGGCCCACATCTGTTTGATATGTAAATGATGTCCGGTCAGGTTTTTCTGTGTGAAATTAAAATGTGTTTCCTGAGTGTTTTCGTCCCCCACTGATGGACTGGCTGTAAATAGTGTTCATGTTAAGTTCCCAATTCTCCTACCTCTGCCAGTCCCAAACAGGATTAAGTGTTTGTGGAAACTTTATAAAAAAAAAATATTTAAAAATGACTGTCGATGAAGTCACAAAACCTATGACAAGACTGTCTGAACCACATCCTTTTAAAAACACTCAAACGCATAAAGGACCATGCAGTGATGAGGATTCAGTCACCATCACACCTCAGCTCTGATCTTCTGCCAAACCGTCATGTTTCTCGGCAAATCGTGATTCAACTCATTCCCTAATCTATCCTGATTTCTTCTTTTTTAATAATATCTTCATGGGTTGTTTTTCCCACTGAAGGCAATCAGAAGAGGCTTTTTAGGTTTTTACCTAGCTCCTTTTTTGTCCTCTCTCTTCCAGGTACATTAGGACCTGAATGATTCTATTTTATTTAATTGTTTTCCATAAAATAAACTCTAGGTTGTTAGTATAAGGATGAAAGAAGGAGTAGAGACAAAGAAAAAAGTTATTTTCAGACAAAACTTTTGTCCCTGATGTTCTGCAAAGCAAAGATGTTATTTCTGATATATGAAAGTTCAGGTTTACTGATGACACTGTGAGGTTTCTGCAGACAGACAGGAGCATATGTGTTCATGAAAACAAAAACCATAAAAAATAAGCTACAGAATGTAATAGTTGAATGTGGATCTGATTATTTCAGCCAGATGTGCCGGCTCATGCATTAAAACATTATAATGAGACACTTTTCATCCATCTGTTCTTGAGTTTTCTGATGGTGCTTCAGAAAAAAATCAACAAAATGTAAATGCTAAGTATAATGACTGACAGAGAAATCTGCTTATTTTTAAATGACAAAACGTCCAACTATAAGTGCAATTATGGTGCAGCTTGTCAAAGAGTTCATAAGTTTCATAATGTTTTTTTTAATTCAGTTTTGTTACTATTTTCTTTATGTTTTCTAACTGGTATTAATTTTGGTCCTTTTGTTCAGTTTTGTTAACAAACATAAAAGCAAACCAGAAAATGCTGCAAAGATGCAGCAACCTAACCCATTTTAGCCATTTTCACTTGCACACGTTGCAAAACTTTCCATTATTTCATTAAAATTGTAAATTTGTAAATTTAATAAAATGTAATTTATTTATTTATTATTTAACCTTTATTTATCCAGGTAGATTGTTTGAGAACCACTTCTCATTTACAAACCTGACCTGGAGTAAATCTCATACACCAAGTGAACCCAGGTGTGGATTATTTGTGCTTAACTGCCAACCAACCAACCATTAAGTTAAGCGACTTATCTCCACACATCGCTAGTGGGATTCAAACCGGCAGTCTGCGGAACTTTAACGATTAATGTTTTAATTAGCAATGTTCTTACTGCTTGACTAAGACTGGCTGCAACAAAAGCCATGTAAGAAAAGAGGCAGAGAAAAATAGCTAAACATTCTAACACAAACAAAGCAAAGTGAGATTAGAATCAAAAGCAAAAGCCTAAAAACCTTTCTGTGTGTGTCAAATCAGTTACTGTATAAAGAAAAGTTAGAATCACTTTACATAAGGTTTGTATGTTCTTTTCTCCACAAAACAAAAACATACACATTGGGTTAACTGTTTGTCCTGTAACCTGTGAAGATGGGGACACATAAAATGGATGGATGGATGGATGGATGGATGGATGGATGGATGGATGGATGGATGGATGGATGGATGGATGGATGGATGTATTACGCCATCATGAAAAAGTTCTATCCATGCCATTTGGATATTTATTTAGTTCGTTAATCTCTCTTTCAATCATTGCCATTACATTTCTCCTTCTTCTTCTCTTTTTTTCTTTATAAAAAAGTCACTGATGATGAAAAAACTAATATTCAGTTCTGTTTTCTATTGAAGTTGCTAAGAAAAAAACAACTGTTTTGATGCATCCTTTTCTAACATCGGCACTCAACCAGGTTTGATCTTTTTATGCTTCATCTGTGTCACGAGGGAACTGGTGCCTATTTCCACAGGTCACAAGTCCACTAAAGGCCACAAAGTGACCACCATTCATTCTCTCTCTCTTTCATATCTAGGGACAATTTATAGTTTCCAGTTATCCTATGCCTGTTTTATTTAATATAGTAAAGTCATTGCTAGGGGGTTTACCCTCTGCACTGATTTTAGTCCATGCCGACCTGTTGGGTGGGTTCCAAATAAACTGCGCTGAGACCAGGCAATAGACTACCATTGCCAGTTAGCAAGAGAGGATCAATAGAATGACTCAGCTGTGTCCAAGAAAGAGTTTTCTGCATCGCATGCCAGGGTCGAAACCTGGTTGGGCCTTGGTTTTTGAAGTAACGTATCTGAAGCAGAAGTCACTAATTTCAACCTCTGTTCCTCCCCTCACCCTGCTGTTTGCTCTGACATCAGCAACGACATGGAATAATTTATCCGCTTTGTCTGTGGCTTCTTCCTGCCTCAGAATGCAAGGAGACAGCAGCTGTGCTGCATCCTAACCCAGCTTTTACAGCTAAAAGCATCACCAGCTCTTACAGATCCAGAGTCGTTACACTGGATGGCTTTTTTTCCCCACATCTCATCTCCTCTGCCCTGTGCTCTCGCTCTCCTGCTGCATCGTATGCTTGGCTGTGTTCGACCGTTCAGTTCAGCTCTTTTTTGTGAATTTCAGGGTTCGTTCTAAAGGGCATCCTCTGTCTGCTCAACATCTGTCACACTGGCTGTGTGAGGCGGTTTCACAGACTTGTATTTCCTTGGGATCACAGTCTCCAGAGGGACTCAGAGCTCACTCCACCACAGGGATTTTATCTGACTGCCTTGGTGTGACTTTTGAATGGACCACGGCAGCGATGGGGGGGCGATTAAAGTCAGCACCTCAAGGCTGTGGATTGAGGTAGTAAAAGAGGCAAAACCTCCTACCTGAGAAAGTAAACCGTGGCGCTGCGGCTCAATAATGTGATAAACTGATCATAATAGTGTGTGACCGCTCGTTCGCAGGATTAAACAACAGATTTTTTACAATAAATTTTCAGCTGCTTGTACTTCAACACTTCTCATGTGGCAACAACCCTCCGCTGAGTGAGAAAGTGCCCCCTCACTCAGCACATACAATAGTTTGGGTCAAAATAAATAATAAAATATTCTTGCCATTTCCTCTACAGCATCCCTGTTTACTGCATCACAAGCAGATCCTACATGACTAACATGTGGGACACTGCTGCTGACTGATTCATGGTGAGATGTAAAACTAACATTTTTTGACCTAAACTAAATTCTGATCCTAAATATTAACAAAGGGTAAAGTGTGACATTAAAAAAAAAACTCAACAGGACAAAATTTGTAGTTATCCAGGTTGATAGTAACTTTTTTATATATATATCTGACAAATTCGTCTCTGGACAGGTGATTAAGCCAATAGTTGCACTGCTAGTAAAATCTCTAAAGGGGTGCAGCTATACTCACGATAGATAAAGGTGTGAAGCTGTCACTTGTTCACATTTTCCTTTAAAGTGACTTGTTTTACAACGAGCCATGGATCACACACATACTTTCACTTCTTCAAAGCTGAGCAAAAAGTGTGATTTTACTGTATTCATTGCATTTTGTGAGCAGTAATGAATGTTCAGCGCATGTCATTGGTTCTCCTCACCCTTAAAATAACCGCGACTTTACGACAAGTTCAGGTTGTAGGGCGAGGAGACACAGAGCGCTGGTTGTGTTTGTGTATTTAGGTCACGCAGAACGACCTTGGAGAAATAAAACGCTTAATTAGCTTAAATCAGAACAACTCTGTAGTGAGGACCAGTGAACAGAGACATCTTTATGTTCTCGTGAATAAAATACTTGTGTTTGTGAAAAAGCTGACGTTTTTTGGATATTCCTGTGTCCACTGTGGAGCTTAATGTATAGGACAAGCATGCTGTGATTTGCCTATTCTCAGTTGTATTCAGTCTGATGTTAAAAGAGTGTTACACACACAAGACATTTATATTACGCAAACTCTTTTAATAAAGACAAGGCGTTGACTCCAGAAAGTACTGATTTAGATCCAGTGCCCTGATTGTGTTCAGTTCAGACCAACAGGGAGTAAAATTAGTTATTTTTCTAAAGTCAGCCTAATACTTACATGTTTTATGAAGTGTTTCATACTAGAACTAAATGTTTGATATTTTGTGAAAACAAAAGAAAAATTCCACAAAATACATATGTACTCTTCATATTTAATAATAAATGTTATGAAAATGAACTTGAGCTAATTGTTACTGAGGTTTATAGTAACTAAGTATACTTTGTTACAGTACTTTAGTTTTTTGAGGATTGGAAATTTTACCAATTATTTTTTTAAAATAGTTACTTTTATTTTTATTTCAATACATTTAAAGCTAAAAATGATACTTTTAATGTTTGAACTCAGCATAAAAGCATATGTTTCTGCACTCTAAAAAATGAAGTGTATTAATTCAACAAAGTAATGTCAGCTGGCTCCACTAAGCCTAGTAGAGCAAATTGAGCAAAGAATATACATATATTCAATTTACTCAACCTGGCTTAGTTAGCTATATCCCTGTTTAAACTGCATATTAATAATATGTAAATGGGATTTCTCTGCAGTTTTTTTCTCTATATTTCATCATTATAAAGGCTTACTTAGATTTTATTACAGTATATGTTTTATGAAGAATTTTCTTCTCCTTAAAAATTATATTTTGCAGTAATTGTTTTTTATTAATATAACTTTCTTTTTTCATTTTTTGAAACATATATTGGAACATATTATCTTTCCATTAGTTTATTTTTATTTTATTTTTTACAAAACGTAGGGATTGAGGGATTTATGCAAATTATCTGAACCTTTAGGCTCACCTTTTGGATCAGGATTTATGTATTGTTCGTACAGAAAAGCCTCATGATAGTCACAGAAATTAAATGAACATATAACTTATTGTAAAACCAAAGCTAGTGTGAAAAAGTTTTTTTCTTATCATGTTTTCCTCTCTTTCCAGTCCTGTTCACACAATGATCACGTGCAGTGATGATTTATGTGTTTGTGTATAGCATGAAGAGAATCCAGCAACATTAAGCACAATATTAATGAATTTAGTGAACTTTTTAATAACGCTTTGTTGGAACATGATGGGACTGCAAAGAAATTTGACAAAAAAATAAAGAGAATCAGCAAACTCTTCAGATAAAATGTTAATAATTACTTTTTAGCTTTAAGGTGGAAGAACAACATTTCAACATGAATAAAAAATACAGCTATTTGTTTGGGTGAAGCATAAATTGCAATAGTCAATAAAACCTCAGCACACTGATCATCATTATCATCATCTGTAAATCATAGAGGAGACACCCTTACAATCATTTTACATATTTTTAGAGGACATTTTAAGTTAGTATAAAAATCACTTGTGTTTTATAAAAAGGAAGAACTGGACTTACTCTTGTATGAAACACATAAAACATGTCAGAGCCTTAAATCAATTAATATCCCTAACATCAAATTAACATTTAGTTACAAAATTAACATGATATATTTTTAAAAATGAGTTTACTGGTTGAAATAAAGTTTTCTATTTATATGGGATGGACTTCAATAAGCATCAGATTTCTCCCTGAAATGAAACTTGGTTGCTCCGCTGTACACAGTTCTGTATGCTGTTTCTTTTTCATTTTTTCCACTGAGGAAATTCTTGCCGTTACAGCAGGAGACGATCGCAAGCAGTCTGATGGAGCGGCCCGACTGCTCAGCCGGTAACAAGCGATGTTAGAGCGCTCAAACAGAACTCACAGGAGCATCCATGATGGGAAACATTTCTCACTCTAATTCTTTTACATTTTTCTTCATCAACTTTTCCCCCGACTGTTAATTTACTCTTACATTCAGCTGAGGGGAGCAAGATTTACAGTCTGCCAACGCATTACTTTAAAATGAACAAACTGAGTTGTTCAAAAAAAAATGAAAAACCTCAATAGGATCATCTGTAAAACATTAACACTTTTATAACAGTAAAACGTTTTTTTTCTACATGGAAATAAAGAACCTATATCATGATTCTAACTTTATATTCAATGAGATTCATATAAATACAATATTCATAAATACTCATTTTTATTGCCCAAATTAAACAGTTTAAACTGGCAAAATAAAGAGAAATAAACAAAAAAAAATCCAGGGTTTAATTGTGTTGGTAAAACAAATCACGAGTTTTTATCATTTCAGTCGTCAAACTAATTTTGAGCGCAACATTCCTCACTGCTGCTGTTTTCACTTCTGAATGCTTGGCTGAAAAAAAAACATTTTTCTCGGTACGATTTACAACCTCATAAATGCTGTTTGCTGATGCAGACATAAAGATTGAAGCTTGTGTTAGTCTCTGCCCTCATACACAATCTTTAATCAAAAATACAATTATAACCTGTAGGCAGGCCAGGGCGCCCTTTACTATGTAGCTTTTGTATGCAGAAAGCATACAGGAGAGAATTACAGCATGTTTCATTGATTCTTACTCTTGAATTTAAAATTTTCTTATTATTTTTATTTATTTTTATTTTGTGGGGTGCACATTTTATTGGCTTTTTCTTACAACTTTGCTTATATTTAGGTGGACAAAAACAAAAAAACACAAAATTTGCAGGAATCAGATATGGAATAGTTATCACTGTCTTCCTGTCAGAGGTTTGCTGTGCCAACAGGTACAAACCTTTACATCCTTTGAGCCAGATTACAGCAGCATGAATGAATGGCAGCCTTAACTTAAGATTTTTCTTTCAGACTCTTACCTTTAACTTCCCCCAGTAGTTCACTGGCATTAAGACGGTCAACATGCTCCTTCCACTCCTTGGAAAGTAACCTTTCCACGCAGGATGGTTCTACAGAAAACAACATGAAAACAATAAAATTACTAAATAACAAAGTAGTACATTCTTTATGCAATAGTTACAATATTACACATCTTTTATATATTTTAAAATCCTTACATTATTACACATGTTTTATATAATTTAATATGGTACAGGTAAAAGTAGCCCCAAAGATTATTTTAGTTTTCATACTTAGTTTTATAGTTTTTGTAATGTGATACAGTACAAATATCTTTATTGTGTATTTAAAAAAATCACAATACTCTACATGCCTTTTTTTCATGCAATATTTCAGACCTCAAGTGTGCAAAACTCTACATTTGTGACTACGTTATGAACACAAACAAAATGTGCAATTGTTTAACTGATTTTAGACTGCTCCTTTAACTGGATTATTTTATTTTTACTTTCTGTTTTTTTTTTGTTAATAAACTTCTTCTGCACACAAAATCACTGAAGCATCCATGCCGCACCACAAGGTGGTGAGAACATCTACATTAATTGCGTGCCAAAATACAGAGGTAGTACAGGCTAAATTTGTTTAAAAGCTCTCAGTAAACTCATTTTGTTCTATACAGTTTACATTTATTAATCATTTATGAATTCAAAATGTCATGTCTGAATCAAAATAAATCGAGAGACCTGGAAAAAACAGTAAAATTAGCCTCATATTTGATCATTTTACAGAGCACAAAGTGATAATGGGTATGAGCAAAATAGGCCGTGATGAAAAAGTTTCTCAATAAATTTTTTAAATCTAGAAATCTAAATCAATTTTTCTCATCAAAATCTTAGTTTTTCTATAGACGAGAAGTATAAATGCATCCAAAAAGCTACATTTAGTAAAATAATAATAATAATAATAATAATAATAATAATATGTAGTTTTTATTTAATCTTTTTAATACAAGTATTTGCACACACATTTAGTTTCTGCTTCCACATGAAAAATACCTTGAGTTTTCATTTCAGCAATAAAAGAAACACAACAAGTGACTTTTTACCAAAGTTAAACTTTGAGATTGATTGGAAAATAAAGTTAGATAGAAGTCACAGCCACAGCTGCTCTGTCTCAAATACTGTGATGTAATATTCAGAAAACATCATAGAAAATAACAACAAAATGTATTTAACAGCTAAAAAAGTGGACTTTGCATGATATGTCCCTTTTAACACATAGCTTAGGTTAACAATTAAAATCAAGCATTTAGTATCTAATCAAAATGGTTCCGTAAAATGCTTTCATTTCTTTAGTAATATTTTTGTTGTCATTTTAGCTATTAAAAAATAATAATAATGCTCTAACTCTCCTTCTGCCTTTGGGTCAAAATGACCCATGAGGTCTCAGTCTTAACGCTGAAGCCTCATGGGTTATTTTGATCCAAAGGCAGCAGGAGGCCTAACCACCATTTTCCTTAAAAATTAGTCTCTGGAAATAATGTGCTGTTCATCAGTGTTTTATTTGAACATATAATTTATGCAGGCCTGCCCTTGGTGTAACAAAACCTATCCACAAAAATAACCCAAAAATAAAAATAAGAGGAGAACTAAACTGGACATTGTGAAAGAAAGAGCTGAAAAAGAAATGTGGCCTCTTCTGTCTGCAAAGAGTTGTTAAACGACAAAATATCCTCCAGCTTCTTCTCCCAAAAAGATAAAAAGGCAGCAGCCATCCAGCTGACCAAAATGACAATGTCTGCATTGTTCTGAGACGAGGGGGCCTTATTTGTGGCTGTCTTCTTTCTCACAATGTGTCTCATCGCCTCAGGACAGTAGACATCAGAGACATGTGATCATACGTGGTCATAAGATTCATAAGGTCCCTTTTGTTCAATTGGAGTCCTGCTGTGAACTTTACTTAAACAATAGTAACTTTTTAATTCTTTGCCAGAAAGCCCGCTGGCTGCAATTGTGTAAAGCAGGAGTGTTGGTGTGCAACAAGTTAATGAAAACCCAGAGCAAAGTTTGAACATTGTTGTGCTTATGTGATAAAATGTAATTAAGCTCAAGTCTTGAGTTTCTTGTTATAAACCACAAGATAATTTTTAAATGGACTTTTTTGCAGCTTCGAATGCGTAAAACCAGGTACCACGCCCCCAAAACCATTCATGGCTATTCCCAGTATTTAAGGTTGACATTTAACTCTAGTTTGTTGCACATATGCTTTGTGGTTGACTTTTTTTATACAAACATATTATTGAATTTGTTGTATTGGTACTTTACATTGTGATAGCTAAATGTTCTCAGCATGCAAATGACTGCAGAGCACAACTGACGTCTATTCAAAAAAACTGGAAGGAGGCATAAACCTGTCTAGCCCTCAAGGCACTCCAAAATACTAACACAAAACATGCACATTTCTAACTGTAAAATGTCAATTAACAAAAAAAATAATTTTTAAAGTTTGAATGTTACAAATCTGCACAAAGCAGAATCAAGTCCGTTTAGATAAAGCAAAGACACTGCTGAATATAAATCTTGACTTTTTTGGTTTCTAAAGGTGAACTGGACTGATAAACAAGTTCCTCCTATGTCACATGTCAGTCACAAGTAACAACCACCAATTTTTTTTTTATAAAATAGTCACTTAGTCATACTTTCTAAATCTCCTCCCGGTCAGTTCAGGGAGACGATGAGCAGCTTCATAAACGTCCTGAACCTTTGAGTTTGTGTGCAAATACTGGTTTAAATGCCAGTGCATGCGCCACAGATGGTGTCAGGACTGAGCAGGGCTCAATGCCAAAACCTCAGTCACCATCAATGCCCCCCCCCCCCCCCCCCACCGATACACACACACACACACACACACACACACACAATAAGAAGACATTCTTGGGTTCTGTGAGGAAAACATGCCCCTGAGGACTTGCCTGACTTACAATGGTTAAGTCAGACAATAGCTCATTTGTGGTGCCTTTATTCTGACAAAAGGCGCTATAGGCTCTCTTTAGCACAACTTCCTCATTGAGCCCATTAAAATCCAAGCATGTTTACAGTCAGATTATGATTGCTGTAAATAAGCTAATACAAAGGTCCAGATCGAAAGGGATTAATGTAAACAAAGGGCGGAAACAATGGCAGTGAGAGAGAGCCACAAACCGGGAAACAAATATAAAAACCTAGCGTCAGTTGTTGAGGTGGTTTCCCATCTTGGCAAAAAGCAAAACTGGGGTCATTTCCTACAAATATAAAAGCCCACGAGCAGTACATTATAGAACTAACACTTTTTAATGGAGTCCACTTAACTACAGCTAACTGTACTGTATGGATTTAAATCAAACGGTAATAACCAGGAATTGCTTTAAGATAAGATTAATGAATATTATATCACACAAACTCTGAGAACAACTTATGCAGGCACTTAGAGAAAAAACAACCTGTAACTCCAGCGTCTGCACAAAGCAGCTGTGTGTGTACCTGATGCACAATTTACACCCCTCACACCAATAAACAGATGAGGTGAAGACGTGCGGAAAGAAGAGGAAAAGAAAAGACAGATGAAAGGAAGATGTTTTACCATAGATGGCTCTCTGCCTGTCGCCAAAACTGAGTCAAAGTTCAAGTGCTGTTTAGATTGGAGGGTGGATAAAAATTCCTCGCTGTCTGAGCACCGGCTCCTTTATCAAGCTGAGGAGAAGTGAAGAAAGTGGATGATCCCAAACACAAAAAAAAAGGGAGGGGGTGCGATAAATGGGGTGAGGATGTAAGTATGACCACATGAAACAAATTGACATCAGTTGGTGACATGAACAGAAGTTAAAAGATAAAATGGAAGTGAGTAGAGGAACCAAAAATGAAGAAGAAGGTTCTGAGTCTCACAATCATTTAACAATGGTATCCCCAAAAGTGTATAAACTGTTGATTCAGCACATAAACCATCTTCTGTTATGGATTTTCTCAAAGAGAAAACCTTCCCCACTATTCAAGACATGTTTCTCATTTTGCAGATAAAGGCTAACTCAGTAACACCTTTCTACAAAACTGTAGGTGCACATTACTTCCTGTGTATCAGTCAACATCAGAATCGCCCCTACTGTGAACACTTTTTGCTAAATAAACTTTTGTAATGGTGGCAACTAATTGCCAGTACAAATAACATGGATAACATGTACACAACATGAACTAGAGCTCGTTAAATCTAACCGTGCACGTCACTGCAGAGTTGTTTACTACATTCAGCGATGGTGAATACAGGATGTATTTAGTCAATATAAGCAGCTGGAACACCACCCGCCGCCAGTTACTCAACAAGCTGCTCCGACAAAAACCATACCATGCTAATACACATAACGGTGCTGCGAGGAAAAGTGTCCCCCGGGAAACAATTCACTGGCGGCCACGACGAAACGTTCCGAACGTGTTCAAGGCTATTTAATGTCCGAAATTCATATCATAACAAAAATAAAAACCGGTTTTCGGTACAAAACGGTATACCGCTCAGCTCTAACATGAACTATAAAGTGGTTGCCATTAAAGCAAAATGTAACAGATTATTAAGAAGCCTGTAAACAATTCTTGTAGTGATTAGCTTCACTGACGCACTATCGCTAGCTAACGTGCAACAAGGGATTCGATTTCTGCTGTTATTTTTATTTCTTTCCTCCTCTAAAACAGAGCTGCAGCTGTTAATGTCATTAGTATCCTCATTTATAAAGAAATATGAAATTCTTGATCTAGTCCCACAAAAAAGAATTGATAAGAGTACTGTTGAAATATCTGATCGATAATCCACAGTAGTAATATCGATACAATCATACCACCCATCCCTACTCAGCAGTTTTATGATTTAATGAACTCCTGTAGAATCACTTTTTACAATTATATTACATTTTCTAATTCAAAATGAGCACCTATGAAAAAAAATCAACATTGCATTTTTTTTTGGTTTTTGTTAGTTAACAGAGACAGAGAGGGAAGAAAGAACAAACTTGGTGGAGCTAAAGAAAGAGCATAAAGCAGCAGAGATGCAGTAAATCAGAGCTGAAGCAGCCAGTGAGCTGACAAATGTTTTGGGTAAACATGATTTTATCACCTGTCCCCACGCCAAGCTGCCAAGAGACGGTGTTTCGGTTGTTCAACACGCGCCACAGGCAACTCACGGAGTGTTCCGCTATTTGGGTGTTTTGTGTGTGGCGGGCAAGAATCAACAGTCCCAAACAGTCGCTGCCAATGAATGTGCAAACTGCCACGGGCTTCTGCTGAAAATTGAGATTAATTGTAATCCCACTTTTTTTTATTTTATTTTTATAGACTCCTTACATTGGAAACTTTCCTGGAGTCAATTTTTCAATAAAAAAGGCAGTTTTTCTTCATCATATGTCTGAAACACAAACGTGTCTGGAAGAATTTAGAAGAAGACGTTTGTGTTTTTTAACAATATGAAAAAATACTTTTTATATTGATTGATATAAAATACATTAAATCAACTTTTAATTGATGTGAAGCACAATGTCTCTTTCAGTCTGTCTCTCTGAGACATTTACAAGTAACGTAGAGTGCCAGAGCTCCTGTATTTAAATATGTAGGTATAAAACAGAAAAAAAAACCTTAGAATGGAAAATTAGGTAATTTTTAAAACAACGAAGGCCGATGTTTTTGTGGGCCACTGACATTTGTAGAACACACTCGCTATTTGTGTCTTCACTTTGCCGCTGAATGTGAGTAAATGTGAGCTGACAGCCGCACTTTGCACTTCCAAATTTATGTCAGCTCTGTGACTTCAGCTGCAGACCCCACAGCACACCGAACAGAGAGCAGCAAAGAGAACGACTGAAGGATCCACTTTAAGAGAACAAGGTGCAAAATAATAAAACTGATACCAGAATAAATAGAAAGAGAATCAGACCAACAGGAATAATGATGTAAAAACTTTGAGTCGGAGAGAACGGGAAGAACAGGGGGAGCAGCTGTCCTAACAGCTGGCCGGCAGGATTGATGTCTCAGTGAAATAAAACTCAACATATGTCCAAACATGAGGAGACAGGCCAACCGCACACACATCAACACACACACACGCTAAAGCACTTGAACGCACACACACCGCATACACTGATTAAAGAATACCACTACACTGCTGCAACGTTTAATTGAACAGACGGCGTATAAAACACACACACATGCACACACACGATTTCACTGGTTGCTCGGTATTGTAAAACCATTACACTGCAGAGTAGTTAGCTTGGATGCGTGTTAGCAGGGTGTCTATTTCACACACACTATTTTCATCTGTCAGATGACACCTAGACTCTCTTGTCACAGAACATGGGCTGAGAAAGCAGCTAGAGGTATGTTTCTCAGAGGTGGTATGTAACCTCTTTTATTTCTGCGTACATACAAACTATCAATATGTTGTTTTAGTATTTTTAGATTTAAAAAAATGTTCATAGGGTGAGTAGGCTATATACTAGTCAAATAAAAACCATGATTAGTTTGTTGAGCATAACGTCTAAGACCTCTCTCAGTCTGAATGACAACCACTCTACGCTCCCCACAATTTATAAAGTGAATGATTTATGGATGGATTTAGGCACTCTTCTTGCCACATTCTGTAGATTATCTCCCAATGATGATATTACCAAAGATTTTGCCCCATGCTCTGCCCTCGCACAGTTTTTTGGACCTCATCAGGATGCAGATACTTGCTAAAAAAGTCCTAAAAGCGCTAGAAGTTACTAAATGACACCATCTAATTTGCATATTTGGACATTTGCCAGTAATTGGGATTTAGACTGTTGGAGAGGTGTCGATAATAAAGGTAAAAAAGCAAGCTAGACATTTGTTTGATGAAATAATTTAATGACTAATGGTTAGATCCACAAAACATAAAGCTATTTTGTGGGAAAAAATAAAATTAATTGAACCAAAACACTGTTAGATGTGACAGAGGCACTCACAGTGGACAAGGTGAAGAAGTGACCAAGGTTGGGATGGATATGTTGGGTCAAGTGATTTATTTTACTTCAACAGTGTCGGTTTAAAAAAAACCTTACAGTAAAAATGACATCTCGTTTTGTAAGCCAGGGGTGGGAGCAGCTTTGCATCTCTGTGATTCATTTGCAACTTTAGACGTGGAGTGAAGTGGGTCTCCTCTCAGCTCTGACTGCAGCTGAAGCTGTGAGGCTTCAGTCCGACCTCTTGATCACATCATAAATACACTATCACCGCAATAAAAACAACCAATGTCTCACTACCGACGTTTTGTTTAGGCTCAAAATCATTGTGGACTTTATCATTATACCATGTGTAAGGGTAAGTCCACTGGTAGTCTGAGGATTTGACCAAGACCCTGAAGTTTCTGTTCCGGCAGATTTTTATGTCATCAGTGAATGATGTCAACCCCTGCAGAGGAGCAGGTACAGTCCAGTGGGACTAGGAAGAGGTGAAGAACAGCATTTCCTTCCAGGCTCTGAGACAAATTTAGAAATTTGAGGCTACGTTTTTTTAAAAAATCTGTGAGATGGTGAAAACTCCTTGTAATTTACAGACAATCTGGACAACTTCATATGTAGGTCTTCCAAAATGCAATACGCAAAAAAAAAAGATTTTACTTAGTGTTCTTGAAATGTAAAAACATAATGCACAGAAAATTGATATAAGCTATTCTTATCATTATGGGTGAAAAAGTTTGGTTTAATTCTCACTCGGCCATTTATGCTAATAAGAATCTCAAAAATACTTCTTTAAATGAGTGAAATGCTGTAGTGTTTAAAGGTTTTTGCTGCTAAAGGAATCAGTTCAAAACCCTGCAGCTCTGTTTTAAAGTATAAAGTCCATTTATGCTCTGAAAGTATGACTTTAGCTTTAAAAACACTTGATTCCTGCTGTGCACTCAGAGAGCTCGGGTCTGCCCTACCTGACAGCACTGATGGAATCAACCCATCCTTTCGGAAACTATAAGAAGTTGGGGGAAAATTCATGCATAGCTGCAAAATTTCAGGTTTGCATTTTGAGACTTTGCTTGTTCTAAAGAGAGCGGAACACTTTTAGCAAACCTGGACAAATGACACATTTTATTATTGACTTTTTTTCCTCCAATTGTCATTTATTGATAATCAAAGAGAAAACATCTAACCTAATTTCATCTAATCACAAGCAGAGACCTGTGCAGCAAAACTGACTTGATGTCTGAGCCACAAACACTTAAAGATCCAGAACTAAACAATATACACAGAGAGTGAAACATCTTTTTACAAATTATTACAAATTATTGTTTATTACCACTGACAGTTATGGATAGGGACACAGAGTCATTGTTTACCAGTAGGAGTTGGTGGTTCAATCTAGCTCCAATATCATTTGTGCCACCAGTGTACAGATGTGTGTGTGACTGGGGAATGTGGAGTGTACTCGCTTTTATCTTTTTATATTTAAAAGATAAATCTTTGGGATTTTATTTTTAAAAAATGTTTTACTTGATCAAATTTGTAACATTTGGTTCAACTTTGTCGCTTATAAAACACCTACTCTGCCCTCAACTATCAAAAAAAAAATCAAAATCTCTATCTTTTAATATAAAACTTGAGCCCAAAGCCAAACACACTCACATCCACCATATGAAATTACCTCTTTGTCAAACACACGCTCCGAAAACAGCGGTTCAAGACCCGAACTTCTGGTTCCACTTTAGGGTTGATATATGAAACCTTTAGTTAGCGCGCACACACTCTCACACACACATATGGACACAGATATGCAGACACAGGGAGATGTCTGGTTCAGACACAATGGAAGCGTTGTTTTGGGCCGGGCCAGCAGCGGGGCTGGTGTGGGCGGCGCCTGTGATAGTGTTGGTGGTGGTGGGTAGGGGGGTTGGTGGGGGGTTGTTAAAACTCAGTCTTGGCTGACTTAACAACTCCTTTCAAGTTGGCTGAGGAGGAGAAACAACAAGAAGATGCAGTATAACTAGCCCCCCACGAGTTACACTCCTCCTGTGGGTGCCTTTCAAGGTTGCCAGATTGGAAACGACCAAATTTTGTCCCAATCCATGGAGTGTGATGAGTAAGGGTGTAATTTTTGAATCAGGTGGGGAATGGGAGGGTGCAATGTGACTGGCGAACATTCGCTCAAGTGAAGACAGTCGCTTGCTTGTTAAACACGTAGTGTTCACGTGTCCATTGTGAATCTTTGGGATGTACTGGAGAGGATTTTGCGCAGCGGTCAGACTCCACCATCATCAATGCAAGATTTTGGTGAAAAATGAATGCAACAGTGGATGAAAATAAAGCTTGTGACATTGCAGAGGCTTATCGAAACAATGTGCTGTAATCAAAGCTAAAGGTGGCCCAATAAAAATATTAAAGTGTGTGACCTATTTTTTGGTGGCAACTTTTTTTTTTTTTTTGGCCAGGCAGTATATATAAATGCTGTAATTAGTTTTCTGGCAACAGTGATGCCTTCACAACTACAAAAAGATAAGATGCAAAAGCAGAGTGTGGATCTAGTTGGTTTGAGGCCTCTGTGATGAAAGCTGTCATCAGATATAATCATGTTACCAGGTGCCAACAGCATGCAGCTGCACTTTTGGATAAAAAAGTTTGGCTTTTATGATGAGGACTGCTGTCAAAATCAGTGCAGATTCACTTAATATTTAGTATAAGTATGTAGTCATGATCAGCTCAAGTGAGATATAGAAACTTACATTTTCTCTAAAAACACTTACAGTTCACAATAACACAGCTCTTATGGCTACTTCAGTTTGTCCAAGTGGTTTCTGCTAACCTGCAATTAGCAGAACTAATTTAGTATTAAACTACTTTAATTTGGCCAAATGTTATAAATTTTTACCTAATATGCTAACAAGGTGCTTTAGAAGTGTTACAGCTAACTGCTAACTGTTTATAACTATGTAACACAAAAGTAAGTGTTTTCTAAAGGTTAAAAAAACAACAACATTAGCATGACATTTTGTAAACAGGAAGTGGCAGCTTGAGCTAGCTGTTAGCTCATCAGTCCTGTCAGAATGAAACTTTATTTTTCTGAACTGAATCATGCAGAATGCTATCTACAACTGTTAAGATATTTAATGTTCATAACATTCAGCTCAAAAGGTCTGAATCATTGTTTAAAAGTTATGACTACAACTTAAATCTGAATTTACAATTAATAAATAAGTCAGAGTTTAACAGGAGCGTTTCAGTTGTATAAATATAAAAGTATTTGTTTCCAGCTTTTTTTTGCAAAAGCACACCGGTTTCATTTTTTTTATTCAAAAGGAATTCCTGCAGTTTCTCAAAAATATTTTCTTACAAATAGTTCAAACCAGCATGTTTTACCAAGTTGGAGCAGGAGAGGAGCACCAAACAAACCCCTCACAGCACCATCAAGACCCACAAGCTGCAGCTATCAATTACAGAGTAATAGATTGAAATCAACCAGTAAGGATTCATAGAGGAGGGGCAGCTGGTGGGGGAAAAGGAGAGAAAACACGCATATTTAAAACATTAAGATTTAAAGAATGAAAGTTATGTCTACAGCCTTTCTGCTCACACACACTTCTGCCCCGTTAGCCAAACATTTGACAAGTTAGGACGAGAACTAAAATGCAAATCTTCATGAACAAAACAAGTAAAAAAAAGCTCAATCATAGCTCAATCTTCGACATCCTATAGAGGAAGACAAACACGGTGCCAGAACCAAGGTTTTGTTAATTAGCCAATAAGATTAACTCTTTAGCTTGCTGCTAAGCTCTCATCACAACTGCCTGCCACACACTCACACACACACACACTCCTAAAGATGCATAGGACACGTGAGGCTCAAGGAACTCGCACCAGCGTCAGTGTTCAGTTTCTCTTACGCATATATGCATGACTTAATTTTGGGAGTTACTGATGATCAGTTAATTTTATTTAAAAATAAAATACCAGGAAAAAAATATTTATTACAGACTAGCAGCACAAATGCTTTTCATCGATTAGCCTGAGCCCCTTCAGAGAAGCTCATAAAGCCTGATCCACGGTGTGAGAGGCAGGAGCAGCAAATATGTTGAAACAAGCTCTCTGTACTTTGAAGAACAAAGCTCAGCCTGGCAGAACACGCATGCTGTCACAGAAAAACGGGGCTAGAGGTGAGCCCGGCCTTGTTCTGACCCCAGCTGGAGGAGACGTTATGAGGGTGACTGGGTGACCGTGCAGCTCTGCGCTCAACTCAAGACATGAGCAAGAATCATCCAAACTGGCTGACACAGAACAGAACCGGGTTTATTAGCCAGCAGGTCCACACGGAGCCGAGGGCGATGACAGGATAATGCTGGTAAAGCTGGGGTTGTTGGAGTTGCCTAAAGCGACAGTTCAGATCTTTTGAAGTGGGGGTTTGCTGAGTTGTTCAAAACAATTAATATCTTACCTGTTGTAGAGAGCTCCGTGATTGAGCTCAGCGAAAACTGCTTTCATTCTGACCAGACTGATGAGCTAATGGCCAATACCAAAATTTCCCACAAAGTCACATTTTACAGTGTGCAAATTCAGTCTTTCGATGATTTTATCATAGTACCTAATACACATAGTTTACTGTAATAACTGTAATTTTTCAGAAACTGGTAATACAGTACAGTAAATATTGTATAGTATGTTGTTTTGTTTTCTCTCATGCTTTTTCATGAGTTTAAAGCTAAATTATTATGAACAATTTAATTTTCTAATGGTGAAACATAAATATTAACATGAGTTCAGTTTCATAAAAGAAAAAAACAGGGCAGTACGTGACACGTGCCCTGTGCCCACGCTCAGGGGCAACACTTCTGCCTCTACCTTACAGTACTGTATGGCGTGTAGCTGCAAACTGTTTCACTCTTGTGTTTTTTTTTTTTTTTTGGTTGGTTCTTCCCGCATTACGGTGCCACAAAAAACTACATCCTGTTTTCACATTTTCTTTTTTTACAAATCGCGGTTACTCTAAGAATGTAACCCTCGCAGAAATTGGGGCCAAGTTGTATACGCTTTAATACATTTTACATTAAATTACATTTAATTCAGCAAGTGCAAATAGCAGCTAGCTGTAGCACTGCCAGGGGAAAATCATCGTATTTTTGCTGAAATAATCATGCAATATGTTTAAAACAGGAGTTTTACAAGAGCAGCTGTAAAAACTTTAAGGTAGTGGCTTCAGTCCATCCAGCCTTTAGTTCATCAATCCAGTCAAAATAAAGCATAATTTCTACAAACTGAGATTTACTGAGCTATCCAACACAGGTAAGATAATAACTGTTTATAACCCTTCTATGGAACCTAATCTAACTTTTTTCTGTATATTAATTATTAAGGTTTTGTTCAAATAAAAGTGTTCTGTGTGTTTTTGTAAAGGGTGCAAAACCTTAACGCCTTGACAAACTTCATTATCAAAAAGCTGAGCAAACATATTCTGTAACTGCCCGTGTCTGTGTTTGTTTGTCTGTCTGTTAGCAGATAATCTCATTACCCACAGCACAGATCTTAATAAAACTCTGAGAATATAATCTGCAGATGTGCTTGTACCACCGACTGACCTCATTCATATTGCATGTGCGTGATTTCACTGATTTTAGCTCCCTTTCCCCTGTTGTAAACTGAAAAACAATTCAACGCTTTTAAAAGCCAAAACAGGACATAGGGTCCAAAACAACAACAACAAAGAGAAGAAGTTTGGCTGAACAAATATGACATGTGTCTTATATTTAGGCGTAATTATAAGGTATCACAAGTTCAAGTTTCCACGAAAATGAATAAATTAAGACAGTCATGAGGAATTATGAAAAGAATCTGGTTTTGTTTGACCCTAAGTGCATCATCATGTTAACCACTAATGCCAGATTGGAGGCTGTGCTTTTTTGTTCATTTCCATATGATGGGAGGGGTTGTTGGTGGCATTTCACAAATCTGAAATAGCATCAGTGGTCTGGGATTTTAGGATTAACTAATGCGTGCCGCATAGGGCTGACTAATTCTGGTGTCTTTTTTTTCTTTTTCAAAACAAACAAGAACATAGCTCATTATATGTGATTAAATAGAATTTCTGAAAGAAATGGCAAAAAGGTTAGTCAGATTGAACACTGTGAGTTATCCAACCTAAAACATAATCCTCTTCAGTCTGCAGAAGAAATATCTTCCTGTACGACCGCAGCAAAGCTTTAGTTGAATTATTTGGCTGGGCTCACTGGTCAGGCTCCCAGGTGTCTCCCTGCAGCACTGTGGTAATTGAGCCCAATCTCATTTGCAAATCAAACACGTGAATTGTACAGTAATTCATCCCGGCTCTGTTTTAAGCGGGGATTAGAGTGATTTTAAGTGTTTGCCAGGCGCCAGGGCTGCGTAAGGCACATTAGATGGTTGACTAAGTTGGCACGAGGGGCATGTTGGCCGTGCCAGGTCCTGTTAGCAGCAGGTCGGTTCTATTCAAGCGCAACAATACAGATAATCATAATTCACTCATCAGAAGCGGGGGAGCCTGATTGCACACTTCACAGAGTTTTAAGTCTGTTGGTTTGGATCTCTGAGAGGTTTGACTTTCTGTTACGTGTGTGTTTCCCCGCTTTTTTGTTTTTAATTTGGGTGATGGGTTTTTGTTAATCTCTCTTTTCCAAGCTTTTGCTTTCTTTAAAGCTTTTATTGTTGTTGTATGATTAAAGAATGAAGGTAGTTAAAACAATTAATATCTTACCTCTTGTAGATAAATCTAAAATCAAAATTTATAGCAGGAATACCATTTGTTATATGAAACTGGTGCTAAAGTAAAGGTTTAAAAATAAATATTTACTGAAACAGCTGTGTGTTTTAGATTAGACCAACCATTAACTCATTGATCCAGTCAGAATTAAACTCTGTGCCTTTAAACAGGTTTAGCAGGTAAGATATTAAATGTTCACAGCCTTTCCACAGAATCCCACTTTTAAAAATCTTAAATATCTCATTAACATCTTTAATTTTAATTTGTTTATTACTTAACATTTAATACAGATAATTAAAGCAAAGACAGTTTGGTTAGTGTATCTTTGTGTGAGATTTTTAGTGTGAGTTTCTTTGTGTGTCTGTTCTGTTCCTAATGAGTCTAAACAATGACAGATTTTTGCTGTTTGTCGTATTTCGCAGTTTATTCTTGGACTTTTGTTTCCCATCCTCTTAAGCTTTTCATTTCCATCATAATATGACTAAAGTAGGAAGATCTCACTCTTTTGGTAATTTGACTTTTTTTCCCCTCTGACGTTTTCTCATCCTGGCCTCCAGCTTTTTGTTCAACAACCGTCTAATAAGTGCTAAGTGCTCGAGCGGAACAGAGAAAGCCTTTTGTGTGCAGATTGCCTTTGTGTCCAGACTCTCTATGCAGCGCAACATAAATATGAAATTGTCGAGAAAACGTCAGACCTTCACCTTCAGCGGAGGCCCTCCCCCACCCACCATCCGTTTGGTTCGGATGTTGTGAAAGCCCAGGTGAAAGGGAGGTACTTTCAGCAACCAGCTGTGTGCTAACACTGCTACCTGACACAGTCTTAAAGAGTTCTTAAAGCTTTTAAAGGCTGTCTTTACACCAAGGGAGGAAAAAAATCCTCCACATGGTGAAGCGAGGGCATGTCTATTCATTAAACGTGTCACGAGCACTAAGGGCCCCTCTGAGCAGTAGGCTGCTAACAGCGTGCCTACAGGGGGTTCTGCACAGCTTGACGATACCCGTCCGCTGTTTTGCTCCAGGCTGCATAGAAAGGATCAGCCATGTTAGGTGAAGTGAGCACTCACAGGTTAATAAATCCTTTTCTGTTTGATCATACAGGAAAGAGCTCAGGTATGGCCAGCGTTAAAACTGTTCAGTTTTAATCCCCTTTTTACCCAATTTTGATGATACACTGAATATTTTAGATGTTTGTCCAGCAACGCGTGACTGAGACGTCAGAGAATAACAAAAGTGTCTGAGCAAAAACAATTATCCCTAATCTCTGCCGTACCAAGACTTAGTATGAACCCATTCACTGGGACGGCCTTGCACTCCTGCGCACTTTGTGTACTTTTATCAGGTCTGACATCTTATGAATGTGGAAATTTTCACCTTTACCAGTGTCACGCAACAAAAGCGTTGATTTAGGAGCAAGGTTGCTTCTGTTTCTGTAAAGAAAAAAAAATGAATAAATTCTTAAATTAAAAAGCTCCAGAAAATGAAGGATAGAAACAAGAGGAGGAAGTTTCTCATCAGGTGAAAACAAAAATGAAACAAGGCGGCGATGATGAAGAGGAGAAAGGCCCGAATAAACGAAGAAAGGGTATTCAAGCAAATTAAAAAATAAAAAGAAGAGAGAGAAAAGGAGCAGGGGGTTTATTACTCATCAGCTGTGAAAGCCACCGAAGGAGAACTCGTTTAATGAAGCATTCAGCCTCTTACATCTATGGATCACCTCATCTCATTTTGACTAAGCTCATTAGGCAAAAAAAAAAAAAAAGCTAAGGTAGCTGTCAATCTGCATATGTGCGCTCCGAATGGAACGCATTACCACAGCGCTGCCTGAAAGACAGTTTTACAATGTGCCTTCAAGGATCACAGCAATTCACAGGAACACTTACAAGGCCCCATTCATACAAACACTGTATGATTAGGTGGGCCTGGTTATGTTGCTTCTCTTGTTTGATTTTTGTCTAAGTGTTCGCAGCTCGATCAATGCCTCTTGTTAGTCCTCGGGGACGGCAGTTAATTAGCAAAGGAAAAGCCCAATTCAATACAGAGCCCCCCCCCCGCTTCCCACCCCTCCTCGTTTCCCTCAGCCGTATCACAAAATGGGATAAATACCGCGCTGGATAACTCAGTTATTTCTGAGCCTCGGATGAAATATTTCCAAAAGCCTTTACAGAAAACCAAAATAAATACATGTTTCACTTTCATCGATCAGACGTAAAAGTCTTGATTTTTTTTTTGTTGTTGTTTTTTTTTTTCAAAAACCAGTTGTGTAAAAGAAATAAATAATAATATTTTTTTAAAACCCATTTTCTTTACTTTAATTACCGCTTTTAATAAATGTCAAGATCCGTGAAGCAAAACAAGGAAACAAAAGAGGAAGGGAAGGTCACGACTTTATGCTCACAATGCAGGCATTAAAAAAAAGGCACAAAATCAAAGATTCACAAATTTGTGCAGAAAATAATCAGTGGGTCTAATTAAAGGTTTAAACATGAGATACATAAAAACAGTTTATTAATAAAGAAGGAAAAAACGTTATTGTCCAGAAAGTTTTATTCTTGCAGTTTCTATAGTTGATTTTATTTCAATAGATTATTAACAAAAATAAATAAACACTGTCAATAGATTTTATATCCAAATCAGGAAAATTGTGATAAATTAAGTTTTGTTGTATTTGGCAAATAGTTTTAAAATTTTGGGTAAAAAAACATTTGCCTGAACATTTCCTTAATTAACATTCTGTTAGATTTATCAGGAAGATATCACAAAGCCTTTTGAACACACACACACACACACACATACACACATGTTTTTCCTTTTAAGTCAGTTTCCGTACGGTAGATAAGAGACAAAAGCTACGCGTCTCGAAACACTCTGTTCTGTTCACTCTGCCCCAGGCTGCCCTGTTCTGGCCCACCTTACTGTATCAATAACAAAGTAAAAACCTCTAAATGAGTGAGATCAAGCGCTCCTCTAATATCATCATGATTACTAGCTGCACATAATAGTAACAAGGGGTGTTGGATGGTTTTAGATCTGGCT
Source organism: Anablepsoides cearensis (assembly GCA_032275365.1). Taxonomy (NCBI): domain Eukaryota; kingdom Metazoa; phylum Chordata; class Actinopteri; order Cyprinodontiformes; family Rivulidae; genus Anablepsoides; species Anablepsoides cearensis. Next base: position 2,873,204 of record JAUBOC010000011.1, read on the forward strand.
TGCTGTGGGGAGGGAAAGGGGACAAGCCGAGGCCTGCCGGGAGCAGCCCTCCTCTGTCAGATGAGAGGAGAGAAAGAGAAACCTGTGTTTTCACTCACTGATATTGTGATCTAACAAACCACTTGTAATGTCAGATGTTCAGAGAGCCTCTGAAGAAGGAAAGAGAAAACAAAACAGTCGAGCACTGCACGCTTGATCTCCCTTCATAAGCAAGTGAAAGGAAAAGAAAAATGCTGTGTCTATCAAAAGGAATTATCCTGATCTAACAGAAATGCTTCAAATATGTTCGGAGAAAACCTGTCTGAAAAATTTATCGGATGCTGCTAACGATGATTAAGAGCTGCTGATAGAAATTTGACAAGATCATACTGTAAATTATCCTCGAGAGTCACTTTAACTATCATTCATACTAGTTTAGTTGACAAGTTTTGTAAGCAATGACTGTTGATTTACTGTGTAGCATAAATCTTTGTACATGTTCTCAATTTAGAAAATCAGTTAACTGCATCATATGATCACTGATTGATCTTGTTTCATTATATATTATTGACAGAAAATAAATATTTCAACGCTATTCATGATCACTTTTAGATTTGAAGAATTACGTCAAAATCTAATCAGATTTAAGTATTTCTGTATGTTTTTTCACTGGTTGGGATATCCATCCATTATGTTTATCCGCTTTATCCTTTAAGGGTCATGGGTGTCACTGATGCCCGTGTCCAGCAGTCACGGTGTGAGGAGTGGGGTACACCCTGGACTGGTTGGTATAGTGTTTTTTAATCATATAAGTGATTTCGTTTTCCTGAACTCCTTTAGAGCCAACAACCCTACTTCAGAACAATTCAGGATTGCAGCAAATTAGACATGTTGCCAAATTCAAATGACTAAGTCCCTCTGGTGTATGCAGTCCCCATGTTTGTGATATGGTGATCGACCCTTAAAACCTTACTACAGAACTTTTGTTCAAGCTTAAGACTGTTGTGACTCTATCATAATGCTGTTTTTTATTATGTATCTGAGGACCTTGCAAAGGTTTTTTTTTTTAGGTCTGAAGGGCACCATCATCCAGTGAGAAGGAGGCTTGTAAAGATGTTTTCTAATTAATGATAATAACAATTAATGTTGTCCAGTGAAAAAGTGCCCACAGTATTTGGTAACTGAATTGATGGTCATGCAAGGCTGAAAAAGTCCCTATTTAGTTTTCTGCAGACAAACGGGTTAAAGCAACCCATAGTATGATCACCAGATAAACTGAGGACTTGAGGCTGGTTATTCTTTCACAAGATATAAGACAACAGATCGGCAATTATGTCATTTGGAAGGTCTCCCTGTTTTCTTACTGAGATTTAATGGTCGTGTAAAAGATGCTAAATCATCATAACTTCTTCCTCTGACCTCCCACAGAACTCATAATGTAGCATAAATGGTGCATAGCTAAGTATAAAACTATATGTACTCAAATAGTGCGCACCTCTACCAAAACCCTGGAGTCAGTCACCCAGTAAAAAGTGTACCCGGAGCAGTTTTTCCTGGTTTGAACGCATCACACTCGAGAAGAGCAGCTCTGCCCGGCTTTGATTGTTGAGCTTCACTGAGTGAAGGAACATATAGTTAGCTGCATGGAAACAAAGTTTCAAACAATCATACAATGAGTGCCACATAGGTCCCCAAGACAGAGTTCTGACTGAGGGCAATGTACAAGACAGGGTGTCAGCAGCAGGTACATGACAGAACAAATTTTCATCCCACAAGCCTGAAAGCAAGACGTCAGAATGAAAATATAAATCAGCTTTTAGTCTTACCATCTTGTTCTGTCTTGGTCAGCTCCACAAGCTTCTTCTGTTTCAAAGTGTCCACCACATCTGCCAGGCTTCCTTTGCGACGCTCTGGAGTCCCAAATGTGAGGCCAATGATTGGTTCGCCTCGATCCCTGGAACATTCCTCTGGTTTAGGTGGAGAGGTAGAGTTAGTCCGGTAGGTGTAGACGGAGCAGCCCTTGGTGCTTTCATTGTCCTGAGAAGAAACAGCAAAACAAGGGTTCAGTTCCTTACCCACAATTTACACTGCACACAGTACCACTCCGGTTTGAAGCTCAAAGGTGATCTGAGAAGCATGTGTAGGATAAATGTGATAAACATGGAAATCAGACCAAATTAATTCATTCTGTGGAAGACGGACTGGAAACAACAGTTGAAACTGCATCGATGTTGTTGTTTTTTTTAATCCATATTTCAAAATAAAATCCTGGTTTTGTGTGCATGCATATGCTGCAGGCTGCATATCGCCATCTGCTTCCCAGAATGATACATTTTGACAGCATGTATGTATAAATATATGCATACATTTATTAATATAGCAAGGATACACAAAACACAGAATGACTTTAGTGAATGATTCGTTTTCCTGTTTGTGTGGTTTGATCTTTGTACACTGACTCCACAACTGCTGCGCTGTCCAGAAAAATCAAATCAAATCTAATTATGGCAGATTGCCATGTCATTGCCCTGCACCACCGTGTGGATGCAGTGTAAATGCTCTCATTGATCATAATGGGTGCATTTTTACTGCTGAGGTTGAAGTGGAGCAGAACTGCCTTCAGTGTAAATTGGGGGTTACTGTGTACAGCTTCAGTTTTATTTTGGATGATGCTTAGCTGTGACATTGACATGGACTAACTGTCATTAGGAGCTCAATGGTGCCACTCCAGGATCTTTTATATTGCTTGGGTCACTTGTTTATAGCCCCGCTTTGTAACTTAGTGTCAAATGTTAACATCTGTTTTTCAAATGAGAAAATCTCAAACTCTGAACAGCGCAGAGACTCTAGAATAAATGAGAGCAGAAAAAATAAACTGTTGAACCAGTGAGTCATTATGAATGCAGCTGCTTCATTCTGCTGGAAAACAAAGAGCGATCGCTTTCCTTCGCACACAGCGGTGACAAGGTGCAGCTAAGCAGAAGTAGCTCAAGTGATGCTAACTTTCATACCTACTTCATGTTCATACCTTTTTCATTAGACTTCAACCTTTTACCATAAAACATCTTTTAGACTGCTGAAGATTTTTGTTTTGTTTTGGTAAAAGCCAATCAAAACTCAGAAACTTGTTTCATCAGCTAAAAGATTTTCGATGTCCTGCTGGTGTTTGTTCTGCTGGGTTAAGCAAGAGGCACAAAGAGTCTATATTTATCAAGAAGATAATCCCTTTGAGATGACCATATTGTCCCACACAACAGACTTCATCACAGGTGTCCTAACGCTGGGGCTATTTCAGGATGCTTTCACCATTCCTTACAGAGTGTGGGGGGATCTCCAAGAACTTTGGGAGGCTTATGTTTCAAAGACAACGGGCTTTGGTGAACAGCAGGATCTTAAGACGCCCTTGAAATGGCTCCAAGGGGCCCTGTTGTGCACTTTGTCTTTAAGCGGGAGATGCCTCTGTAATGAGGATTGGGGGATAGTGTGTCACTGAAGGATTGTTCAGGCGTGTTTTTTTTTTTTTTAGTCTGCACACAAGGAGTTATACAACCAGAATGGTTCATGCAGGACGATCTGATGGTCAAGTGTGCAAATAAGCGACATGTGTGAACTTGTAAATTTGTCCCTCAAGCACGGCAAAGATTCATTGAAATAAACAGAATCTGGTTTCAAATTTTTAAGTTTTCAAATTATCTAAAAAATATAAGAAAATTGCCAATTCCCCCAAATCAAATCAGTTGTTTTTGATTGACCAATAATAATACGAAACTTACAATACTCTTAATAATCTAAGTAGACAAATAGTCTGCTTTTGATATTCAAACTGTGTACGAAGTATAAAGAGAACTAAAGAAGAAATGTTAAATCTGTTGTCAGTTGGTCATTATGGCCACCATGGTAACCACACACCTATGTCCCTCACTCCCTGATAGCAGTCTTAATAAGACAGGCAGTCAGAAATGCAGAGTTGTAAAAAAATATAGATTATACTGAAAGAATTGTTAAACTGTAAGTGACTGTAAGTGAAAGGTTTTTACAAATTTCTTCTACTGCTGCCAATAGTCAGAGTATTTCCAATCAAACTGCAGGTATCTATTTCTTTTTACTTGGCTTTTTTCCAAAGCTACAAGAGATGTGCTAAATTGAAATTCATCAAATTAACAAAAATATAATAGCTGAAAAGTAATTTGGTGCTTGATAATGTTAATGTTATCACCCTTAATTAGGAGCACTGCTAATGAATAAATCTGAACAAAAAGCTGATCTTCATTCTTTTATTCACTCAAAATTCTTTGAATTGGTTGCTCTTTTCCTGACTTTACCGAGGCAATGCTTTCTCCTGCTCCGAGCGCTGCTCTTTGTTTCCGGGCCTAAAACTACAAGACCTCCCTTTCTGTAAAGCTTTGCAGGATTGAGGAATTTTTTTTTCTTTTTTTTTTTTTTTTTTTTGCCCTGAGGTAGCTCTGAACCCTGATGTTGAAGCAAAGCAAAATCAAAGTTTCTATAAATTTTCATTGAGCTCAAACATCTTAGAAAACTAGGTTCTAATTATTATACTATTAAAATACTGTTTTTTTTTAATATACAAAAACAGTCCAAATATTTCTATTTCTTTTTACAAATCACTACCTGTCTGGGAAATATAAGGTTAGTTTTGCAATAATGATGATACCAACAGAAACCTTATTCCAAGAACTTTCCTAAACTCAGAAGCTCAACTCAAACCTGCTTCCTCCATCGGGGACCAACAGAACCTGAAGCCAAGTTCTACCACCTCAGTGCATCCACATACAAACACCTGAAAACACGCTGAGTAGATGAGAAGAATCTGGGGGTATAACCCTCTGGAGGAGGACCCTCAGAGGGCTGCCTACAGCACTGCCTGCAGCAAATAGACCAGAGACAACTGCTGTAGTGTGTGTGTGCCCAGTGTGGGGGTTGTGTATATATGCATTTAAAAGTGGGCACACAAGAGTGCATGATCATTATGCATGAGAATTTGCACACCCTGTGCGCTCCAGCATGTATTTCATGAGTGTTTTATGAGGTGCATGCCCCAAGTGTGTTCACTGTGTCCACACAGCAACCACTTCTGTTTTATAGATGTGAGTTATAGCGACATATCTCGTGTTTGGGCATGGTCAGTTTCTCCGCTCCGTGCGTTATTCACTTCTCACCATCACAGCAGGGCCGACGTTCTCCCACTCAGCATCTGTCGGGTTCTCTCTGGCAGGCTGAAGGTTGTCTGGGTGGGGCTCATCGTGCGAAGGAGGCGACGCCGTCTCCTTTGGGCCGTCACGCTCGTCGCCGTCCCAGGCCTCGTTGTCCCGACCAATCACTTCTGCCTCCTCAGACGATGGGTGAAAGGGAGGAGTTGCTCGCATGGAAGACATCATTCTGTGAAGGGGTGAAGGAAAAAAAAGAGAAAGGGGTTCTGGTATTCTTGGTTTGCTTTGTGTGATTTGAAGGAACGATATAAACTGAGGTGACATGAGAGCATTAAGAAACTAGTGCTGCTGATCTCTTGGTGAAAAAGATACCCAAGAGGTTAAAACATTTCAAAACAAACTTTAACTCTAAACACTGTCAAAACAAAAATAAAAATATTTTTCTTGTGCTTGAAAACTCTAAATTTTGGTGAGTGAAGTTGCTAATGGTTCAAGGAATCAACCAAAATAACACCATACATGTCGAGTTGGACCGATTGTCAGTAAATTGCACAGCTTTTCCAACATTTTGCATGCACACAGACAGAAAATCACATGGATTTTTTTTCCCAAATCTCAGCTTCAAATTTGTTGTATGTCTCCAAGCTTATACAGAAATGCTAAATCTCCTCCCACTAGACTGTATCTACTTCATCACAAACCTCGTTATCAACTCCCTGTGTTTTCTGAAAGTACTGCAGATTTATTGTGAAATTTACAGATTTCCAAAAGTCAGTATACAGGTAATACTCAAAAGAGCTGACATGTATGTAACACATGTATGTAACACACACAGACACACAAAACCATGTGTGTGACTGTGTTTGTCCATTGTATCCACAAAATAATCTCATGATGGATAATTTTAATAAATATCTCAGAAGGTAAACTTTGGGTCTAACAAGTTTGAGTCAGTTCATCTGGACAGGTTCTTCTTTGTTGAATCGTTTCCGTTATTTATTTAAAAGACTTCATCAGATTTTGTTAAGTGCCAGGAGGACTGTGACCAGTTATACATCAGGGAAACCCGCAGCCACTGTTTAGAGGATGGTCCAACACACAAGAGCAACATCATCAGGCCAGGACTGTGGTTTACACTCATCTACATGCCAGCAGTCATTTTTTTCAGGGATGACGATGATTTTATCCTTGATAGGGAGGAACATTGGTTTGAGAGAGGAGTAAAGGAAGTCGTATTTGTGAAAAGAAACATTTTTTAAATTGGCGGTGGGCTTTGTGTCCAATTATCCCCCTCTTACAGTGCTGTTATTGTGCTTATCCCACAGCTTTCTGTGAACAACAAGCATCCATCAGAGCACTAAAGATTGGCTGTTAGGCTGATGGTCCTCTTTTGATTGTGCACAACCTGATCTGGGTGTCACCGACAAACTGGTTGATCCACCATGTGAAGGTACTGCTTATAATGCTGAGTTTATCTTGACGTAGTTCATCACAAATCCCCCCTGAGTGCTAACAAATCCTGCAAAACTACACATCAAAAATATAATTTACATGGTTTGGCCAACATGCTTGTAACACCATGTCAGCAAGAGGACATAAAAGGCATCCAGCAACATGCAGTCCTTCAAGATATGCTAGGTCTTATTAGTAGTAGTTAATGTGTTTATTAGCTTGAATACCACTTGAGTTTGCAAAAAGACTGTAGAATGGGCTGCAATCAGCATACACTCTGAGTCTTGTGTGACTACCTGATGAATTATGCAAAGAGCTCAAGTTAAAAGAAAAACTGTTGTAATATTCCACAGCATGCACTTTTTACATTCATTATTTACTCATTTTATATTTACATGTAAACACAATTTAAATAGCATTATCATTATTATACATATGATAGTGTATGCTACATTTTATTTTTTTAACCAACCACAGTTGGTCCGATTCACAACTGACTGAAAAAAAATTGAAAAACAGTTTAAAAAGTGAAAACATGAACAGTTCACACGCAAGTTATAATTTTCCATTTATATACGTGTTTAGAGCAGTTTACATACTTTTAATAAAATCTTTGCTCACAAAATAAACACACACAGAGATAATCTTTAATCTACTTGGAACAGTTAAAAAATGTAAACCTCATATTAAGAAAAGTAACTTAGACCTGTGGAACTTGTTTTTTCTACCTGTCATTGTGCTTTATTAGAGATATTTGTTCACCATATTCTTTAAGTGATTTCAACCCTATATATTTTTTTACATATATTTTTTTCTGTTTTCATGGGGCAAAATTAAAAACGCAGATACATATGTGCACATACACACACATCTATGCACAACTTTAAAAAAACAAACCAAATTGCTATGTGATAAGTGACAGGTCGTACATCAGCTGGCTAAGGGCATAAGAGTTGAACTCAAAGCAGTTCCACCCATCGATCTCCACACACACAGAGATACACAAACACACATCAGAGCGGCGAAACAAACTGCAGCTTCAACATTAGTGTTCGGTAAATCAAAGGAGGCTGTCCATCTGAAATACAGAGCCTCTTTGGTGCCCTTAATATGTAAACTGACCTGCAGTTTAAGAGGAATGAACAGTCCTGCACTTTGTGCTGAAACAGAAACAGGTGATTATTATTTCATTTATAGAGAGGATTAATAAAGATTTGGATGTAAGATATGTCAAAATAAACATAAAGAAGGAAATAAATGAGACAGATTACAAGAAAAGAGCTGCAGTAACAAACCGAAGATAAATAGGTTTGACTGGGAAGAAAAAGAGACTTGTGTGAGTTATAGAACAGAACTAAACACTTGTGCTGCACATGAACAGCATGCATGGATAAGTTGAAGTGCGACTCATAAAACGAGCAGGATTCCTGTCTGCTCTGATTGTTGTTGTGGGCCATAATGTTCTGAACATGTCACTGTTTTACTGCCTCAGCTGGAATGCAGCGTCCAGTGACTCTGTAAAGCAGGTTAAATTAGAGGAGGATCGCGGGTGTAATGGCATGAAGAGTGAAACTCGCTCAACTCTGACCTGAAGACGGTGGAGGACCATTAATAGTACACCACTGCAGCTACATTACCTGGGTGGCGAGAACAAACTGTACCGATTCTTTTTTTACGTTTGGAAAGGTTTCACTGTTTTAAAGAAGAAAAAAAATACAAGAGTCAAATTTTGTTTTTTCAAAAAATGTTCATCGAGTTTGGAGAATAAGCTACATACCTAAAGAGAAGATAATGTGATTATTCCATGTATTTATTGTGCTTTGGAATGTTTATTTTTATGACTGAAGTCACTATTAACTCAAAAACTCTTAATCTAACATTAGCACATTATTTGGGGTCATCTGGGTTTGAAAGTATCTCAATCAGCAAACAATTCTGATTTTCAGAGTAAAATTATTGCATTATTGCAAAGTTCCAAAGAAAAGACAAACCATGCAAAAGTCAAGCATCTGTGTTTGTGCTTAAGGCTGGGCCACACTACAGGATTTTAACACAGTCGGCCGATTTTTAAACACAGACAGAGCCCACACGTGAGGATCAAAAATCATGGATATACCAGGTTTGGTCCTACAGTGTGTGTTGTACAGCCACACGGCAAGAG